>JASANN010000448.1:0-24242 GCA_031762395.1 Calameuta pygmaea
CTCTCTCTCTCTCTCTCTCTCTCTCTCTCTCTCTCTCTCTCTCTCTCTCTCTCTCTCTCTCTCTCTCTCGCTCTCTCGCTCTCTCGCTCTCTCGCTCTCTCACTCTCCTAATATCTAAACCACCACTATGAAATCCCAAGTCTAAATAACTTATTTATTTATCATCAGCAACCATAACTCGCGTAGAAGAGGTGAGTCTGTTAGTTTAATACATCTGTCGTTGGTTGCGACCCTCACCTTAGCTATGGATCAAGAAACATAAATGCAAATAGGCGGACTTTAACACCTTAAAGTGGCAAGGACCCAAAACCTTTTACGTGATCTTTTATCACAACACCTATGCTACCTCCCAGATGCTCCCGCAAATGGTAGCTCACGCATTGGACGTAACGGCCTAACTAGCAAGTTTCACAAAAATTTAATGACTATTTTAACTCAGTGGGCTATACTGGACGGGTCAGCTTGAATTTTGAAAATATCATGTAAGTTCTGGTCAGTGCCCCGTAAAGCGTAATATTGATTTCTTTATGCAGTTTCAACAAATTTTTGTTTCAAGGGACAGACGAAATTCATTGTCTTGGCGTCTAAAATGAGGCACCTTAATTGCGATTAGCCATCTTTCAGTCGACGACTTTTCGTCAAGTTTTTATCAATTTTACATAATGCCTCGCAAAAGACTACTAGACTTTTACGTCGTCTTAAACGCAGCATATATGCATTGCCTGCTATGACACAATAATTTTTATAGGATATCACAATCGAAAACTATGAATTGTATTGAATGAAATATAAATAAGAGACCTTGGTACTTACTGTTTAAAGCTGTGGGTGTTCTTATTCAAGAACAATTTTAGCGATTGCAAATGTCCTAGGATTTGAGTTATTTGTGCAGGCGGTACGGCGCTAACTATCTGCAACATGAATTGTACATGATATTATAAAGTTTGTACGAAAACCGCCTAATAATAAAATATTATCATACATTCCCTGCGATAACTGACTTTGAAAAACTTATTCTGTTATCTAGTACCGTTATCATATTTCGTATCCAGTGACACACAATTTTCATCTACTTATCAACTTTCTCGTTGATTGTTTTGTCTCTTAACCAGTTAGCTATGGTGCCCCCTTTTCAGCGTGCGCACCTATATATGTCGCGAGAATCAAGCGACGACGAGTGTACTCGTAACACACAGAGTAAGTATCGCTTTTGAAATATTGGATCAAAAGACGGTATTATTTGATAAAATTAACAATTTTATTAATAATATTTACTTATTCACTTAACATTAACATATGTATACCACATATGTAGTAAACGAAAAACGCATGAAAAATTAAATACGTGCAATTGTCAAGTGGCGAATCGTATCTGACGGAACTCTGTCGTAAATCAGTCGCAGACTTTAGCGCTGGACTAGTTGCCTTTCGACTCTTGCTTTTAAATCTAAAAAACTTTATCATCGCACTTAAATAAATTCGTTATGCGAACTGATAAGCTCTTTCAGCCAGTGCATACGGGGACGCATAAGTTTATCTTAAAATTTCCATAGTGTTTATGTTTGTTTTAGTGTGGCCTGGCCTCACAATATTCTAAACATCTCGAAATTCGAGAATATTTTGTTATTTTCACGAAATGATATTTACAAGTTCAATAGCCACTGGTCACTATTTTTTACGCGTGACGGGTATACTCGTAAAACACAGCTAACTGGTTAAACCTCTGAATTGCCGTGTAAAAAAAAATAAACGTAAAAAAATCATTGAATTAAATAACCAATAAATAAATAAATGAAAAATGCATAAACATAGAAAAATTCAACGATTGAAAAATTGTTTTAATTAATAATTTTTAAAAACTTCTAATATCCTCCATTGTCAGCGCGGCCGAGCGTACAGTCCTGAGCGGTTGGCCCGTTGCACGTCTCTGCGCACCTCAAGCGCGCACCTCGAGCCCACTACGCACGCCAAGCGATTGTCCCCCCAGTACCTCGAGCGAAACTCGCAAAATTTAGGCGTTTTTTTTTTTTTTTTTTGAAAAATTGAACCCCTTAGCAAACTCATTTTTGGATATTTAAAAGCGCGTCTTAATCGTTGAAATCTCAGCTACGACGTGGAATAAACGTGGAACGTATATTTCATCGCATTCCTAATGAAAAATGACGGGGAAGCTTCGGGTGCCCTCCCGATATCTCGAAATCTTCGTCACGGGATCGTCACCGAAAACAATAATTTTGTGAGAATCTGCAGTATCGTTAGACACAATATCGCACAGAAACTGGGCCAGATTGGCTGGCCAGTGCGGAAGTTATGGCCAATTAAGTGTTTTCACTTGAAGAGAGTGTAGCTCCCCCTAGAGTGATGCTACAGGGGTGCAATGAGGGTGTTTTTTGATTGCCGAAGGATTCTCTTTCCCGTACCATAATTAGAAATATGAATATCCTTCCGGAACCACTAGTTTTCGCAGTTTTCGAAAAGTCCCAAAATGCACTGTTTCACTACAACCCCTGCCGTTCGGCCATTTTCTATCCGATTAGGATAAAACCTTTGCCATTTGAACGAGAAGGATATTAGTTTCACAGAAATACACAAAAATTCAAGTGTTCCACTTCAATCGGACGTTGCTGTATGCGTTAATTGTAAACTTAAACCTGCTAATACCATAAAATCGAATAGAATTACTACTGCGATAGCAAACCTCCATATTAATTTAATTTTAAATATGTTTTTAAACCAACTTCAAATTTTACCTGAATTTTGTCGTTGACATTTTCTTGTTTGACACACCGAACATTCCATATGGGCCTGAATATTCTACCTACATACAGATACAAGCCATCATGTTTGGCGGAAAATTGTTGCAATGAATGATCTGAAGTAAGACCAGGTTGTGTGAAAGGTCTAATTGCGTGCAGCGAAGAATCAAAAGCCTGAATCCTTGGAGTGGAAGTCCGAATATCGCCTGGAACAAACATAAGTATTGAGACACTTGATATAAAGTTTTGCGTTTCTAGTTTACGAAATATCGGGACAAAGCGACAGGACAAATATTTGAAACTTTGGACTTTTCACCTGTTTGTGCTCCTGCAGACAAAAAAAAGTTGTTGAATTTTAATGGCAACTGGTACCTAATGGTTTTATAGGTCACTGAATACAAATTCCAGATCAAAATTCAAAATCGCGGTACCAATATGGCGAATCAAAATGCAAAAAATCACTTAATTAGCACGAAACTTAATACCGGTTATTAAAACTTTGCATATATGTATAACGATCAACCGCATATTGCATCCTGCTTGCCCCTTTATAAATTGTGACGCGGTGAATTCACCAGTCGCAATTTCCACCACTCGGCGGAAACCGAGCTGTTGGCGGGTAAACGATAAAAATTTCGAAAATTTATCCAGGCAGGATTCATCCACCTCAAGTGCACATTAGATTTATGATTTGATTTCTATAACAATTTCTGCTTATTATTTTCTTTTCCTCCGGATCCTACGCGTCGACGAAGACAAGTCTGGCAGCACCACAGAGGAGAGAGGGCGATCGGTGCAGCGCTACGTGAAGCGCGGCGTGCGCCGCATGGGCGACCTTACCCCATGCTGACTGGACCGTTTTTGACTCCATAATGCTGTACACGAGTAGAAATTTCATCAGGCAATCCTTAATATCGTCAGGGCCGACACTCGGATTCTGCTACTATTTGCCCTAGTCAGGCATTTACGTGTGGTCCTGATCGGGGCCCTATGCGTATTAACCTATTAGAACAATCCCAAACAGGTACAGACCCAGAGTCCTCAACTTGAACTACCTCGCGGCAATCCATGCTGTTCCTTATCCGGCCATAATTGGAAATGCCTGAATTACTTTTTATCATAATATCCGAACACTCTCGCCAAATCAAGTCCAGATTCGGTCTACCTGATTTGATATTCAAATACTAATTTCAAAGTATTTTTATAATTAAACAGTCATTATTGATAAAGGTGTCTCGCAATAACTCGCGTTACCCTGGAGGTCTTAATAGCCATCCTGACATTTCTAAAATATTCACGTTGCAGCCCGTACCGAATTTTTTGTATGTTTTATTTTAAAGAACAATTGTACTAAACAGCGTTTCTTTACATCTGAATAGATCTACGTATGATCTCCGGTCTTATGTTGCGACGACGAACATATACACATATTACGATTTGCTTTGATTAGTACCTGAATTCCGTCCCGTAGAGCTCTGCCTATAAAACTCAAATATTAATCTTGCGGTTATGTAGAAGTGTTAAAAAATTAATACCTTGTATTTTTAACAACCGAGGATATTATTCGCCGTAAAGGTAAGCTCGAAACGACGAGATTACGAGTGAAGCGATTTCGTGAACGCAATGGAAATGTTCATCGTAGCAGTTTAATTGTACGAGAGTCTAAATTCGAGCCCTATACCATAAACTAATAATAGTAAAGATGAAGAATTACTGAAGATCTCTAATAGTAGCGAGTCACACTATTTATAACGTGTAGCTACAGAGATTAAGAGTACCTTCGATTTATTACCTTGATAAGTCACTTTTTTAAATATTGGGATGACGTGTCAAAAATGAATAATCACTGTCAAGATCTACAAGTGTCGAAACAACAGTATAACAGTGACAGTGATCAACATCACAAAGAGAGTGATAATTGGTTTGATGACGAAGTGAGTGCAAATTAAGAAGATTATAATGAAGTTTCCGACGAAGAATTTGATGAGATAGAGAAGTTGCGACGATGGGCGATTTCACTTAAAATTTCTCAATATAACGTGTATAATTTATTAGCCATTTTGAGACTACGATTGTTACCATAGCTTCCTAAAAGTGTTGAAACACTTGTAGAAAACATCATCTGCGAAGTATAATATTGAAAATAGAGCTTGTAGTTGTAGCTGGGTCGGATGCCAATAAAGCGAGCGCACCGGTGCGAGGGAAGCGAGCCCGGAGCTCGTATTTCTGAGCTCGGCTCTTTGCTTACTTATGTATGTATACTTCCTTCCGGTTTCTCTCTCGGTTCGCTCCTTGTGTAAAGAACAGACAAAGTTTACAGTTGAATCTATCTACTGCGATCATTGAACCCTGCTATCCTGTTTGACCTAAGCAAATAAACAAGATATAATATAAAAAAGCAGGTAATTAGCAGTAGCAGTAGTAGTAATTACATTAATTAATGACTAGTGTTATTATTTCAACAATTTCTTTCTTTATCGCGCAACAATACGTCCAAATAGCTAAGAATATAGAAAACAAGAAAATTAGAAGGATGACCAGCGAAAAGATTAATATTTAAAAAAAAAATTAGATCGGGGGATCAGAAAGAGAGAACCAGTTGGAAAAGTCGTAGAATCTCAATGTGTTGTAACGTATTTTCTTAACTCGACACCAATAACGAAAAGCCCGAGTACTATCCTCAAGAACCGACCTCCAGCCGTCCACCCTTGACTCGTGCATCCGCAAGCCAGACGGGCGCCAACCGATTCTTTTGTCACCGGAAACACTGACAAGCCAGTGTGACATGGGAGTTGGGACGGAACAGGCCCAACTCCACTAAAACGAGAGCTCCGACGGAATCTGTCAGAAAAGACGATATCTTAACGGACTAATCGTTGATTTTTGGGGAGGCGTAAAATCGAGAAACGCAACTGTAAGAGCTGATCGCAAAAATCGGCAAACGCAACTGGAGGCACGAAGGGCAGTGGACGGTTACGGAAATGCACGATCGCTCAGGCTGCTAGGTTGAGGTAGAGAGGGTCGGAGTAAGCGTCAGGCAAATAGTGCGAGATACACAAAGCAACCGATCAAGAATGTAACAGAATGAATCGGAACTATCAAACCGAAATCCCTTCACCGATTAATGAATTGCGAGTCGTGACAGGAGCTGGGGCAACTGATCTGGGAAGCCCGAGAACTGTATCCAGAGGACACTCGGGTGTGCACTGAACTAGGGCATAGCACTACACCTCCGGAACACTCTCAGAAAATCCATAGAGTATCCTGGATATCGCGAGAGCTAAACAAGCGAGAATCTTCAGTGCCGTATCGAAACAGAGCTAGAAAAACTATCAACAGATTCGTGACACCTCGCTTGGTATCCCGAGACAGACTGCTTCGATAATAGCCAAATTCGAGAACCAATCGTTCTGATTGGTCGAGATCCTTGTAACTGACAACTCTTTCTTTCTCTCGAGTCGTCCCTTTAAACCAAATCGAGAGCGTTCCTTGAGGTATGTTCCACAATTAAAACACGGTTGCGGGTTATTAAATTTCAAGCAACTGCATCGATTGATTTCGAGTGGTGACGAAAATCAATCGATGTCATTGGCCGAAATTTAATAACCGCAACCGTGATTCAATTACGGAATATGCCCTTAGCGAATCGTTACGTAACACTGGGAGATTCTCCAGGGCATCGGCCGACAGCTGGGCACCGCATCCTTAACTCGGGTCAAGGTGTTCCTCTCCCCTGCCCTTAACCGTATCAAAACCTTATCTCAACCCACTCTACACCCCTTTGCCTCTCTCCAGTAAGGCGTCGGTAGCTCACCCGAACTTCTGCCGGGGTCCGTGGAGACGTCTCCGTCGGGTACTCTCCTCTACCGGGCCACTCGGTACGACGAGACTATCCCCTCCACGGTAGATTCAACCACCTCGGTCTCAATTAAACAATAACGAAATCTTACGAGAGCATTGGCGTAATTATACGAATCATATACACTACCTGTGCAGACGTTGCTCAAGCCAGTGTGTACTTCCATCCCAGATACAGTAGTGGATGATCTTTGTCCACCGTATAGAAAAAATGCTCTCGTTGCCCATTCGGATAACTGAAAAAAGTAAGATATGTTTTAGCTCACGTATTTATTTTCAGGAAACTTTTTCACGGAGTCAAATAGTTAACCTAATAAGAAATGAAAATAAAAGCACATGAAGATACGATAAAAATTAGGCCTGTGTATATCAATTGGCAACGTCAATCACGGAACTGCTGAAACGGAAAGTAAATACAAAGAGACTGTTCGAGGTAATAGTTCAAGTAAACGCCCCAAAGGTCGTACACGTCCCAGAAAGATGGAAATCCAGGGCCTGACACCCTCGCATTAGGTATTCGCCCACTGGGACGGTTATCTTAAGTGATAGCAGGAAAGTTTCGATGAAACACAGTTATCGCGCCGATTACTTAAACTTCAACGCTGAAATATTCATTTAGTATTTTCCAAGTTATGCAATTGAACATTGGTCTCGAGTGTTTTGACATAACTTTACTTTAGAACTTGAAAAATTATTTTAAAAAGTCTAGCTGAATTTTTTTATATAATAACTTGCAATAACTTTAAGAAATCACGAGTAGTTATGTGATATCTAAAGCTAAGAATCAGATCAAAAATTATGAGTATGGGCTGTCTGAAGCTAGATTTATCATGGATAAACAATCGAAGAAAAACTCTAAGCCATTTCCGCGGATATCGAGGCATCAATTTTAGCTCCATCGATTCCCTCGACCTGATGACAATGGGGATCGTAGGCAGTTAATTTAATACCTCACAAAAAGTCACCCCTTTGCACAACGATCTTACGTACGCTGATTTCGACACTGTAGGATTTAATAAGTTAACGAATTAGTTTTTGGCAATTGGTACTTCATCTTATTCCCGTTAGCTTTATATGCCTTAGAGGATCAAGTACCAATTTAGCATTAATAGTTATCAGCTAAAAATCCATGAACTTTATTAAATGTTCGCTAAAGGAGCTCGTAACGAAGTTAGAGCGCCTGGGGTCGAGTATTCGTCGAATAAAACGCGTTCATTTAAGGTTATACGTAAAAAGAATTTTAATTTGTCCTAGAATTACGCAACGAATCCCGTCGTTAACGCAAATACCATGAACATCGTATACGGATGTTCGTAAGAAATTGGATTCATCGTCTCTGTTAACAACAGAGTCGCGCGAAGCGAACGGCTTTTCATTGCGCAACTATTAATAGTTACCTGTGTGTTTGGGGAAACTTCTTGTGTAGCCAAAATGAGACACGTAGCACAGGCTTGTTCGGGAGATTGTGTTTGAAAGTAAGCACGTACAGGTTCAGTATCAGGACCTCGTTGTTCCAGAAGTAGTTGATGTAAAATATCTACAGGACGTACTTGTTCCAATTTTATAACTCCCTGAAACAATTATCCCGCGCAAAAATGTATTACAATTGTTAATCAATGAAACGCTAGTAAACAAGATACTTTATAAATTTATCGAAAACTAACTATGAATTCTCATAAGCGGTACCTGTGCAGTAAGGAATATGAACTTCCTCGGTGGTTCCATGTGTTGTCTAACGAGTAACGGTGGTTCACCTTGTGAGATAGTTTGTTTCTCCAGATGAACGGACGATTCGATTGAAATCTCCGCCATGGCCCATACTGGACTATCAAGTGGTAAAATACTCTGTGATTCAGCCAAATAACTTACAAATGGATAAGCGTCGTTGCTAAGACACCATACAGTTTCCGTATCGCCTCCACAGACAAGAAATAATGTACCTGAAAGATATACATGGGCTCCTATTAAATATGACCGGCGAATTCTCTTGTGCTTGATGAGATTTAATTGAGACTCTTGACTGAATTCACCTATGAAAAACCTTCACGAAAAATAAAAGAAACGTTGAAAAAATGGCAAAAACTGACGTACCCTTTCTGTAATGTGCCATTTGGACCTTCCTTGGTCTCATCACCGGAGCATTCGCTGCGTATCCCGGCGGTAATCGTACGTGTATTAATTGAAGCGTTTGCGGTCGATTCGATGGGCTTGTACCGGATGTACAACTTAAATAAAAACGTGTCCCAGTTGCTGCTACGGCAACTAAGTTCAAATACGCACATTCTGACTCCATTATTGCAGATATACTCACTAATGGTCTGAAATTATTGCTATCCAAAGTCCTATAAATTACAGAGATAACATCACATTATGTATTTTATACAACAGTATCGTCACTAAGCTTTTGTGCAAGAAGTACAGGGTGATCACGTCTAACCGTATGTGGGTAACGGAGTTGAATTCTTTATCTAAAATAAAAGACACACACGTAACCCTTTCACATATAATGACATCCCTGGATGTCACCTGTTTTAACTCAGTTATTTATAATTTTTATATGTATATCTTTTTATGCAGCATTAATGACTCAAAGTATGTATTAAGCTTCCTAAGACACCAATTACTATTAAAAAAAAAAAATAGAAGACTTTTATTTTAGTCTAATTAATTATATAAATAATTAAATTTAGAAAGTACAGTATTTTTACCGAGTAAATATAATTCCGACAAATCTATAAAAATTATTAAACCGATAATTTGTATCAATGAATTAATCGCTTGTTACAAATCTGTGGTCAATTTCGAAAAATCCAAAATGACGGTTGCGACGACAGATCAAAATTACAAAAATTCTGTTTACATGACACTCGACACTAAGAGATTAACCTGAATCAATCAATTTTTTCAATGTCAAATGAACATATTGGATGCGCCATTTTCAATTTTGAAATTAGCCCCGGATTCGTAATTAGCAACCCCAAAAACCTCGGAGTGGTAAACTCAAATTATTTTATAATTTTCACCGCCAGTTTGAATTTTTATGCGAAACTCGTAATCAATGACCAAAAATCCCTAGAAAACGCTACTTCTATAAAATCTTAGTTAAAAAAAAATGTATACTGCAAGGTAAAACACAGCCGGCCAACGGAACGTCTACTTATAGCTGCCATCCACGTCGCCGCATTACTCATACAACTCGACAGTGTCACGGCCTGGTCTCTGGTCCGCGATCGTCCCGCATTTACATTTAAACGATGCTGGGTTATTCGCATTAAATCTGAGAGCCCGCGCAATTCAACACCTGTAGACTAATAATCGCAAACTCTAATGTTCATTAACTCGAAATTTAGACCTAAGAAAGAAAGGAAACGTTTAAAAATACGTATTTTTTAATTTTTTTTATAACGAATCCTACCCCCTTTCAGCCACATACGATTAGATATAAATACCCTGTATGTATGTATGTACTTGTAATCGCATACTTCACGACATGAACTGCATTTTGTACAAGGGAGGATTGGGATATCGATGTGACTTTTGACGCAGTTTCATTATCAATATCCCAGACCGTTATGGTGCCCTTATCGCCAAGGGTATATAATATATTTCGAGAATCATCTACTGAAATTTGTGCAATAGCTTCTTCCTCTACCAAAGCAACAGTCACAAATGAGGGAACCAAAAATGATAAAGGTCCTTCGGAATGATTCACTTTCTTGCATCGTTTTCCAAACCAGCTGCTCTCGGCCTGTAAAATAAAATGGAATTTTTTATCGAGCATTGCAACTAAAATATTTAAGGATTTAAAAAATAGTATACATATCGCAGAAAATATATTTTGTATCATACAATACGAACGAACTACAGTAATGTATTATAATTATTAAATTATTTTACAAGAGATCTTTGTGTTTTAGAACAACTGAATTAAATTCAATTTCAAGGAATAATATTAAAAATCGTAACGCAAACATATCGTATGCGTGGCTCTGGGACACGTAATTTTCGGTTAACTTTTTTTTTTACCAGACAAAAAACGTATTCGTATGAGTTGCGCGAGTGTACAAATTTCCAAGAAACCTAGGAGTCAAATAGGGCATCCTCAGATACGCTTTCTCAATGCAGTCTTTGACGATGCCCTGATTCGACTTATTAACGAGAATATTTGGCCGAGCCCTCGCGCAGATTCCACTGGATCATATTCTCAGGCACATTATTAAGCACAATCAAGAAACTTGAGAGAATTTTATGCTGAAAACTTCTTTACGCATGCTTGATCGTCGAAGGTTTTTGACATAAGATCATTTTTTAAATGTTATTCTAATCTGATAGAAATATTATTTTTTGTGCACTTAATGGTCGTCTGTGAAATTGAATACAAGGGTGGTGCAGAATATGTGGAAACAATTAAGCGACTTTGGCACGCGCGCCGCTATCCTGTGGCGCCTGAACAAAAAAAAAGGGGAAAACATACGCGTTGCTACGCGGCGCGAGAGCGAGTCAGTTAGTTAGACCTCTGGCACGCTAGGACGTGTTTCGACATAGTTTTCTTGATGTATTTTCGAAATTATTAAAGTGAAAAAATCGTACTTGAATTGTCAAGCTCCTTCCTCTGAAAGCCCTACCGTCTACCTTACAATCCTCACTTATACTATCACCTCTTAAGGAGAATGTAGTGCCTGACTTTCCTTTTTATTGTCATAGCAATGTTTATTTTATATTTTAAGTGTACATGTCGAGGGTTAGGCCAGCTCGAGCATATTTTAACCGCTATGGTATTCAATCTGGAGAAGCTGAACCGAGCACAGCATCTCCTCGGTAACTCTATATTGTTTCCACCATGATACAAATAGACGATGTATAGCCACTGGCGATCGTATATTGGTTCAGATCGCGCAGGTCCAATGACGTCACGTTCAAAACGACATCAATTTTTAGTTTAAGGGGACTTATTTATGTTTCGGTTCGTAAGAGAAGATTGCGCCTCAAAATGAAACTGACTTTGCAGCGCGACGACACACATACGTAAGGTCAGCCAATCAGAACAAAAAGGGTCTAGCGATCAGCTAATCAATAGAAAGAGGATCCAGAGACGTCACTGCCCAAATGCGCAAACCGCTAGTGGCTATACCTCGTCTATTTGTATCATGTTTTCCACAATAAAAAAGTGTTGTTATATTTTTTAATGCAACAGAGAATAGCAAATTACATGTGCTCTTTCAATACAGTGTGCCTTCGACCAACCAAGGTTTTTGGCGCAAACATCTTCAGGCCGCATTCTCGATGTCTCTATCTCTAGGCTCTGCCCGTTTCGCATCCGTGCATCCATCTTTCAATGCACACAAGTAGGCGTGCATGGACAAACTTTACTAAACCTAAGTCTGCGAACTACGGGCTTGGTTGGTAGAAACTCAGCTCCAGGGGAAATTAAAAATTGAGAGGTGCGTCAGGTTAAAAATTGAGGTTAAAGTTTATCAGGTCTCACTGTAATTCTTGAGGATCTGGCGAATGTCTAATTCGGGCTCAAACAAGGCTTCCGTGATAGGGAAAGAGCCAATTGCGATTTAATTTAGTGGTTGAACGTACTGATGCTTGGCGTGCTAAGTCCTAGATAAATTTACGTTATTAGAGATACCTCGTGTTTTCGTTATTGGGGAAACGACTAAGAAATTTCCACTAGGGAGTTTTGCCACAAAGTTGATTTAACATATGTACGTCTCAGCCCTTAGCGCGCATGCGTATAAAGTACTTGAAAAAAATCCTCTCGCATGAGACTTTCTATTCTCGGTTTGAATACATACGGTCGACCCACTAAATCACATTCGGAGAACTCTTTCACGCTACAAGTTGAAATGATACAAAACAAGCACAATCAAGGAACTTTAGTGATAAACCAAATATTTCCTATTTTTGATGTATCACTCCAGTTGGTTTTCTTTCTTTTGCATTTAAATACAGAAGTAGAGCGTGTACTTTAAGTTGTTTCTGAGTGATTTCCGAATAAGAAGAAAATAGATTCAGCAACGGGTGTCGTAATTCAATTTACTAAATTTGATATAATTTTCAAGGGTTCCAGACTAAATTGTCCTCTGTTTATGGTCAATTCCAAGCATCGACATAGTAGCCGATAACTTTTATAGAAAGTTAAAAACATTAAATTATAATATCGAGAAAAGTGAGTACAATAATACGAGTATGGCAGCTCAATTATAAGATGATCATAAACTGCGCATGCCCAATGTACATTGGTACATGAAAAAAAGATTACTATTTTCGTTAAAAATTATCGGGCCTACAAAGGTTAAAGAACGTGGAAATAAAACCACTACCGAACCGAGTGTGAAGTCTCTTGCAGAAATTTCTTCATAATCATCAATTTTTTAGATGCTTAATATATTTTACATTAGAATAATGATATCATGGCGTGCTGATACGAAGTCACGATAGACATAGGTACAAGAATGTGTGTACCGAAAGTTAAATGTACAGATCATGAGATATTTTTGCACGTTTCGTTTAATATGCTTATAAAATAAGTTGAACTTAACCGTTTGAATGATAGGAAGGTCTAGACGTTTTACACCTTTTACAATTCCTTTACAGCGATTCCAAATTATGATATATTACTATTGCACATTCCAAGAATATCTACAGTACTACCTGGTTATAAGCGAATGCTAGGAAGGTTAGACTGTGAAAAATCAGCAGTATTAATTCCGCATGGTGCGTGTAGTCAAAAATAATGTCATTTGCAACACCAATCGCTACGTAAAAGTATCACAATGCATATGGTAAATGTTTTGTTTCCCTTACTGGCAAAATTGTAACCCCGATTATATATAACATTGTAAATCCACACCGTTTAACAACACCAGTCAAACATCGAAATTTATTTATTCTTTGTTCGTGTACTTTTTTGTTCAAGATGTAACCTCAGTTTGTGTCAAATTACGTTTATTAGCATCACGAAAAAAAAAAAAAAAAACCAATCGTCAATCAACCAACTACATTATCGGTGTTGACCTCTTTTTGAATTTAATTTAAAGTAAATATGACATCAACTGAAATTGTTACGTCCGACGCAACGCCGGCCCCCCCCCCCCGGCCCCCGGTCCTTTGGTACCGCTGCTAGCGAAAGCTCAAGAACAACAACGATTGTGACTGAACCTCGACGAAAGTGCGTTGCCTACTATAAGTTATAAATTATAAAAAAAAGGAAATTATTATATTGCAAATGGTACTCCGCACTCTCTGAGCTCCCGGAAACGATCGCTCACGCACAGTACCTAACGAAATAACGAATCCCCGGGTTAATTAATAGCCGGGGGCCTTTGATAATACATCGTTATGGCTTCATGAAATATGCTACCGTATTATTTATTACGCCGTACATAGAAACTTTAATTCTATTCGACATTTCACTACTCTGGTACTAAAATCACAGAGTCGTCTTAATAATATTTATCAAACAAGGGCATTTTACGACATCTATTACCTAACTAGCACGCCTGGAATCTTAAGGTTACATGCAAAATCGAATCTCAATAGTGAAGTTTGAATCGCATACACCTCTCAAGGATAAACGACTTATTTCGAACCATATAAAACGAGGCATAATTAACGGACAATTGATTAATAAAATATTAAGTATAAGAACGAAATACGCCGTTTGATCGAGGTTGCTGCGGTGTAGCAAGACACCGTACTTTTTTCAGTTATCTTATATTATGTTGTTGTAAAAAATAACAATATAGTACACTAATTGAGAATATAAAATGTAGAATAGATAATGTAGTGCACAACGAGTCATACCTGATAATATATTTCAAAAAGGGATCCGTCTCTGCCGCCAAGAAATATTCTACCGGTGCTTGTGTTCGCTATGGTTGTAATAGCTATGCCGTCGGTAGGTACAGTAAAAATAGGTTCCGGTACTAATTGCATTTCTCCAAGTGAATCTGGTATAACACGAAAATTATTTATCGATAATGAATTGGGTGAACATATGTAAAAATCACTTTCATCTACAATATTTATTTATATTGATGTCCATCTAATTCTATTGAATATTCAATGCTCTAAAAATCATGCGAATGTCACTTGACGCAACGCCTAAGATCTACAAAGTATGCAGTCCCTAGAGTTTGATTATGAGTAACAAGCATTTCAGAAGAGTTATTTCTCTCTTTCTACGACATTCAATAGTCCCCTAGCCGTTAGATTTGACTCGTGGATTTACTGTAAATATAGTTTACTCGTGATAACGAAATAGATAAGCAACTCATAATAAAATCTTTCGGAATACGGCGTGTTGGTCAAACTGGGAGCGCACATTCAAGAGAGTTAAATGGATATAAAAATATATTGGAATGTTGTACTACACGTATAATTGTATTATAAATTATTACCGTTTTCATTATCAGATAAGATGACCCCAAGAACAGTAATTTCAACAGTCGTCGTAAGTATAAGCAAATATTTCACATAGCTTTGAAATATTCCCGGTTTTGGCTTTACTAGCCCCACGCTTATAATGGTTTCATTTAATCCGTCGAAGTATGCTACGTCCGATCTAGAAATAGTTTGGCGAAACAAACATAAATTATACAATGCAATCGTTTTTACAGAGATGCAATGGTAAAATGTATTATGAAATACGTCACGTGTAGGCTGCATCTTTATTATCGACTGAAGTAATAGGCAAATAATTATGAAATTTTAGGAAACCGTATAAACAGGACCTAATGAGTTTAATAATTTAAAAAAAAAAAATTGTAAATTCGAGTAAAAGGTGCAATGACTAGGGTGGTAAATAATAATAAATGGGTCGCGACATTTTCTCTCGTTAAATTCAACACTGACAACCAAAAAATCGATTTTCGAATTGAAATTCCAAATCTACATTTTCAAAAAATAGCGAAAATACAATATTAAAATTCAAGCAAGCCGTGGCCGTTAAACAAAGCAGACCACTAGAATTTGGAGCAGGTTTAAAACTGTTCGAAACTTTAAACGCAATTTTCTCCAAACACAATTTTCGATATCAGCGAACATGAGATCGTGAACAAATTTACACACGATATATTTTGAATTATTTTCAGCCCTTTCTGACAAACGCGCGTTATTTTTATATTATTACTTCTTCATTCAAAATAGACACAAATAGAATAACTATTTTTTTTTTTAATATTTTGTATTTATAAAAAGAGCGTGCACTATCAGTCATTAGGAATCCGTCCTGTCTTTTGTTTTAGATGAACCCATATTTAACATATATTACTCATTGCCAAGTACGTTATTGGCGGTAATTTTCAGATTTTTTAATTGAAAAAATACAATGTATACCTTGAATTCTGTACTTTATACGGGGTAAACCCCCATTTCAAAAATATACATGGGTTCAACCACGAAAAATGCTAAAAAAATAACCCTTTCTCCGCCGTCTAGGTTAACACGCCCCGTTAACCGTTGACTACACAAGTCACACTTTAAAAGGTGAAGTTTGTGAGACCTAAAGTTGCAATGTAAATTCATTAACGTGCGTCGAGTATCACTGTTTCTCATCATGCTCGTTTAAAGAATCTGACTTCCTTTTACGTTGTTCACATATTAAAATTTCTCTTGCGCGTCTATTGGCTTTGATACGTGTAAGCGGCAGCTTCTCAAGAAGCGAACAAGTTTTAATATCGTCCGAGAAATATATAATTTCAAGAATTATATCTCTAATTCGAATATTTAATAAATTAGCTATCCAAAAGGTAGAAGGACCCAAAATTCTTACTCGTTTTCGAAAGACCAAACGTAGATGTCACTGTCGATGGTAAGCCAGGCCTTAGAAATGTCTGTAAACAATCCCATCATACAGTGGCATTGCATATCTGTATATTTTATTAAGGATCACACTTCTAAGAATATATTTAATATCTAGCATTTATTGTTTCAGCGGGAATGTGGTGTCGTGAGCTACGAATTCCGTATAAATTATAAATTATTTACTGATATAACGAAGCTTTTGTACAGTTCATTAATCAAATACATTTTTATGTAGTTTGAATATTATAAAAAAAGGATACGACCAAAATGTTCCATTACCTCAGATGGCAAGGGAATCTTCCCACGCATTCTCATTTGATTAATATGTGACAAACTTAAGGCTCCTCCGTTTAAATTTGGATAGTCATGATCATCCAATCCACTGACAGTTGGACCACCTGTGTATCAATAGTTAGCATTAAACATGTAATATATCATGAAGCAATGTAAAACCGTCAAGATATAAAATTACAAGATGTATACAAAGTTACGTTATGTAAAATAAATAATTTATATTACAAAATTAAGTCTCATCTACGCGTTGACTTATTCCTGCAATCTAAATGTAATTTTCTATTCACTGGACTTGCTGTGTGCCTTATTCGAAGTAAAAGTATATGTAACGTTAGGAATAGTAACCTCCCGTTATGTCCGTATGCACGTTACAAGTCAGCGCTTTAGTCTCCTTAGAACGTTACTCTTTCTCCCCTACTGGATCCAGTGTTCGCACTCGTGCGCGTTTTCTTCCCCATCTAAACTGCACGCACATCCTAACGCTGCTTCCAGCATATAGTTGGGTGCAAAGAGGAGACACCCGATGCGTCAGCATTCCTTCGGAATTTATCTCTTCTGCACAGCCCTCTAGTCGCATACTCAATGGGAGGGTACTATATGTACATAAATTGTTGCACGGTTTATCCTTTCAGTACTATGTTTCGAGCATTAGCTAAGATATTTAAAACGCAACATATTTATTTAATTTTTGTATATTTTGAATTTACACAAGTATACAACAAATTATATAACTTTCGAGTCACAAAGTACAAAGCTATATTTCACATAGCAATCCATTATTATCCCGCAGCATAGCAAAATGATTTACACTTACAAGGAACATCGCTTTAGTGTCCCCCTCCGATTTTTATGAAACTCGACTATGTTGTAGCGCTTGAAAAACTAACACACAAGTATTTTTTTTATCGGCGGAAAAACGATTTTAGGGGGGTGAAATCAGCCCCCGAAGTTTGGCATGTCGAGCGGTGATAATGCGGTTTCATCTAGAAGGGGTGGACCGAATTCAATGAAATTGGCATTTTTTATTTCCTTGAGATTTTCAGAATTTTCAGCTCTTCTCTGACCGAACGATGTAACAATAAACCCGGTGATATAGTAATAAGCCCGGCTTTGCATGCTATATTGTTCTTGACCGGTAGCCACCATGCGAGTTGAGGGGGTTGAGGGTACATTATACGAGATTAGCAATAATTTTGATAGCACTTTAACTGTTTGATTAACCCTTTAACTGTTATGAAAATTAGCACCAACTGAGCCAAAAAGGGCAACATGAAAATGCACTTCGAATTTTAAAGAAAGCCGGTATTAGGGAAGTTTTTGAGTCGTTACATATTAATTTGGGGTAAAAATTTCAAAATTTAAAATGACTGATCCAATATGGCAACCAAAATTCTGAAAAACTCAATAAATTAGCGGTTTTCCATTAAAGTCAGTAATAAGAGGGTGTACTAAATAAAAGTTCTTGGGTTCTAAATAAAAATGTGGGGGTCAAAATTGAAAAACTTAAAAAGATGAAAGCAAAACTTATATAATATAAAAATTTTTAAAAGATTATTTGAGAATAGTCACACACATTTTGTTAGCATGAAATACGAAAATTTCTTTCGAATTTCTGGCATGAACTAGTGAATTCATACTCATGATAAAATTTTTTTAGAACGCAGAAATATACTGAATTTAAGAAAAAAAATATTTCTCGCCATATTAAATCCGCTATTTTGAAGTTTCGAATTTTTACTCCAAACCGTATTCAGCGACCCCAAAGACCCCCATAATCAAATGTTCAAATCGAAGGTTTGACAATGATCACGCAAAAAGACGAAAAAAATCGGGCCTATTCTAGCACGATTTATTTACGCCCTATGGTGTTATTGCCATCAAAGGATTGAACCAAAAGTAAAGAAAGCATTCAATCTTAAAATTTCTATGTCAATTTGAAACATGTTAAAATTGTCGGGTCCGCTTATTCTTTTATTTTTAGGTTAATTATTGCAGAAGTAGTGTCAAAATGATTGTTAACTTTCTAGAACGTGTTTTCAACTCTGCTTTGGGAAAGAATCTGTGTAAAAGTTCTGTTATTTATGATTTTCGATTACATTTTATTCGCATAGTCATGAAAGGTTCTTAATCCCGCCCTCAACTATTCTTTTGTAATAAACGCATGCAAAGGATAAACGACATTATAATTAGTTCTGTATATCAAAACAAGTATACCCGTACAAAAACCTCATATTGCTTCCCTCTTTATCTTATTACGTAAATAAATAAATGTAAAATATAATCAGTATTACAAAAAGTCTACATGTAGCTAAAAGGTAGCGTAGCAACAGCGAGAACCCTTCGTAGTTGCCTTTTTTAAAATGCATTTGTAAGATCCTGGTTTTTGCCTCAAATAGATTGAAATTGATGAAATAATTCTAGAATCACTAATTTCATCTGACAGTTTCTTCGTTTTATATCTATATATCATTTGTCTAAAGTTTACAGCTACCATGTTTTCTTCGGCGTGATTATAAACAACTATTATTGGACGTGATTTGCGCAACATCAGAATACTTTCGTGCTTGCTCAGTACATTGACGTATTATTATTTTACTTTACTTATTATTAATTTACATTAATCATCACAATAGTTATTACGATATTAATAAATTATTATGGAATACTAATCAAATTTTAATGATGGCAAGTGAAATAAGAATTCATAAATATACATTTTACACCTAAAGACTGAAAGCTATGCAATAAGTGTAACATGTCTAATCTATGTATTATTTTCAACTTACTATTTTTTATTCATACACTAATCGCAATATGGTTTGTTTAAAATAGTTTTAAATGTAGTTGCCTTAGTTTTAAATGTGTGACCTACGAAGAATTTTATTATTTCCCATTTTCCCTTATAAACTATTTTATTCATGAAATAATGGCCTTTGCAGATGTTACTGCTGGCATTTGACTGATCCTCCACTGAACCCAGTAGAAAGGGTGGCACATTCAATAAATACCTCCTGAATTAATTTTGATTTATAGAAGCAGATAATGCTGTCTTTAATCTGATTGAAACTGAAATACTACCTATATATTATACTCACCTTGTACATTATAGCGCATAAGATTAATTAGAGATGGAAAATTACTGTCAGCAATAATAAATTTGTCCACTGTCTTCCCAGCTGTTTCTAGAGCATCTAAATGAATTTTCAATGGCTCCATTTCTGTAAGAGATTTAATATGCAACTGATGTAATTTAGAGAAGAAGTACTGGTAAAATATGTTTGCAAAGGATTATTAAATAGAAGGCATTTACAAAAAATTCGTTATTCCTACTTATGTCATGGGCTCAAAAATGAATAGTAAACAAAAGTCTGATATCTTTGACCTAACAGAATACAAAATATATTACTTGTAACTGCATAATTAAATAGCATCGAAAAGGCTTTTAACGATTAGACTGATACAAAGTCCCTTCTAAGACTTGGAGCAAATTTGAAAATCCTACAACGTATGTTTTTGGTCACAAAGAACCACTATTTTTATCAATATTTCTAGCAGTCTAAAAATTAACTATTTTTCGTAATTCAAGCAAAAATTACATCAATTTTTTGTTATTTTAAGTTACCAATTTCTTTCTTAGTACTTTTAATTAAGAAGTAATTTTGGTAAAATATTTAAAACGCTATGTAAATTTCATATAAAACTGCAGAACAGGACTATTTCTTAAAGAGAACTTAAAGAAACTAACAATCCACAGCTAACTTCAAAGAGAAGTCGTATTCTATAGTTTAGCCAAATTTTATAATTTACATAATAATAACAATAATAACAATGTCTTTATTCTCACAATTTTACAGACAAAGGATGAGAATCAGCTACATAAGTAACTACTTTGCATTCTGATCCCTAAAATATAAGTCATAAATTATATCAATCACACAACCCATATTTTAATATACTTCAGAATCTTGACATATTTATGACATAATTGCTGTTTTACAATTTAAACATATTCTAAACATGCCTGCTATCCACAGATAATATAAAAGTTGATATATCAATTAGTAAATTAAGAAATATTATATTAATACACCAATATGTATATATTACTAAAATTACCTACTACATTCAGCACTAATGCGAATTTTATTTTAAATATTTTACTCCGTTCTTATAGTTTCATAAATAATGAAGACTTGAAAATATCAATAAATATATTAATACAGAAAGACGACATCATTCAATAACAGCAAGAAATATCACAGTCAATCTAAACATTCACAATGCCGTGCTAAATGTAGATTTGAAATTGAAAAAGATACAAAAGTACTATTGCTTTCCACTTTAATATTTCTAACTAAAGGTAAGTAGGAAATATATCTAACTGTTTAATGATTGCAAAATTTAGCTAAATCATATCAACAAGTTGTTTTATCATTTCACTTTATGTGAAAAGAGGTTAATTTTCAATACGTACAGAAAATATGAATAACGAGGTATAAGAATATTTACTGTATTCACATTATTAATACAGATGATATACTTTAGAAGGACATGCAACTCTACTTACTTGTTTATTTACACACAAAACCTATTGAAAAGATGTAAGCAAACTATAAACACTATGCAACACTTCGTGTTCCCGCTCAATTCTACCAAAACTTCTACCGCAGGGGTTGCATGCTCCTACATGGGCTTAAATTTCACCGTGAAGAGATTAAACAGAGTTAACCAATCACGTACAGGAGTTGAATGGAATTGACCAATGAAGTTGCTTCCCTCGATTTAAACTCTGCACGGTGAAAATTAAGCCATTCATATAGAAATTCAGGAATGAAGCATAAATATAGAAATACAGAGATGCAGCATAAACTGGTATTTTGGGCAAGGGGAGCAAAGCCAAAATGAGGGGGGAGTTCGCTGCATAACCAATCAAATTCAAGCTGGACGCTGCCTTAGGGCATATTCCGTAACTGAACCACGGTTGCGGTTATTAAATTTCAGCCAATTGTATCCACTGATTTCGACTGCTGAAAAAAATCAATCGATGTCATTGGCTGAAATTTAATAACCGCAAATGTGGTTCAATTACCGAATATGCCCCTTACTATGATTGATTCTCCTTGTGTGGATAAAGAAACGACAGAGTACGTAGTAGTTTAAAACCCCTGCGCTTGCTCCCAATAATAATAGCCAATCCCAAGTAGGCGTAGTGTACCTCGGGACTTCCCCTCCCTCTAAACGGTTTCCACCCCGCAGAGTTATGCTACATCGAGGTATTTCTATATCTATGCTCTAGACTGTTATGTCCCAGCCTAGTGATAAATAATCTCACTAGAATTGAGCGACAAATTTAAATGAGGGATTAAAATGGAATCACGATTTCTCTCCCCAAATCAGAATCCAGTGTTTCCAAATTCTCAGTCTGTCATTAACGCATAAATAAGGTATATTCTAAGAGTTCGGAGAAAGCATAATGGGACTTGAATTCCATAAAACATTATTCATTTAATGAATAATGGGGTGAAGAAAAACATTGCATTAATCTTCTAATTAATAATGCCAATGTCAGGTCATTAAGCATTAAATTATAATTATTACTCGAAAAAGAAAAAACATATCATTTTGCATTACGTTATTAATGCTTAATTGGAACAGCGTTACATTAAACATTACTAAAGTAATAGATAATGTGGAGGGCATTAAATTGCCCATTACTATAATTATGACAAATTAAAGTAATGAATAATGCAAAATAACGTTAATATTCCATTAATATAGCAATGATTAACGCAAAATATAAAAATGAAACATTACTTCGAGTAATGTATTACTCTCGGGTGATGCATTATTCGAATAAGAATATTTTATTTATTTACATGGCAATGCCAATGAAATTTTCCTTTGACTTATGGATGTGGAAAATGGAATGGAATAAGGCGGATCAAATGCGCTGATGGAGTGGATGAATGGATGGAATGGTAGAATAGGGCCCTGAATTGGTAATAATGGTTTTCAATCAATGGTTTTCGGTAAAAGAAATAAAGACAGCCGCTTCCCCTGTTAGACTATGAAATATTTTACTCATAGAATTATATAATATATTTTATTTATGGAATAAAAATATAAGTAAACTTAAAAACATCTTCGTCTTCATTCACTTTCCTTTTCGAACCACGTGTTTTAGAGAGACGTTGAGACAGCAACACTACAAAGTAAATAAACAGACCACAGACTATTCCAATTTTTCTAATATTCGCTTTATTTCGTTTATGTGAAACTCAGCGTTGAAAATATTCGCCTCTGAAGCATTATGAACTTCACACTTCATGCTAAAATAATCAAAGTATTACTATAGTAATGGATAATAGAATACTTTTGTGTTATTCATAAGTTCGTTAACGGATAAAGTAACGTTTTTCGGATTACCCATTACATTAGCAATCGATAATGGAAGTATTTCCCATATCACCCATTATTGTAGTAATGGACAATAGAGCACTTTTGTATTACCCATTACTTCAGTAATGCATAATGTAATGTTTTTGGTATTTTCCATTATTAATGTAACTCATAATGGTTGTGTTTTACATTTCTCATTACCAATGCGATGCTTAATGTTTTTTATCATCCAATTGTAATTATTTATGTAATGGATAATGCATTATTTTCACATTATAATTTCGGCAATCCTGATACAAATAGACGAGGTATAGCCACTAGCGGTTCTGCACATTCGGACAGTGACCTTACGTATGTTGTGTCGTCACACTGCAATGTCAGTTCCATTTTGAGGGGCCATATTTTTACGAACCTAAACGTAAATAAGTCCACTTGAACTAAAAAATGATGACACTTTGAACGTGACGTCATTGGACCTGTGCGATCTGGACCAAAATGCGATCACTAGTGGCTATACCTCGTCTATTTGTGTCATGCGTAAGATAAGGCCCAAGATCGATAGCCCGGACAGCGAGGTACCACATTGTCGCCCTCCAAAAAGGTTAGTACATATGAATGTGTATGAGTGGAGATGCACGCATAAGAAATACGGAGGACTGTATCTCTTGGGATCCAAGAGTTCAGTTCAATTTCTGCTCTTGAAGGGTGTATTTCGAGCCTATATCGTAGAGTCAATTAGATAGATTCAGTTAAGGTAGATTGATTTAAACTAAACCACATTATAATTAAAGTAAATAAAGTTAGTGATAGTGCTCTCCAACAGAACCTGCATTTTTATTTCTAAAGCCTTTATACAGTTTGAAAAACCATAACATCATTGTACTAGAAATCAACTTATATACTATAACGGGGTGCCCGACTCGCCCCCGCTATAATTAATTTATCCACAGAGCCGTTATTAACTTCGTGAATTCAGTCCAGGGTAGATCGACCAACGCGATGCACTTCATTTGATTCCATCTCGTATCTGGCGTTGGCTCTAGCATCTTGAGTTTTGATTCTTTCCAACTCCTTGATCTTGGTTCCCCTCCTAAACGACACTGCTCTGCACTGTTACCATTG
>JASANN010000448.1:24342-35398 GCA_031762395.1 Calameuta pygmaea
ACCTGACTTTAGGACTAGTTACTGGCACATCTCCTCATTTGAGGAGTCAGCCATAAGGAAAGGAAGGAAGGAAGGAACTTGATTTAGATCAGAGAGTTGACACTCCGATGAGCTAAAGTGAAACATAGAATAGTGATATAATCTACCGATAAGGTGGCGCCGCTGCCCGTGCTAGCAATCTATAGCACGGGAGTGCCGTGTCTCCAATAAGTGGTCTGTGGTTAAGATCGTTTAAACTCTTACTTGTTAAAAATGTACATGCTAAATAATTTACATTTGAGTTCTGTGATATATGCCTTGAATTTATTGCCTGTTTGAAACTTGTATGAACTTGCTTCTATAATGCTATTGTTTGACTATAGGTACCGTACAGATTTCTTATTCATTGCATGGACACTAACTGAAATCGATAAATATTGAAAAATATTTTCATGTATAATGTTTTTGTCTAGGTATATATTTGACTACGAACCGTTGAGACCTTTGAATTTAATGAACAAATCTAGAATCGAAAATCGTGCAGCATTACACAAAACATGTCAAAATTACATGCTCCATGTACTGGAAATAATGAAAATGTTTAATTATATTTTTATATAAAATATGAAAAACGATACTGTACTACAAGTTTGTTCACCTTGTTGTTTAGCTTTTTCGTATAAAAAAAAAAAAAGAACAATTTCGTTTTCATAAAATGTTTGAATTATTGCGCGCTTTCTTTAATTCGACGATGCATCGATAATTATCGATGTTTTGGAAAATAAATTGATTCGGAAACATCGATCTGATTTTAAATCGATTATTCTAGCATCAATGCTTTTTTTGAACATCGATCATCGCCACTGGCGATGATCAGGACGTCAAAACATCTACTGCGAGGAACAGCTATCGCCATCTATTGGATTCTGGAGATAGGGAAATACGGGCCGATTTTAATTTGCCGTTCTTTCCATCCGCCAGACATTTGTTGACAAAATTATTAGATCAGCCCACTTTGTATCATCCATAGGATGATTGGACACTTCTCGACTTAAGTGTGATAAGTACTTATCCTGATTCCAAGAAAAATGTGTTTTAGTGAACGGTCGTAATGGCGGCGCCCATGGTGTTTTGACAGGTCATAGATGCATGGTTTCTTTACGTATATTTTTCTAGAAATTGAAACATTTTTCGCACTTAAATCGAGAAAAGCCACCAGCCGTATCACGTAATAAAGCGGGCTTATCAAAGATTTTGATAAATCATGTAGAAATGAAGGAGAAAAACGAAAAATATGTTTCCTCGCTTGTGACGTCATGCGATATGTATACCTAAACGAGCTAAGCAGCAGCTTTAACACGTAATAATATATAAAACTTATCTCGCTCATTTAAATTCAGGAAACTGAGATGTCAGAAAAAGGACCAGCTCTCATTTTTAAAGTAATTGCTGAATGTCAAACAAGCAAAGCTAGAGTTGGTAAAATAACCGTTCCACATTATACTGTGGATACGCCGGTTTTTATGCCGGTAGGAACTAAGGTTAGTTAAATCTATACATGTACGATTTCCATCAAAAACGCCAAATTTATTGATTGCATATTAAACTTATTTCTAGGGTACTTTAAAGGGTATATTACCTGAGCAATTGAAGCAATTAAATTGTCAAATAATTCTTGGTAACACGTACCACCTGGGAACTAGACCGGTATGTAAACATCGAAATTAAACATTAATATTTTTGTAGATATATACCAATATGCGTCACTATTAATATTTCAGGGTATAGACATTCTACAGAAAGCAGGAGGTTTACATAAATTCATGAACTGGGATAGAGCTCTGTTGACTGACTCTGGTGGTTTTCAAATGGTGTCTTTACTGAAGTTTGCTGAAATTAATGAACAGGGTGTAAAGTTCACATCACCATATGATGGTACTTTGAAATTTATCAAATTATTTTTTAAATTTTATATATTTTTTATGCACATACATAACTTATGTTCAAGAAATCATTATTTAATAAGATGGCAAAACACTGATGCCCAAACATTACGCACTTTAGCGAATTAACAACTACTTCTTTTATAGACAGTGAATGTATGTTGACACCTGAATACTCCATTAAAATTCAAAATGTAATTGGTGCTGATATAATAATGCAGCTTGATGATGTCATTAAAACAACTACAACAGGTACAAGAGTTGAAGAGGCAATGCATAGGTAAGTACAAAAAACTATCAGTGTATCGGTATAAAAGAATAAAGTTAAATATTAAAGTATATACTTATTTTAGAACTACAAGGTGGTTAGATCGATGTCTCTCTACACACCAAAAACCAAATGAACAAAGTATATTTCCAATTATGCAGGGAGGCTTAAACGAAGAACTTAGATCAGAAAGTGGTCTTCAATTAACACAGCGAAAAGTAAATGGTTATGCAATAGGAGGATTAAGGTATGTTTTCATCTTTGCTTAATAATTTGATATAACAGAGGAAATATTAACATTTAACATTAAAAGTACTTTGTAACCAAGCACTTTGGATCAACCTAGAGTGAAACATATAGTCAGTCTATAAGCGTTTTTGTGTTTTTTAAGAATTCAAGCAAACAATGCAATCTTACCTACTCACACGTGGCTTGTATAAAATGACGCAAATGTATGCTAAAATAGAAAAATTAAATATATGCAGTGAAAACTCATGTACATGCATACTTTGCAATTATAACTTTGTAGAGCCACGTGCAGCTGGCTAGAAACTTCATTGCTTTCAAACTGTCCAAAAAAAAATAACGTTGAATGCATGCACTAATTATAAATAGAATGAATTAGTCCTCTAAAATGAGGCAAGCTACTGTCATATTTGAATATGGAAAAATGTTCAATATACAATATTTATAACATTATCTTAGTATATCCAATTCATGATTATTATCACTGCTCTAGAAAAAGTCGACACATAAAAATACAATTCCATAGACAGTTTTCGTATTCCACAGTTATTGAATAAAAATGATATAAATGTAAAGTTTTGTTTTTAGAATTTCGGAAAGCATAAAATTGACTTATTATTTTATCCAACCATATGATTATGTATTTTGTTAGTGTGTACCACATCTGATTAACTTTTAGACTGCTGCTAATTTTCATAAAAAATAGTGTTCTTTTTAACAAAAATGTATGTATAATGATAACATATTGATGGCTCACAATCTCGAAATTATTCAGAGCCCCAAATGGGGCTTCGTGGCAGTCTGAAGGTTATTAAGAAAATAAATGATGAAATTAATTTTTCAGTGGCGGTGAGAGTAAAGACGATTTTTGGAAAATGGTAAATGTCTCGACTAATATACTTCCAAAGGATAAACCTAGATATTTAATGGGCGTAGGATTTGCTGTCGATTTAATCGTTTGCAGTGCATTAGGTGTGGATATGTTCGACTGCGTATTCCCAACAAGAACAGCGGTAAGAATCCGAAATAATTATAAAGATATTATCTACAAAACGTTTACCCTATTATAAAGCTATGATGTTTAACAGGACCCTATAACCTGACTAATTTCCCCCCCTTTTTTTTTTATTGTTACACATTCGTTGTATCGATGGATGACAGCGCGCTACGATGCGTTATGAAATGCAGTCGCTCTTAACTTAAAAAATGAATGATTACTGTTTTCAGCGATTTGGATGCGCTTTAGTGCTAACCGGTCAACTCAATTTGAAACAAGGTCAATATGGCAATGATACAGCACCGATAGACGAATTCTGTAATTGCAGTACTTGTAAAACATATTCTCGAGCGTATCTTCATCAAATCGTGACGATGGAAACGGTGGCATGTCATTTATTAAGCATTCATAACATTGCATTTCAAATGAGATTAATGCAAAACATTAGAGAGAGTATAAAGAAAGGCGAGTTTCCACAGTTTGTTCAACAGTTTATGTTAAAAGTGTATCCAACCAAAAAATATCCTTCATGGATAGTTGATGCTTTGCAGGCAGTAAATATACATTTAGCATAGTAAAGTATATTCCATCAATGGTTGTATGTATTTAAATTTATTGTAAGAAAGGTCAACAGCTGAGCATGGTATATTTCATTGAAAGAATATATCTGAAATATTTACGTGTTTATTCATTTTAAATTAGCAAATGTATAAGTTATACTATAAATGTTAAGATGTTTTTTATTTATTGAAAATGACAGGGCACGATATATTTTTATTATACCGCAAATCTGTTTGAAAAATATATCGGTAATTACATCAATTATAATTGAGGATAATTCTTAATGGGTAAAAAAGTTTGAAGCAACATCTTAACGTTTTATTTTAATCCTTTCATACGTCAACAAAATTATCATTGTATTTATCAATTCAGCACAAATTTTGAAATTATTAATAATTGCAACTTTTTTTCTAATTTATTATTCGCAATAATTTTACATATAGTTGGTCCAGGAGTAACATGTATTTTTAATAGATCAAAAACAATGAGGTCCAGCAAGTCACACTTTACATACAATTTTGGTTAGAAGCTATAGCTTTATAGATTTTGTAGGTATAATTTTTATAGATTTGCCAACGATTGAATTGCTTACGATTTGTTAAATAAACATGTTTTACTCGCAGACGGACAATATATTTTCGCATAACATTCAGAAAAATAGCACCCCAAAAACATTTAAAAATAAGACAAAGAATAAACAGTTTTATAACATTTATCTGGCATTATATTTTCATTTCAATATCAATGTTAATAGGGACGAATCCTATTTTAGAGAAGATTTTTAACTAGGTGTACACATCAAATTTCAGCTTTATCACATGAAGTCATCTGAATCATAACCTGTATTTTCCGTGTTTGAAGTCATGTTCGTGCTGTTGAATAATGAATTATAGCTCCTGAAAAAAATATGAAAAAAAAGTCTAGTCTCTTTCATAAAATTATCACTGGCATAAATTACTTCCTCCTACGACATCAGACTCATCATGTACTAATATAACACAAGAGACTTATCCACCTTTCGTCTACGAGAGGCTGTTTAATAAACAAAATTGATGTCGGACCGACGATTACGTGTATAAAAGAATATATAACTTCTGAAAGGTTTCGCTTTCACTTTTTTTGTAATTAAAAAATTAATATAAGAGAATTAGCATGATTAATTGACTAAACTTGAATAACTGGAATAGACTATGCATTTCGGAATGCATACTCGTATTCTCGGGCACACTCTGATACCTTTCTCATAATAACGACAATAAAAAAGACTCGTGCTAGAATTAGCCCGAGCATGTACTCAGAACACCCAATAATAACAATGCAAAAATTTGTTTTCCGTTGTTTTTTTCATCAACTGTTAACATAATGTTAAAGGAAGTTCGCTGGGTGCAATCCCCTCATCTAAGGGTAATAATGAAAACAAAATTTAAAAAAATATACGGGATGAAACCAACGCTGAGATAGCTAAGTTTGAAAAGAAACGATGTGCTGCTAACACGAAAATAATAGTTGTACAATTATTAACAATTACGCCTCCAGCGAATTTAAACCCGTGTTAAAATCACGGTATATAGATATACTTTACGTGAACTTGTCCATTCACTAGTGGTCACCCTATATCTTATTAAATAATTCTCTAGAGATCCGTCAGAACAGATTTTTTGTTTAGCTCTATTTTCACTGAGAGTTTGTCGCTAAAAATATTCTTTGTGACGTCATAGTAAAAACAAATATTTGTCAACCATACATTTTATCAAAAACCTATTTCGCTAGATCCATAGTAAATCTTGAAACCAATAAAATAAGCTACAGAACATTGAAATCAAATAAATGATGTCGTTTTTCTATATGGAAAAATGGAACAAAATATAACCTCTGAACAACTACATTTTTGTTGCTTCGCTACAAATAATTTCATATCTATTATTTCTTCTTATTTTAAAGGCAGACTGTTTTTTCTCAAATTTAACTTTGCTAACGCAGATATCATGCTTTGCTGATATCACTGAAACACTTGTATTAATTCTTTTATTATTTTTACGATCACGTGACGGGACTGTACCGAAGGTATCTTTAGATATGGCAACTTGTAGATTTCTGCTAATGGGAAGATTGTTGACAGTGATTTTTTAAATGTAGGAGTTTTAAAAACCAGTCAAGCAAACGTAAAAATGAACAAGCATAAACGTATATGTAATATAAAAAAAATTAACAATCACGAATACAATATACCGGGTGTGGCGTTTATCCTGGCCACCTGGAATATCTCAAAAACTAAAGTCCGGAAAAAAATGTTTCAAATAAAAAGTTTAAGGTAAGGAGGGGCTGATCCATCCATTTGGTTTGAAAATTTTTTTCTCCGACGATTATTTTGTACAAAATAATGATTTTATTAGGGAAAAATAGAAACGCACCTCAAGTACAAGAAAATCACTTTAATAAAAGTGTTCGAAGTGGCATGAATGGTGGATTTATGGCATGAATGAAAACAAACAGTAACAGTAAACAGTTTTCGATTTTTTTTTATGTGGACCTTAAAGAAAAGTTTTTCATAATGTTCCGGCGGACATTCTTCTGCGATGCAATAACTCAATCATCATTCGTGTTGAGAAATCTATTCAGGAACAAAGTCAACATTCTGAACACTTATTAAATTGATTTTCTTGTACTTGAGGTGAGTTTCTATTTTTGCCTAATAAAATCATTATTTTGTACAAAATAATCGTCGGAGAAAAAACGTTTCGAACAAAAGTTACTCGTTTTAAGTCGTAGATTAATAATCTGCAACGAAAAATATATGTTCCCATTTGAAAAACCAAAGTTGACCTTCGAGTGACCTTGAAAAGATGATAAAAATTAAAAATGGACATGACTGTTGGATCAGCCCCTCTTTACCTTAAACTTATAATTTGAAACATTTTTTTTTTCCGGACTTTAGTTTCTGAGATATTCCAGATGGCCAGGATAAACGCCGTGCCCGGTATACAATCGCTTTATTGTACTTTTTTTCAGAGAACCAATTTTCCAAATAATTTTAACACGCAATAAACTGAATCAAGATTTTAAAAAATGTATTATCCAATAAATAGAACAGCTTATGCACAGAATCACCTCGTTATAAGCAAACGTCAGGGCGGTTAGAGGAACAGGGTTCTAAGAAATTTGTTGCTCGAGCGTTAACTACTGCGCGGCCGTAAGATCTGGAATGGCGCGTGTATATGAATGGTGCCCATGACCATCACCACTCGTCGTTATAAGCAAACGACACTTACCACTTGAGAAACGGATGACTTGCAGCGTAGCTGGGTATTATGGGTAAGTATACAAAAATAAAGATTCCGCTAAATCTATTCTTAGTGTAATGTAATTTTCTTTAAATTTTGTTTAAAGTGGAAAATAACCTGAATCTAATAAATATTATGTGAAAAAGCATATACACACGAAATTTTGATCCCTTTCTGCTTTTACTCTCGCTTCTTAAGTATATATATACGTAACAGCAATAGTAGGAATATAAAACCTTGCTGAATTCTCTCGTATTAACATAAATTAAAAAAAAAAAGTGTTTGAGCACGTAAGATTTCACGCAATCGCTTGTTGCTTATAACGAGAGAGCAATACCAGTTACGTGCGCCTGGCGCAAAATTTGAATAAAGTTCAGCCGAGCGGAACGAAGAATAAAGTCGCTTATAACAAGGTAATACTGTACATACAACCAGAAACATCAAATGGTCGAAGAAGCTATAAACGAAAAATGTGGTTTAGTTAATTCATAGAATCTTCTGAAAAATAAAATAAAAACTTCAGAAATATTAAAATCGGCTTAATGTGTGCATATTCTAGAAGAAAAACTATTTAAAAAATGGCTATCTGCAAAAAGTATAACAAAGCGATTGTTAAAAATACATTCTTATACATTTTTATCTGTATTAAGAATATATTGTTCTTTGTACATTTAGTCTTACTAATGCAACTCGTATCTGAAATAGCCATTGAATATTTGTTTAGTTTTACGTTTGTCTGACTGGAGCGTATGCACAATTCATCCTTAAATTTTTTTACAAGGCTACATGAATCATTTCCTTTGATTTAGGGCTGTATCAATTAACTTGCAAAAACAATTCACGCTAAGCACTCGTACCGAATATCCTGCTGGCCATAGTTTACATTGAAGTTCAATATAAATTAGAATCTATCCATCTCAACTTCTCTTATCGAAGTAGTGAGAAGCATATTCTTTTAATAAACGTCAGTATAGATTATTTCACTGTAAAATGACTCTTATGGCACCTACATTGTTTCTTTAGAGTAGTCATACATGTCAGAAAACTTGAAACTAGATGATGAGAAATCAAGTTCCTGAGTATTTCAACACGTATGATTATTTCAATGAAAGCTTTGCTAAGTTAGTTGCACAAATACAAAGGGTCCATTAATACCTTTATGCTTCAAATTATTTCCACTGTTTTGTTCAGTCAGTTTATAAGTTAACTTTTCAATGAACACATGGATTTTAGTGACAAGTTTTGGGGCAGCATCTATATTTCTAGACCAATTATGAAGTAAACTAAAATTTGATTTTTTTTTTGAATCTAAGTTATTGAACTAATACATTTGTTAAACTGTGTTTAATCATACAAAAGCACGTAACTCAATTATTTAATATTTGGTTGATCATTGAGTTAAAATAAGTTACATGGACGGCTCAAATACAAATTCTCTCAAGCAGCTGGTTACGATCACATATTATGTGTCTAACAAAGAGTTAATAGCATAAGCAATTGATTTTACCTGATCTCAGCTTCTTCTTGTTTCCTCTTTTCTTCTGTTTTCTCACGTTCCTTTTGCTCTCTTAATATTTGTTTCTTATTTTCTCTTTCACTTCTGTCTCGTTGTTCTCTTTCTAGTCTTAAATTTACTTGTTCCACTGATCTCTTCGTTTTATTTAGCCGATTGATAATAGCATTTACACGCTTAGTCAAATGTATTTTACGTACATCTTTTTCCTTATGAAAACCAACCCTCCCAACTTCCATACCTTGTGTTTTCTTTAAATTGGACCACATTGTATATATCACATCAATATCATTCATTTTATTCCCTTCAATACTATTTGCTTTTACCAGCTGTGCAGCATCTTCTAAAACTGGGCTGGGTATATCATCTATTGTTTGACCCTAAAAGTAATGTTTATCTTGTTATATAGGTAATATATGTATAAATTGTGAACAATTTAAAATATAAATTACTTACATGTTGTAATCGTAAATATACATGGGCTGATGAATATTTGTCCACATGAAACCAAACATCTTCTGGCCATCCCCATTTAATAAGATTTTCGTCTGAAGCAATAAATAGCTTAGAAAAACACTTTTGTACAATTATAAAATTGATTAATGAAACATTTAGATTTCTCTAAATAAATAATAAGAATTTTATGGCCATTAGTATTATAATATTTGCTTACTTTCATATTTGTCGACTCCCATAAACAGTGTGACTGGTGGCTGTACCACTGTAAAATGAAAAGAACATTTCATATACTAACCACACAGATTATTATTATTACTTAAAAATTTGTTACATCTCTTTTTTATACTACGATCTGCAGGTAAACTATCTCACCATCGCTTATAAAATAATACACCATTACTGCATGTAATTAGTGCAATCACGTGTTTTCGGATCAACTTGGATCAACTGTCACGAAATAAAATGGTACCCCTTTTCCAAAACTTGACTGAATGACTACGTTTACACGACGCTCTTAAACCGGTTAAGTTACTACTGAGCAATTCGATTGTGCAACTCAAATGTAGTGAAAATGCTAAAATCAAACAGCTGTTAGCCAATCGCTGTGCTTGTCTTCTTTTGACCCTAACACGCGATTAGCTGACAGCTATTCGCTCTTCGTATTTTCACTACATTTGTCACGTAATCAACCCCCTAGTTAAGTACCCTGTTTTAAGACTATATTTAAAAAAAGTGAGCCGTCGCAGGTCGCCTGGTAGATGTGAAACATCAATTATTAAAATAATTTTGTGATAGCGAGGGAACCCTAGTTACCGCAGGACTACAGCGTACGCATTCGAGTATACCTATATTTCAATGCTAACCTGAAAATACGGTGTCTTACATTCTGTCCCCTGCGGAACGCGACATTAGCCGTTTCACACCAAAAATTGAACCAGGCTTAAACTGCGTCGGAAAAAACGGGTATAACTGGCTTAGTATCCACTGCACGGAGTTTAAACAGAGTTTACCAATCACGCATAGGACTTGAATGGAATTGACCAATGAGGTTGCTTAACTCTATTTAAACTCTGCACGGTGGAAATTAAGCCACACGCCGGTTTTCTTCGACGTGGTTCAATACATAAATTCGGTTTACCTGGGTTATTAATCAATCAGACACTTGTATTTTGAAGATAAACGGAATCTATGCATCGAACGTATCGAAGAAAACGGGCGTAACACACTCGTTTTTCTTCTGTTCCACTTATGACCGTTTCCTCCGACATTAATCGAAGTTTAAACTCTGGTCATCCTATCTTAAATCCATATTTAAAAAATTGGGGTAAACTGCAGTATACGACTCCGAACTGAAGTTGGCTGCTAGTGACTTAGAGTTTTAACGTAGCGCCATCTGCCAAAAGTAATGCGAATCGTGTAGGGCAGGGGGTTGACACTCCAATAGGCTGTAGTGAAACATAGAATACTTATAAAATCTACCAATCAGATGGCGCAGCGGTGACGTGCGCATGCGCAGCAATGCGCAGTTGCCATCTTCGAGAAAATAAGTTTGTTGTGTAAACAAGTCACTGTTCGTCACTGTCTTCCGATTCGGCGACGGCTTTATGTGAACGAATTTACGCTGATGAATTTTTAAGTGTGTTCAGTGCAATTACAGTACAGAGTTTTGTCTTTGAGTGTGATTGTGTTCAACATTCAGACTATTTACTTGGTGGAATTTCTTTGGACGACGATTTGCAACAATTGCGACAACTAGACGGAGGCTACGCGACTCGCTTTTCCAGGCTAACCTTATCTTATACTTTCTTA
>JASANN010000449.1:0-49700 GCA_031762395.1 Calameuta pygmaea
ATTGGTGAAGGGATTTCGATCTGTTACGTTCTCGATCAGCTGTTCTCTGTATCGCGCCCTATTTGCCTGACGCTTACTCCGACCCTCTCTACCGTAATCTAGCAGCCTGTATCTATTTTCATGCGGTAAATACGTTTCACAAAAAAACAACATATAACATAAAAATATGTATAAGTGAAGTAGAAGGGGGAATCCGGAATTTTCATGAACCTTCAAAACGGCATTAAAAAATCACCTGCAAATGGATTTTACCCATTGAAATGCTATAGGTAGATATACTTTTTGTTAGAGGAACTCACAGCACTCCTGTACTTGGTGTAGTTTTTTTACACCTAAGTGTTTTTTTTTTGGGGAATATCACAAGTTTTTGTTGCTCAAAGGGAGATAAAAGCTCTAAGCACTCAAATCTGTATTGTTACAGATATAAAATGTGAATGCATTGTGATCTCGCTAATAATAAATATATATATATTGCGTTGTTGGAAATGTTTAGTGGCATATACATTTAATTTGTATGTCCATTTTTTTAGAAATTCATAAAGATATATACAAGTTTTTAAAGAAAATGTAATCTTGAATGCATACAAGCATTGTTAATGGTGTCCAGCTTGATGAAGTCGTGTGGTAAACGATCTAGAAGGTAAGGTACCGCGAGCGGGGGGTATTTTTGTTTTGCCACCCGCTAGGCGGTAGAGTGTGAGGGAAGAGGAATTTCCGGAAAGCGGGAATTCCTTCGAAAAAATTTAGCGAACCGATAACGAAAGGGTTCGGCAATTTTCGGATTCGCCGAAGCCATCTCTTTCCGGTGATCGGCTAATCGACACGTGCGACAATATACCTCAGAATATAGTGGATTTTTTCTTGGTCGACGGCTTGGCTTTATCAACTTTTTTTTGTGTTTTCTGGTGATTTGACTCTGCTACGTCTTGGGGACTTTGATTTAGATTTTTTTTTCTTCGGGACTCACATGAAGGTTGAGGGTGACTTTGCGGTGAGTGAGGTGGTTTAGCGGAGAAAGGAGAGCGAAAGTGTGCCCAGCCAATGGCTTCAGCCCAGTAGCGGACCCCTCGCTCCGATTCGGTCCACATCGTCATACTTCGGGGTAATCGGATCGGGCTAATCCCCTTTTGGATTACGTAGCCGACGCATTGGTGAGTAGCACCGAGAGTGGCTCTCTTTATAGCACACTCCTTGTCGAAGTAGAGCCGAGAGCAGCCGCGTGCGTGAAGTCCGAGCGGAGATTGGCGGTCCAGGCGTTCGGGATGCTGACCTCGCGAAGATCTCCGAACGGGAAGAGAACATCGACGCGCCGAGGTTACCAGGTCCGCGACCTGGTCGCGATGGACTCGCGAGTCGTTGATAGGACAGGCTAGGGACGGTGGGTAAGGTAGATCCCGCGGCCTCAAAAAGGCCACGACCAGCGTTGGGTGTTATTGTAGGCGTCGGGACGGCTCGTATCGACACCGATTTTTATTATAATAAACGGACAATTTAACTTCGAACGGCGTCCTCATTGGCGTAACCCGGAACCTCTTATTTCTCGTCGCCCCCATTTTCAGATAGCTGAGCAGCCGCACGACCGAGAGGAAGCGACTGCTCAGTCACAATTGGTTTAATCGATAGTTGTGAGGAACGATGATTGTCGGTTGCCGTATCAATGGATGTATGGTCCTTGATTGCGACCATAAATATAAATATGTTTAAAAATTATAAATAAATTGCTTTTGATCAAATAACTTTTATTCCGTGTTGAAAATGTTTTAGTTTGCAAGAACTGTCATCGTGAAGCGCGTTACGGTCTCTACGAGTTAACTTTATTTTCATTTAGAATGCAGTTTTAATTTCATCCTTTCAATATATGTTTTATGACCTTTCAATCTAACTTTATTCATCCTTTTATGGGCACCTACGAGCTTGCCTTTCATTTTGTTTGAGCGAGGAGGTCGAATAAAAAGTATTAGATGAAAAAAGTAAAAATAAACGGATTCGTCAAGATGGCGGTAGAAGAGGGACAGAGATAGAACCATGGGCAAGAAAAAGGGGGGAGATATATGTATGAAATACATGTATACAGGGGGTGGTGATGAAGGAGAGAAGCAGAACTTGGATGATGGGCTGGTGGGAGGAATGGAGTAAAGGAAGGGAAGCAAAGTGAGAGGAGAAACTAGAAGGTAGGAAATAAACTGATAAAAATATATTACATATATATATTCGGTATATAAATATATACTGTATATTTATATGTACTCATAGAAGCCACCCAACTTCCCAACCACGTATCTACTTTCTCACTTATTTGCCTAGCAGCTACATTGCCTACATATGAAAATTATAATTTTCCAGCGATCATTATATGTAAGTGCCTCTTAAAGAATATTTTCGCAACATTTCTTTCTACACACAGATGCTTTACGGATACAGATAATATGAATAATGATAACATCTTTTAAAATACTAATGGCTATTGCAGAAAGAAAAAATAAAATTTTGTTCGTTTATAAGTAAATTTTCTACATCTCAATACTGCGTAACACACTGGCACATCTACCGCGCCAATCGCGTAGACCGAAAGTATTTACGCTTTGCCTTGTTCCCATTTGCAGCACTACTTCTGTCAAGTACCCATTTCTTTGGTAACTCTTGTTGCAGAATTATTTCATACTAGCACTTACTCGTCCCTTTCGCTCGTGGACTTCAGCACAAGAACAATTCTGTATAAATAGAAGTTTTCAACTGAAATTACTGACTTATATTGTCTCAATCAAGTCGAAATTAAGACGTCTTTATGGGTGTTTTAATCTGACGTTTTTTTTTGGCTAAATTCAAATATTTGTTAAGTTAGGTTAGGTAGAACAGAAATTATTATGCACGCGTGACAATCGAAATCTTTACTCCCTCCTAGTATCTTGTCGTGTAAGTTAAGCGTCTAATCGCTTAACTCTTCCCTTTTGCCTTTGGACGTGAGACAAAACAAGGGTCTCAAATTTCAGAGCACGACATGTAACTCGGTGAATTTAATAACTTTATAATTGTTCACTCAAATAATAATATCTGTGTATTTCCTCCTACTGTACTATCTTACTACTGAAAGTCCTAGGCAACAGGGCCATTATATTAGCGTGATTTTACAATACCATTTAAAGTAATTATGAATAATACCTACTGGATGGAGGTAAATGGACGAGAAATTAATCCATTTCAACGACTGCATTTATAACATTGAAATACCACGAGATGTTTAGATTTATACGAGAACAGAACAGAACGAGAACAGCCGTGATTAAAACTATAAAGGATAAACTAAGAATAATTATATACAAAGAGAGTGAGTGTGGATGAATGAATGTTTATAGAGTGCTATTTTAAATTTGAATGGAATTTTACAGTTCGTGTTAATTGCGTTAGATATATAATATTGCTATTGATGCCCGTGTTATGAATCCTGATTCTTCCGGCCGAAATACATGACGCTGAGTTTTCGTTTTGTATATCGTAATTTATTAATATTGTATAAATTTCGCGTTTATAGCGATCCAATAAACAAAATCTTGTTAAACATTGTAATATTACGTTCCGAGCTTTTAAGCCGTCAGACTGACGTCCCGTATGGGCCTGATCTGTCGATTAGACGAGGGTTACGAAATGAGCTCGAGATATTGGTTTACTATAAAGGCAATTTTTTATTACAGTATTGATTGTCCCTCTCACTCATTCTCTCTCTCGTACTTACAAAGGTAGCTTAGTTGTAGATTACAGGTATAGGTTCTATAACACTATCCGGTTCAAATCCGGCTGAGTTCTCCTGTTGCACAACACACAGTCGAGAACCTACAAGCGGCGCAGCTTGATCGCGGGACGTTCAGATGATTCGGTTTGGGGTCCCGAATATCGATGTTCACACGCGATTCTGATGGCTACCGGGATTTGCACCACAACTATGTTTAAATGCGGTAAACTCGCACAAGCGCAAAACTAGGCTGACTTTGCCCTCGTTTCGTCCGGGCATTCTGAATAATCCCCGGGCACCCCTTGGACGGAACGAGAAGGATTTAAACGTTAAGGCGGTATTGCGCGAAACGTCTCCGCGGGCAAATTTCAGGATGTGCGGACGTCGGACGATCTGCACACGTGAGCGGATTCGCCCACGAAGCGCCGCTGCTTCCAAGTCCTTTCCAAGGGGAACAGAGCACGTGTATCGCGCCCCGGGCACGAGGATCGGAGAACGATGTAGTAATAAACTCCGTGGGAACACTCGCTGTCGTGGGCGACGCTCAGGTGAACGGTCTGATGCTGGTGTCGACAACGGCCACCTGAGCGCGCCACTGTTGCATCAAGGCTGCGGACATCTCTAAACGACAAAAAGGTATTATTGACATGTGCTATTCGTTTCAAAGCACAATGAAAATGTATAAACGCTCGAAAGATTAATTAATTAAACATTTTACTATAATTCCCGAAAATACATTACCTATTGTATGTTTTGTAAAATAAACAGCGGGTTCATGGGTAGTGTACACCCTCCTGATTGTCGTCAGTGTGTTTGCCTGTTACAACATTTTAACGCATGTTTACACAGTAAATATACAATTCGAAGTCCCGTTGGCACAATTTTTTTTATTAAATTACTTGAAAAATTTATAGGAATAAATCACATGCGTAAAGAGAGTACCATTTTTAATAGTTTCGAAATGCCTAGCCAATGTTTCGTATCACTATGTCAAACTGGCCGATGACATAAAATGATTAGCAAAAGAAGGGGAAACATGTCTTTCTCTGTTTAAACCCCCACCGGTACAAGTATATACTTAACATGACGAATTACCGGTAGATCATTAATGGAATGTCATTATTAGGGATGACGATCCAGGGATAGGCACCAACGAATGAAAATTACTAGTCGAATAGTTTTACACATGGAAACGTATTTGAAAGCTCTTTTTCAATACCATCTCGAATGGGTTATCACTCGGAAAAGAATTTGAAAATACAATTAAAAAACAAAATCTTGAACCCGGCTTCGACCCATGAACAATAGGATCTGTAGACCAAAGCTTAACCGGCTCGGTTATTTTGCACACTCTAAATAAATTAATTATTCCTATATTTCAGTGTTGTACCTTACTGTATACATTCAACTTTTTGATTTTTCAAAATTCAATCAAATATATTCATATCTTTTTTTTCTTTACGAATCATGAATCCTAAAAGCTATAATAGTAGTGATAAAGATAGCCTTGATTTGCGTCTATTAGTGTTTGTTTTGCAAAAAAATCTACTGTACTACGGGTACTCCGACTTTTTCACGAGTTTGAGCGCAATTTCATAATTTCGTTTTCTTTCATGAGAACGGGCAAAAAAATATTCTGAACAGTGAATATTTCAGATCAATCAGTTTTATTTCTATTGCATACAACTGCAATTAGTTAGGCAATTCACACCAATCCTATACTTTGCGAGGTTTTTTACACGAAAGTGTTTTTATGGGGGATATGACAAGTTTTTTCTTCAAGTTATATTATTGAATTTTTAGGCACGCTGACTCTGCATTGATGTGAAATAAATGTGTATTCGATGCAAGCGTACAGCTTTTCAGATTTGAAATGAAAATGTATTATGACGTCGTCGGAAGTCTTGAAAGGCATTTAATTTAATATAAATTCTCGTTTTCTAGAGAAGTGCATGAAGAAGCGCATACAGATATATCTGGAATCGAAACGAAAACGTAGTCTTCAATGCAACGTGAAATTCACCTGAAAGGACTATATAATCAATCCATAATTACATAAAGTGAAGAGACAATTAGAAAATGTAAAGAAATATACATACATATGCAATGTAGTAATAATTTAATCTCAGATTGCATTTCAAAATCTCGTTCAGCTATGTCATTTGAAATAGGGAACGTGGCTATGCAAAATAAAATAAGGATAGAATAAATACTGTCAAACGAATCGTTATAGCGGACATGGGTGTGACCCAGACTTTTTACATTGGAGATATTTGTTTTTGATATTTAAATATTTTTTTCAAACTGTCACATAACATTTTTAATAATCACATATCCGTCTTCATTGTTTTTGAGTAATAATAAGTCAGTTATATATAATTCTTCTACTGGGAGGAAAAATTTTACTGCAGGAGGTGCAGACTGCAAAAAGACGTGTAAAAACCTATGCCAAGTTCATAAGTCACTAAACATCTGCCTATTATATTATCTGGCACTAGCCCCTAATTTTAATTGTAGTTTAAAATTTTCCTATAACGTTTTCGCTACTCTTCTTTATTACTACTGCTTCTCAACTTTATTATGAATTAATGTTCACTCAATAATTAAAAGAACTTTACGTGATTCCTTGTCGAGTACTACTTAGCGAGTCCGTGCGTTACTTGATATAAATTTGCATTCATTATTCCAGTCAGAGCATAGAGGATATTAACAATAACAGTATCATGGAATAAAACGCGTAAATGTCTCCCACAGTGAACTCAAAAGCAATTATATTTCTTAAATTAACTTTTTTTCGAGACACTCGGCAAAACTTACTGTTTAAGTTAAAAGTTAATCGAAGCAACATTTTTACATCGGACTGGTGGCTTACTGGGTAGAGCGTCACACTTATCAATTCTAGCATCCTGGGTAACCATAGGTTCGAATTCCACTCCTAATACTACAAATAGAATGTATCTAACAACGACGGAACGCCGTTGCTCTTAATTTTTACCTGTGTTTTAATTATACAATTTTATTACTTAAATTGTGTACTTGATGTCTTTTAATCTGCATTGAATCTGCCACGAGGTCACATTTTTTATCTGATGCGGATCAAATTCCAAGAATAGGAGTAAATATAAACTATAGCAAACAAGATGTGGGCATGATTAGCGCCTTAAAAAAATTTTGAGCAGGAACTGGATACGCCCCTGCAATGCTGTGGCTCAACACAATATTTGAAATATTTTCGGATTGCATTTTCCTTATTTCAATAAATTTTAATTTATACTAGTTGTTACAAAATTAGTGATTTTCTCGATCATTACCTAATTACCTGGTTTTTTAAAAATATAATTTGTAGAATTGGTAATATGAATAGAATTTGGTTACAATAACATCTTTTTTGGATTAATTGAAGCGTGTGTCGCGGGGCTATTAATGGAGTTCAACGGCACTATCAATCATAAATAATAACGGTTTTTGTGCAGAGTCATGCTCCCGCGGTTCGTGATGTGGTGAAAAGGTTTTCTATCGAATGATAAATGAACGTGTACCTACAACTAACTAAATAGCGCCGCCATCATTGCTATTTTGCCATTAGGCGGCCCATGTGATGGTTGTACCATCACGCCGTCTATGGTATTTAACGCGATAGAAGATTGTGAACTGCAAAAGAAATCGTTCGTTTCAACGAAATTTTTTTCATTATATGTAAGAAGTTTTGATTAACTTAAAAAAATAATCACCTATCGAAATCACGAATCTTGCGGGACGTATATAATATAAGGAAATAATTTAATTTAAATATAAAAAATTATTTTAATATAAAAAAATTAAAATAAGAACTCTTATGACGTCGGCTGAGTTTTGTTACGCTATTGCTTAACCGGCGATCAGTCTGGTATAATAGGATGCGCATAGTAATCAGTTTGAATGCCTGAATAGAGTCTAGATCGAAGCTGTGATATACAAAAGTCTGTAGCGATATTTATTCGCGCATTGCCGAATTTCGAGGCTCCAGATCTTTTTCCTTTTATGGTTTTCGAATGGAGTCACACATAACAATGTGCTGAATACGCTTTGCGACGTTACCGATACGATACTTTGATTTTATACGGGATCGCTGCCGATTAGTCGCTTTTTGCAAATTTCGAAAAATTTATTGAGATTATATTAAATAACTTGGAATTACCACTTTTTCCAATTATTTTTGTTTTGTTTTCTACCGCCCGAACAAATAATGATTGCCTAAATAATATTACTCCCTTTTTGTTCATTTGAATTTTGTGCCACTTATCATTTTGTTACAAAAACTCGCACGCTTTTCTGTTATTAAGGAAAAGCACGTACGACCAGAGTGATTCGCTGCATGACCATTGCATGTTCGCGTGGGATACCAGGAACAAAATATCCAAACAGTTTTATACGTCTGCATCAGTACAGATACCGAACACAAAGATTCATCATTTCGTAGACATGTATACTACATTATATATAGCTTTCGAAAATTTATATTCTTCGAGTAAATTGCAATTAAATTTCATTAATCTCTAGATTAGATTGGCTCGGAGATGAAACACGTGTGCACGTCTGGAGTTAAGAGGAAACCATAATCGACTTTTCATGTCTCCGTAAATTCTATAGACGAGGCCAATTTCCCTACCCTAATATCTTCCAATAGAGATCATTGTCACTTAACTGGTTTGGCTCATTCGAAGCCTTCCGATAAAATCTCGGTCCCTACATTGCCCGCATTTTCGATTAATCTTCAAAAAATATGTAAAACATTGTCAAATATGTATAACCACTAAAAATGAGTAGACAGTGAAAGCAAGATAGCTGTAATCGAAACCTTACAGTTTTTCTTCAATCACTTTAGATCTGTTTCCATGGAATTGATTAGCAAAGTCCAAAAAAGGAGATGTAGGGCCTGAAAACATATCTATGAAAAATATCTCGATACCATTCGAAACTATCAACGCGCGATCAATCTGAACATATTACGGTACTATAAAATTAAAAATTCAAAAAACAAAATCCCTCGCCTAAAACTTGCTCACGACTGTTTCCAACATCTTTCGGTTCCTGTCAGTGGTAATCATTCTTCGCAAGCTATCTTTCGTTAGTCGGTGTTTATGCATTTTAATTACAAATTTACATATTAATTCAGATGCCATTAAATTTTCTCAATTCCAATGCCAGGTCCCCCGTGTTCCAAATAGTTTTAAGTCCTACGGCGAAAAGTGTAAAAAGGAGTTTTTCACTTGAAAGTAGTAAGCTGCTCAGTACCACTAAGGCGTGACGTCATACAAGCATGCAGAATTATAGTCCTTGCATCGCGCGTACTTCTACGACTTCTACGACTTTCCACTACACGGGGCAGCAGCGTCACGTCGAACTTCACCCACACTACGACTCCCCTTTGAGGACTCTCGAGAATCTTACCATGATACCACGCTGCTCAACCGACATACTACATGATTACCATTTAGTTGCGCGAACTATTGTAATTGTTTAGAAAATCTGAATTTCCTCAAAACCGTACCAGAGTTTATGACTCAAGAATTGAACAGCCCTGCCGCAACATATTCGGTATGATTATTGACACTTATTGTGCAGTCTTTCTGTTGTTGAAATGTCAATATATTTATATTTCTCATTAATTAATGTAATTATCATAACAATTATCATAGTTGTATAATTCATAAATTATTATCAAGCGTCCACAATGTTTGAAGAATAACAGGTAAAATCGCTCAAACGAGTCTCTATTTACTGCATTAAGACTTGACACTGTATGCGAGCAGATAACACTTTCAGACTATAATAGACATATAAATGTTTATTATAGGCTCTTTTGTCTGATTTTAATGCTTGTGGATGTAGAATAATATTAAAAATATTCATTTTCTATTAATCCTAGTCACGCCCACTTCCTCTTTTCAAGTAATTGGTATACTTTTTCTTTGCACTTAAAATAGTTTTATTTATGTTAGACTTTTTACTGACTGTTAATAACAGTACCGAGACAACCTTGAAGATCGAGCACTATAAATAAAGTTGAATTCATACAGTCAAGTTTCGCTACAAAGCTCCTGAGGGCATAGGGGAATAACACTCTAAGAAATAACGGTTCCCCAGTGGAAAAATTTTTCCATCCACTCTCGTTGTAAAGTCGGTCACTTGTCCAAGCGTTATATAATGTACCCCCATTTCTCCAAGTGGCTTTCAGGTACCTTCCCACCTCAAACAAATTAGTCATACGAGATTAATAACTCAGAAAATCAGATCCCTTATTGGTCATCATGTGGCTGTTCAGTCAGACACCATTGCCGCGATAACCGAATCTGACCTATGAAGAATCTGATTTTCTGAGTTATCCGTCTTGTACGACTAATCCGCTTGACACGAGAAGGTACCTTATATCGAGAGTCTGAATACAAATAGTCAGCCCATTGTTAAGTAAGTTTGGTGGAGAGAGCGCTTGGCGTTGAAAAGTGAGGGGGTGGTCTTGTAAAGCGACTCGACTGTAATGCCCATTACTGTAAGCAACGCTTAACATAGTCATCTGTTTTTATATACAAACTATAATTAAAAATAGAATACAATCGATGTGTATGAAAAATTTAAGATGATTAAGTTCAGTCAATTAAATTCTTTATACATGCGATAAAAAATATTAGTACCATTTGAGCATATGGTCTGTAAAAAAAAATGTACAAATCAGAATTGTTCAACGAATGTCACAAACACGTATATGAATAATCAGGTATTCGAGTTACTGAACAGCCTGATAATTGTGTCTTATTGAGTCTCTTGTACGAGCAAGTGCCATCAATACCATTGATCGACCACCCAGCCAAAGAATGGCGCGAAGGCGACATGACAATGAAAAAAAAAACCAACCCCATGAATATTTTTCTGAGTTTTATGTGTCTGTATCAGTAAAGAGGCTATTCACCACGTTACACTGCAGTTTTAGTATTTTATATGCAATGCATCAAAGTTTCTTGATGAGCTGCAATAAGTTTAAAATTTTGTAGACTATGAGAACATGTAGAAAATAATGAGACTGTCACTGCAAGAATAACGAAATTGTATTGAACTTCGATAGACTTTAAAATACATTAATATTACTTGTACCTATGTAACTAAAAATTCGTGTGTTCTAAAACAGCTTCAGCATTATAACTCCTATTTCGTACTTGGCATCCAGCATATAGCAGCGGGAAGATAAAAAAAGGTCAAAATTTGTATCCTATCTTTCGCGTATATCTCTTTGACCCCGATGAAATACTTCTCGTGTCAATTGATTGTTATTCCAGTTTGTGTATTGATTTTCGTCTCACTGAAGTCTCGCCAAAGTCTGGATCGAGTCGCTCAACGTGAACTGTCCGATACTTTGCTAAGATTAAAAATCTTTTAAACAGAAGTATCACAGCGTCCGCGCAGGATGATTTTATCAGGCTCATAACGAGACTTCGATGAGTTGAAAATCAATGTAAAAACTTGATTGATACTCGATTGAAACGGGAAGCATTTAATTGAGATCGATGGAGATAAACGCCAGACCGTTGTGAAACATCTTTGATACCTTAACATTTTTATTAGGGGTGCTACACGAATACCACAAACAATCAAAAGGTTGTCAACTCAAACATAAGAATTCTTATAGCCCTATAAATAAGTGTATCGTGCTCGGAAAATGTTTTACCTTGTAGGTGTACTGCTCGAACATTCTGCATACGTCAAGATCACCGCAGAGCATTGAGTATCCTGCATCCATGCTGTCGCTCCTCTTCTTCTCGTCTCCTGGAACGAGGTCCTCGTGAAAATCAAAACCGCTTTAGCACACACCGGCACAGAATATCGAACCAGTACCGAACAAACTGATTGCAATAGCACCGACAATATCGTTGCTCATCGTATGTTCGAAAAGGTTAAGGCGCATATGCACCGAGCCAAATTTTCGAATTTCTATCGAAATGTTCTCGCGCTAAGTACTAAAAGTCCTACACATCGAACGCTACGTACATCTTTCGCACCTTTTTTTAATATTTCTTCAGCTAGTCTTGGTTTTGCCTATATGTTTCTACTGAGTCCACCACAGAGTCCAGGTTACACTTGATCGAATGTAATCAACTCGATAACCAGCGCGTCACGATGCTTGTGAATTTCACTATAATTTATGTGATTATCGGTTTAGCGTTTTCATATACCATACGCTCCTAAAACGTATATGCTTACAGCAGTAGGTTAATAAACTCTTTAAATAATATTAGTATTATGAATTTACATGCACGAGCGTATGGTGTATATATGAGTATCTTATTTGGTATTTTGTATGGAAAAATTCTTCTAAGGCTTACGTTAACACTTAAAGTTAACACTAAATGGTGCAAATAAGATTAGCCCAAACGAAGAATTTAAGGGATCATGCATATATGAGTTCATTCGTTATTTATTTTGCTTCGAGTTAGTATGCTCTTCTTAACAGTAATATCGATTGTTATATTATACCGTGAATTTTTTTTATCAATCTCTTCTGAGTTCATGTACATATTAATTTACAATCGATTACTTTCCTTCGCCAATATCCTAAGTTATTTTTAAACGATATTTTTTTTTTAAATATTCGTGCCAAGGTCACACAAAGCTAACGATTAATTTACCCCGAGCGAATTAGAGATATCTGGAATATTCACCTTGTAATGTGGTATATATCGGTCCGTAAATTATACACTGTGATTTCATGCGATTCCGAATCAATGGGTACTTGAACGGTAAAGATTTGTTTATAGATGCAATGAAAATTTATCAATAAATGTATAAACCAACGCGACACAGTAATCCAGCTGATTAAAAGGCAATCACAATGAATCGTGTAATTGCGTTAAAAAGAAGGTCTATCAGTTCACTTTTTATTATCACTTAACAATGTTCGTCGTGTTATTTCAATAGGAGTTTGGTTAAAGCGCTTTTAAAATGATAATGAGACAATTATTTTCAGTATGTCCATAGGATAATCTTCATAAAATCACTGTATTTCAGTTGTCCGATTTATATCGACCTTGATTCACTTTAATCTCAGTAAGATGTCACTGAGTTTGATGAAATTTCAAAAGTTGCGTAGACCGACAACAAGGAGACAGAAAAATAAGAGAGAAAAAATTTTCATAAAAATCAAAATTGAATAGTGAAAGAGAGAGAAGGGAAACTGGAATATTTATAGGGAAAAAATGAAAATTGTCGAAAACATAGACACAGGGAATGACTGGGGTAGAGGAAAAACAGAACACGCACACAGTGACTTCTGGAGTAGCATTCGGAGGATACGATATCCCGGTAAAACACAAAAACACACGTGGTCGCACTAGTTTATCACTGACCGGAACGACAAGTGAGTTGTCGAACCTGTCGCTCCCTCGTACAAATGTGTACACGCGGTTGGCGCTTCACTTTCGAGAGGTTGGAGTAGGTAGAAGGTCTACCGCTAGGTTGGATGCTCGTGGCTGCGTTCGATGTGCGCGGTGCGTGCTGCTGCGATAGTTGCCATCGGTGCAGTGCGCGGAATGATCCACTCCACTACCCAAACTCTACCTGGCCGATATCTCTACGGCAGACTAAGACTTGCAATCTCCTTCATGCGCAGTGCTAACGGGAACGCGGGCGGCCCGCGTCGTAGTTTTCTTCGTTGCTGCTTCGCGGAACCACGGAACTCAGGAACCACGCAACTGTCGAATCGCAGATGACTGCTCCCTTCTTCCCCCACGTCACGTCTCTTGCTACTCTCTCATCTCAGCTACTCCTCCGCTGCTCTTTCTCTTTCTTTCCCTAAACAAATCAGCTTTGCTTGCATTTTATTTTGTTCTCTTTTTTTTTACTAACAATAGGGATATGTACGTAGGAGAGACCGGTGTCAGTTGAAACACGGTATCGAATGAAATAAAATCGTTTAATCTACCATCTATTTTTAGTGAATAAATTATAAATGCCTGATCAGGTGTAACGTTGTTTTAAGAAAAAGTTACCTTAATTTCATAAGAAAGTTTTGTATGAGTCATCGATAACATTAATTATGATATAATTCATTCGTGTTTCAAACGACACAAGTCTCCTCTATATTGTGCTGATATCCATGTTGCGCTCGAACGAAGGTTTCTCCAATTGTGCGAGTACCAAAATATTCTAATCAACGGGTATTCACTATAAAGCCAAAGTTATTAAGGTACCTGAAATATTGATACTCGGTCGAAATGCTTTCTCTACTTTTCATGATTACATAACAATAGTGCATCTATTAATAAAAAATCGAATTATTCACGTGTTTTTCATTGAGTTTGATTAATATTTTATAATCCTTTGGACTTTCATTCTTCCTTTTACTCTTCGTCATTCTTTACTATCTCCCTTCTTCCCTTCTTCCCTTCCATACCCCCTGCCACCCATAGTTCTATTCTCATCTTTTCATGCACTCCTTTCGTTCTTAAAACTGTTAACTACTGCACACAATCGCTCTGATTTATATTGTATTCCAATTTTATATTGAATAATTAAAACTTGTATATTTAACAAAAATTATTTAGATGTCACAGGTCTGTTTAAATGATAATTATTAACCTTTATAATTCCAGGAATGAACATATCGTGAAATATCCATTGTCGTTTTCACTAGCCCGGAGACATTATTTTATTTCGATAGACTAAAAATTTAACATTGTGCGTCATTATGGTTGTATGAAATTGTCTGCATAATTCTGTCGTGATTAAATCTTATGATAAAGAACTTAATAGAATAATAGAAGGTTGTAAAAAATTTTATTCAAATCAAAAATAAATTCTGATTAACTGGAATTGATCAGATTTCGGTGAAAAACAATAAATAAAATAGCTTCATGAATTGTTTAATGTGTCCAAACTAAAGCTTCTTTCATTAAAAAGCAAGAAAAACAGAGTATAAAAACGGGCATGACTATCTCAGCGGGTGGATTTTGTACACGGTGAACTAGTAGCCTTTAAACTTTACCAGCTGTTCGGGACAGCACGTAATGTGGCGAGAACCCCAGATCAACCACGAGGATAATTAGTCGGACGATGCGACCACGAGTCAGGGTGTAAACACGTACTCGGCACGTGGCTTTCATTCATGAACTGCTCTAGTATAGTAACAGTAGTAGAGTTGTGTAGTAGTAGTAGTAGTAATGATAGTAGCAACAATAAGAGTAGTAGTACTAGGTATATGTAGGAAATAGGAATGTCTGTTGGTACGCAGGCAGACAGGCAAATTAGCAAGGAAACAAGTTGGGCAATATAGGCCATGTGGAGTAGAGTGGAGTAAAGGTAGAGTATAGACTAACGTGTACTAGAGCAGAGCAGAGCGGAGCGGAGTGGAGCAAAGTCGAGTAGAGTATAGTGGATTAGAATAGTGTAGAGTGGAATGGAGTATAGTGGATTGGAGTGGAGTGGAGTAGAGTGAACTGGGGTGGAGTCGAGTTGTAGAATAGAAGTAGGTACAGGTTTACGTAGGAGAGCTTCGTCTCAAGCTACCCAGAGTAAGAGTGGACGAAGTTGTGGAAACAAGGTGCGGGAACCCCGTGACCGTGAGATCAGACGTGATATCGAAATTCTGTAATTCGCCTTCACTTTCATTCGTAATTTCAGCATTTGCGCACTTCTCTTTTCTCTGCTTCTCACGTTGGACAGGCTTTTTGCAGTTTAATTTGCGTCTTAAGTCAAAGCGACGTATCCTATCAACGTCTTAGGCTGGTTGCACACGCAATTAGGGCTCAGTCATAATTTGATAATTTACAGTTTACTCAGGAGACCAAATGAAACTATATCTCTATCTTTAGGATATTCACACCTTTGCTAATGTCAGTCTCGGGATTATACGCCAGTTCCCCGTTCTCTGTCTCTGATGTTGATGACCACTGCGCCTCCTTTGCAATTAAACACCGCCACGAACTTACTATGAGTGGAAAGAAATCACTGACACAGTCTCTTGTTGTCCTTTGTAATCCCATTCGTCTATGCCTCCGGTCTTTTTTTGACCTATTTAGACTATTAGAAAACCAACGTCACCGTCGCTGTGTTACTCCCCTCGTTATCCTTTAACCTGCCTCTGATCACTTGACCGCCGCAGATCTATCATCATACGCTGATTAGAATGGATAAGATTATCGGAAAATACCAAAACTATCATTTGGGATGTAAAAAAAAAGTAATTTCAGTTGGTACATTCAACGGTTTTATTATAATCATATCGCACACTACAATTAGCCTTTTGCAACTAGTCAGATTTATTAGGTTTAACTAGTTTTGGGATACTTCGGACATTAACATTGTTGGCTCCTTCAGCCCACTTCTCGGTACCCGACACTGAAGTGCTGAGTACACTCGACTTCTTGAAATTGAATCGTTCGCTCGTAAGACTCTAGAGATCATGTTGGCAGCACTGAGAAAGTACTACCTGCTGGGTTCTGTGAGAGTATAGCTCTATAGGTACGGACCGGCAGAATTTCCAGCCAGTAGTAGGAGTCGTTGTTAAGTCAGCCATTTGGTCATCCCTGCCAAAGCACATCCGACCACTTGTAGCCGCAATAGACTCCGCTTGACATGGCCGACCCGACGTTCAGTTACTCCGTTTTAGAATGTAATTTAAAATGATTTAGATTTGCTATAACTTGCATACCACACTTTTTAGTTTCTTATTTAACACGATATAAAGGTATTACATCGTGAATAAACTTTTTAAATAAATTAGTATTCACATTCTAGCGAGTAACTGATTGCGTATAACAAATATTTCCACATTTTTGCTTTTTAAAGTACATGAATCATTCTATAAATTTAAGATGAGAATCAGATGAGTAAATGAATAATAACATTATTTTAAAAGAATATATTAATTCATTATTATATATTATTTATGTATTATTGAATCCATAAATTGATGTCATTGTGCATTAGAGGAACCTGAGAGCAGTTCTGGCACTTAGGAAGAACGTTTGGCTGGTTTCCATGTCAACGTAATAATCTGGGAGGAAATATTTTAACAATCGCACAAGCGAAGTTGATTAAAAATAGGAGAACACTACAATTCGGGAAACATGAGTAACCATTGGGTTAAGTTAAGCGAAAAGATCTTGGTAACGGCTGGTAAAACTCATTGCTTCTAAATTCGAATTAACAAAAGGTAATTTTCTAGTTACACTAAAGTTCGCTAATGGATTTAATTTTAGAGCTCATAAAAAGCTAAGGCTCTCCTTACCGTTTCACCTCCAGTCCGTATATGTATACATATACCTTATAGGTATTTGTTACCTTCAGTCTCGCAGCGCGCGCATCCCTCGGGAATCAATATTCGCAAGACCCCGTTTACCCCGTGTTCCTGGCATGACTAGGAGAGTAAGGGGACCTCCCGCTTTTCACCATCCGCTGAAATCCCTAGAAGCGCCAGGAGGTTTGCTATTGCCTCTCCTTCCCGTAGGAGCCCTCGCTATATCCAACCTCGCATGAATGTGATTTAGAGAAAGAATGGGAGCAATGCCCTTCTTGTTCTTGGTCACACTCTAATCCACATTTTTATTGTTATGCTCGTCCCTGTCCATATCCTCATTGTTATGTTTACTATTCGTTTAATCACGTTACACCTTCCACTCCCCTTTTCCTGGCTCGTCTGTATTCTCTGAGCTCACTCTTTACACGTTGCCGCTTATTTTTCCGCAACGTCTCCACCCCCTGGCAACGATACCACTACTAGAGCTCTGCAGACCTTTCAATTTGAACATAAACTTAAAACGAAATGGATTTTTCAATTTGTATATATATAGTTCCTTACAAAGTTTCGTTTCATCAAACGGATTATGCTGAAAAGCCCACGACTTTGTATCGAATATTTCTTTCAGTGTCTTGCGTAATCCTGAAGATGAGATTCAGACCGTTAGGAATATTAAGGTAGCAGTGGAGTATTCTTATTGAAATAAATGATAATGTCACTGCCTCTAAATTCAAGTCTAAGGAAAAATTATAATCTTCTTTTTTATTATATTTTCAATTTTATTTTATCCTAATACTGGCTGAAAAGCTACACAAAAAAGAACAACATGGTAAATGACCTGTACTGAGAGAAATTGAAATGTGATTTATTTTTTAAATTTATGATTGACGTTATTTTTTATCTGCTGATATTAAAAAAAAATCTAATACTAGCCCGCATTTGGACCAAACTTGATACATAAGAGCTTACCAAAAATAATGGGGTATATACTTCCCAACGTCGGGTGAAGAAATGCTCGGAGTTTGGATCAATGATACTTTTTAACTTTTAAGTGTCACTGAAGAAAAATTCTTAACCATGTTTGGACCAACGCTCAGGAAGTATTTGCTCCCATGGTTCACGTCAACATTTGAGTGATATGTTTGAGTATAACGATAAGGCCCGTGATAACGAATCCCCTTATCCTACAACACCGGTGAACAAGTGGGGGAAAAATGTTCAGTGGTGCATGGGACTCGTTTAGTTACTATAAGGTAGTAAATATGAAAAAAATTTACCAATTTTCTATATTTTATTTGAATTTTGGTTAAATAATCGATCCACAAATGAGCCAAAGGCAAAACAAGCTTGGCCTCAGTATTGGCGAAACAATCGACCTATTACCGGCTTTATTTATGCTAACCATTGGTCGATGCCTGGAATCGTTATTTGAGACAAGCATTGACGTTTCTTGGGCTTAGGCTGACCCACACTTCGGTTAACGGTACACGCGCACGTAGGATTCCTTGTTTTTCTTCGTTCGCGGACTCCGAGCCTCCCGTATGGTTAAGAATCATTCTTAGTCGATTCTTTCGTGTTCCATCATGAGACAACCACAATCACATACTTTCCTCTTATTTCATTTTCTGGATAATTAAAATTCCATCCGTACGTATTATGCATTTCTATTACGAATTACGAGATTAACCAAGCGGTGAAGTCCTACTTCATTTTGTTTTAATAGATTCGTGCAGAGCAAGCATTCAGCGGGCGTATAACTAGCTAGTGCGAGAGTTGCTTTTTTCTCTAGCTAGAAATGAGAGTATCGGATACAGAGATAGAAGCAGAAATGAAGAAAGAGTAAAAGAGCAGATAAATTGAAACAGATACGTAAAGAGAACAAAACCGAACAAGAGGAGGACAGCGAGGAAAAGGGGGCAACAGATATGGTGGGTGGAGAATGTTATCCGATTCTAACTAACCTCGAATGCAATGCACATTAATTGAGAACTTCGGCAAAGATATTTCAAAGTAACGTTAAAGTCACGGTATAATTACGTTATACAAAATCAATTATGTCTCATGCGTTCTCAGATAGTTTCCCGATTAATTTCTTCTCAAGAATTGAGTACCGCGCATCTTTCAAAACGTACACCCGGCCTGGAACCGCCTCTGGTTTTATAAAGAGCTCGCAATTATACTCCTGTTTGCTTCTTTATGCTGTGGAAGTTCTTCAATAGTTACGCTAGCTTCCATTACGTGACGCTTTGATCTTAACGTGAAAAGCTTACATCGAGTCACTTTTGACTTGAAATTATGACCGAGCGACCTGGAACTCGACATTTTGCTATTGTTATTCTACGTCCACTCGCAAAATCTACATAAAAGGTGGCTCCGTTTTTATTCCCATTGTCAGCCTTGTTCCCGTTTTTATTTCTATGCGATAAGGCTACTTGATACATACTGTAGAACAATAATACATGCAATTTTGCGCCTTGTTACAATAGTTTTTGAAAATAAGGAACTTCTATTGATGTTTTTTGCCGGTTTAGAAATCTGTAAAACTTTACGTGATTCCTTATCGAATAATACTTGACAGATCTATTCCCGAAGTCTGTACTGTGAAATTTTGAGCATGAACCTGCCAAGTAGTAATCGATAAGGAATCTCTTAACGTTTGTTAATTATTAAATGACCAATAAATTATAATTAAATATAAGATGCAGCAGTCACACAAATAAGTAGCAAAGAAGTCATAGGAAATTTGATAAATACAATTAAAATGATGAGCTTGTGCTAGATCGTATAAGTATTCATATGTATGGTGTTTCACTAAATATATTTAATTTTTCTATTTTAGTACTTTTAATCTTTCTTTTACTTTTATTTCGTTTTATTCTCATTTTCTATACATTGATTTTACACAGACCAATTGGTTATCAATCTCTTTCTCGGATCGTTGTTCCACGTCATCATGAAAATCATCTATGTACACTTTTATCGGTCATACATATAACTAAATGTGTTAATTGTCTAGTTACTAATGAAAAACAATTTTCGGAAAAGAATCGGATTCTTAATATTCTCAAATTACGTAGCCCGTTTTATGTGGTCGTGAAATAAGAGAATTCCCCAGAGCATTATGAGATACTAAAGAAGTTGAGTGGCTTCCCCTTTATCCGTTCTTTACGGGTGCTGGGTCTAGTTGGCGTTGTTGGTCGCTGTTTGCTGATTTCCGGTCGGTATCACTTTGGAGTAGGTGGGAGCGGGCTGAGCATTGCGAATAGCGGGGATCGCTGAATCGCGGACCTTCCGTGTTGCCAAAATGAGGTAGTTTTAGGCGTCTCACAAAGCGGAGGGAAGTTTTTGGCGAGTAGACTGTTAGGATTTGGAATCGAGAGTAGAGTCCGCCAAATGGACGCAGCCAGGGTGAATTTGAGGAGTGGAAGGGTTAATGTGCTCAGGTCGTCCTCGCGTCAAACGGCACGGACTTTTTATCGATTTCGGGACTTACCTCTTTTTTAGAATCCGCATTCTACAGAGATAATCTTCTGATATTACCGGCCGAAAGTCCTTACCAATGTACGTCGCAGCGGTACGTTATAGTTACTACAGGAAAGCCAGGTGTTAGAATTACTTCAGCACCTCACTAGTTACTAGTTAATTAATTGGCGCAAGACTGATTGATTTCACCGCGAATCATTGGGTCTTTATACCCTTTCATTTTAAGTTCAAGCAACAATCAGAATTTTGAAATAAATTTGGCCAATAGGTCATGCAATCAACCTATGCGCGTACGCCAGTTACTATGCAGGCAAGGGCCGTTAAAGTAGGCTTTAGCGGATAGAATTGAAGAGATTTCTTCTTCCCTTAAAGTTCCCTTAAAGTTTTATTTTAGTTTGAAATTAATACCTTAATTCAACGAAAAGCCAGTACTTTTTATATGAATAATTTTAAATATCCTGTTAGCAAAATTTGTACATAACTCTGCATATTTACAATCTTCTTTTCTTTATTTCACATTAATTTTTCTCTTACAGCGATGCAACCCTTAATATTAAAGAAATCTTGTCGAGTAATTATTGCTCTACCCATTTCGAAAATTAATGTTTGTCTTGGACAATGCAACCACACATATGAAGTTGACACTCAATAATGTATCTCGGAGCGGATAAATCCGAAAATGTTTTATCCTCGGATCGTGTCCAAAATATTTTATAACTCGGAAGACCGAAAGACGAAAGAACTGTGATAAAGCTTCGTCATTGCAGTTTGAATATTTCTACAGGGCAGAAGTACTTTACAGAAAATGATGGGTCTAATGCACGCTCTGCATATTGCGGGAATTATTCTCGACGCACCTGCGTGTGAACATCGCTCATGCATTCTTTCATTGCCTCCTCGTAAAGCCATCCGTGTGCGCGTATTCCGTAACATAATATTATGGCACATACTGCAATTTAATACGGAAACAGCAGGTTTTCAGTGCTTTCGCATACATGTTTACATCGCTCCGTATCATGTCTATTCACTCGATGCACACACCTACATATATTTTACTGACATTGCTTGTCACTTGCGTTGTTTATAAAACATTATCGTACAAAAATGGTCGGATCGATAAATTTTGTCACACTGCGAAAAGTTTGCAGGCAAGTTTTATTTTTATTAGTACAATGTTATACTTACGGCAAATTAATTTTCGTTACAAATTTAGATATACCTTTATGCACGCGAAAGGAAAATATATTGAATTTAAATGTCTTGCAATACTTCCGGTAAAGTATTATATTTTTCTAATGACCGAAGTCATAATGAATTCAGATTTCACATTGACACAAAGTTTATGTACCTAGACATTTTTTAATAATACATCACAAACAGAAACTTGTGCTATTCTAACAATAATACTTTCCTGTAAAAAAAAAACTCGCCAAGTTCAGGGTTGCTGTGAATTTTTTTAACGAAAAATATTGAAATCATCCCTGCGTCGCAGAGACCGTCAGACACAAAATATATTTGAAGAAGCAAATCCGTGGATGGGAAATGATCTAGGTCTTCGTCCGTTCATCGGCAAACGAAAGAAAAGTAGAAAAACTTTTTCCACCAATGTCATCTACTCGCTCGTAACGCATATTCCTATACAAACATATTTCATCGAGGGCAGCACCCCTCGCTATTGGTGTAAAAGTATGATAGATATATTCCATCGAAGCTGGCGAACAAAGTCAACTCACATTTAAATAGCCAACTCGTCAAGTTTGGCGAAGTTTCATAGAATAATCGTCACATAAATAAGAAGGTATAAAGTTTCCTCTAATAACAAAAGTAAGTAAAGCGAAGTAAAGTAAAGGAAGACTCGAGAAAGACTGTGAGTGGGTGGAGATCGAGGTGGCGGGGGGGGGGGGGGGGGGTGAAGATTCATGAGTAAGCGATGAATTATGCATCGGCTGCCAGTGGTTCTCGGTTCATACAGATTCAGATACATCGTGTACTCAGACATGATTCTATAGGCAATTGTGCTAAATTACACTTAGGAAACTAAATTGCAAACTTCACTTTTCTAGTTTCAAGCGTCAAAGATGAATCATTTTGAACTGCCTCTATGCACAATTGCATCTACATGTTATTTTATTATGTTACACAGCCTGATACGATCTACGTAATAATTGACTGAACTTACAAGGGAACCTTGGTAGGTATCCGCCTCCGATTTTTTCGTTTTCATATATCTTGTAGTACTCGAAAAACTAAGCGACACGTGTTTTTTCTTATCGGTCCAAATTGAGTTTTTGGGGGCGAAAACCGCCCCCGAAAATTAGGGTACTAAACGCCCATTTAATTATTTCACATATAAAAGCGGTATCATCCACAATGAAACCAATTGGAAAAATTTTCTTACAACGAGAGATCAAAAGTGTGTTATTCTCAAATTTGTTAAAAAATTTGTATGGGGGTGAACCACTCCAAAATTATTTTTCATTATACAAAACCACCATAAGTGCAGTTTACTGTTGGTATGTTTCCGTAGCATAGAGGAACGTAGTCAAAATTTAATGAGCGAAAATAACTTATGTGTCCGATTCCAGGATTAATTTACTTTTAATATTTAGCTACACTATGCATTCACTACTTCGATAATAAAAATGGACAATCAACTAGTTTTTCAAGATGTAGAATTCAGCGTTATCAATGGAAGGAAAGGGAGAGTAGTCGGCAGCTTTAAGAAGGGAAGTGAATGGTGTGGAGCATGAAAGAGATACCCTGACCTAGACCACGAGGAAGTCCTTAACGCCTAACCCCAGGGTGATCGAGAACGGCCTGCGTGATTCAAGAACCACCACCAACAGGAGAGCCGTGAAAAGACGTAGTCAGGCTCTGCTGGAAAATAGGGCGAGACTCGGGCCAAACTAGCTTGACCCCAAGGGACCTTCTGGGAAGATGAACTACCCCACCCTACTATTTCCGATGTCGGCATGCCTCCCTCGGACTGGGTCACCAAATACGGCGGCGTCGGCGTCGGCAGTGGTTTCAACGTCGGCGTTGCTGATGGCAACGCATACCCACTCTCTTCCGTAAGCTATGAGACCTCCCACCATCACGAGCTACCAACCTCTATTACAGAAACCTTGAGACGAGTTGGGTACAAGGTCAGAACTTGGACGAAGCTATAGTTAGGATAAAGCTTAAATTTAACCTTTACTTCTATGTTAACCTCTTTGTTTCCCCAATTGCTTCATTAATGTATACTGTACTTAGCGTTTTAGCACAACGCGGATGTTACAAGATCAAAAAGCAAAAACCCATGAAGCGGGTGGTACTTTTATTCTAGCATGCAGGCGTTGCATTCGTACACGTTATATTCGGCAATGATTATGCAAACTGCAACATAATGCCTGCAGGAGTCTTTAACCTCGATGCCAAGATCTAAAACATAAACTATATCAATATACATATACATATTAAATACATATATAACAGTAATGTGCAGCCTCTTTGGCCAAATGAAGCGTGTCGTTAAATTAAGCGTCTTTAATCACACAAACAGGGATTTTGCATCTGTACTCGAAGCGCATTAATGCATGCGCCAATGCGCGACAAAGCGCGCTCGTAGGAAAACAATTCGCGCTCGAGTGCATCAACCGGTAGAAGCGGTGAGAATAATCGCGAATTATGGGGAAACGCTGTACCGACACGTGATAAGTTTATAAGAAAAATGGAAAAAGGGTAACATCGAAGAAAAAAATATTGGACCAAACAGAATTGCTTTGATCTACAGTTACATAAAGTATGCGATCGTATGGTTATGCGTTTGCTGTGAACAATAAAATGAATGCTGTCCATGTGAAATAAATAATTATTGAGGATCGCAATAACCTTCGTGGATAGTCAATCGAATTATTCAATAGAATGAGATGAGTCTTGAATTTAAAAGGTGAGCGTTCCATTGGATTCATCTGTCCACGGAAGCAATCATGTAATCTCTAATGCCCAGAGCCAATCCACGGGTTCGATGTGGTATTTTGACAGATCGAAAACAATGAACTGTTTAGCAAGTCGCTTTATACAATTTTTCTTACAGAGTATTCATTTACACGATTTTGTAATAATTTATATTTTGCTTTTCTAATTTAATATGTATTTTTAGAATTTTATAAAAACCCACGTATGATTTACTGAAGATTGCATTGCCTGTGAACTGTTAGAAAAACACATTGAACTCGTGGACCGATTATAATTAACAGCACCCTTGGGGCTATTTTTTTATACTATCACTTCTTACATAATATAAAGTAGTGCATTTAGGTGTACAAAATTATAACCTGACAAAATCGTACAATTGAAAATAAAATGAAAAAGTTTAAACCAGAGTCGTGAGCGAAGCTTATAAATCGTATATTAAGTACACCAAGAATGTCCAAAACTTATTCAATATACCATAGTCAGAATATTTACAAATTACACGAAAGCTTCCTGGATTGAACCTGAAGCCGTTATATAGGGCTTCTGCCTTATCCAACCAAATAATTAACATTAAATCAAAACTTTCATTGCTTGAATAATTTGATTAATTGAGATTGATTCGTATACCATGAGGAATTTAAATATACTGGGAATACAGGATCTGAGTAAGTACAAACTTACACCTAAACGAAGTGGTAGGAAATTTCAATTATGTAAATTATTCAGATAATTAAATAAGCCCTACAATTAAAAAGAAATAAAACTAACAAGCCAAGAAGATATAGATGCGACAAAACATAAAATTAGTGAACAAGATCATTCGATTCAATAATTACCGTAGGAATTAATCCCCATAGATATTCCAAAAAATTACCAAAAGATTTACCTACTGAGGAACCACTTGAAATTAGAATAGTTCTTGATCCTCGAAGATACATTTTGAGAGATCGTCACAATTTAAAATCGTAAAAATTGGTAGGCTTTGAGTTAACACGTGGACGTGCTCATTGAGTAAACCGAATCAAGAAACCATCCATTTTATTTCAATTTCTATTCACATCACTTGATCTTCCGGATTCAGCGATTTTAACAATTCTTTTGAGAGATACACATTTTCTTAGCATTAAATACTGCCTATATTTCTCCATGCAGACGCTTCTTGCGCTCATGTTTAAAAACTGACAAATGGCCGTGCACAGGCACCAATTTTTTTTAACAAAAACCAATCGAATGTAATCTATAGGTTATAGGAGACACAACAGAACATACAATCTTACCCACAATATTTTATGACATAAATGTATACAAAAGTATCTAGATAAAAGGATATTTTTTGAAATGCCATCAAGCGGATATGCCGATGTGTAAATAGATGAAGAATAATCTTACATTAGATTTGGATTTTACGTAGAAATCGTTTACAGAAATCAAGATTTTGTACATGCCAAGGAAGACCTTGTTGACACATTGGTTGGTCCAGGGAGATTGCAAATATTTGTTACTCTTCTTCTGTGCTTTCCGATCTTTACCCATATTGTGAATTCCCTTGCTGAAGGGATGCCATCTGCTTCAGGATGGTGGTGCGAAAAACCTGCGAATCTGCGACACTGGTCTTACAAGGAGTGGATTCTTTATAGTCATGCTGAGGTTATGGTGAGTCTATAAAAAATATCATATTTTTGATACTGACGTTTTTTTTTTTTTAAATCATGATAGAACAACGTGAGTGCAATTCAACTGATACAAGATGAATCATTTATAGGATGTTTGATTTATGATTACGATTATTCTAATCTTGGTAACATAAGCTATACGGACAGACCAGAAATTGATACCAATAAAACGGTACGATGTCCTTACGGGATCTACTACAGTGACAAACAAGGCGAAAGTTTGACTGAAAAGGTACTAACTCTAAGCTCTAAAAGGACTTTAGATGCTTTGGAAAGTTAATTATTAGTTTCTTATTTATGTCTAAAGTTTAATCAAGGTTGTGATGACAAACCAGAGATCATGAGGATCGAAAATATGGCAGGTTCCTTAGGGAGACTTGTGGGTTACCTTTTCTTTGGTTGGCTGGGCGACAAAATTGGCCGAAAACGCGTAATATTTATTTCTTGCGGAGTGACACCACTCACTGGCATCACTATTTCCCTTGCAAATCGGTTTGAGGCTTTTCTCATAATGCGCATCGTACACAATATTTTTCTTGGAGGTTTAGCATTGTGCTTTATTCTCATCAGCGAAGTTAGCACTAACACGTGGCGTTCGGAATTGATGGCAGTTGGCATTGGCTGTTTCGCCATTGGATTCGGTATGCATGATTAATTAATAAGATTATATTCATAAAATTGTCAATCCATTGTCAATCATTTTTTTTAGGTTTATCGCCATTTTTAATGCATTTATTCGACACATACAGCCAAATGATAGCATTCATAAATATTCCGTGCCTGGTGATATTCGTCTCTTCCGGTTTCATACCGGAGTCACCGTCTTGGTTATTCTGCATGAGGAAGATCACGCAGCTAGAAGATGTTATAGTGAAAGCTGCAAAGGTCAATCATAATCCAATCGCAACGAACTTTAAACTGTTACACGTCGACTGTATCGATGAGCGACAAAAGATATCCAGAAAGGCACCAAGTATTTGGAGCTTAATATTTACGTCAGACTTGTCATGTGAGGTCACTGGTTTAACATATTTGACCATTTTTTTTGCTATGTTATTTGGTTCCATTTACCATGATCTTTCGACAAATGTTGTCCAGTCACGTACGGCCTCCGTGTTGTTTAACATGACCTCTGGGGGGGGATTTGTCATCAGTCAAGTTTGTGTCTTGCTGATGGGACATCGCAAAATTCTACAAATTACAATCGGCCTCGCGTTTATCAGCTCGGTGACCTCAATGTTCAACATGCATAATACAAAGACAACACTGTTGGGACCGAAACTAACAACCCTGATGGCCAATGCAACCTTAGTTAGCCTAGGCTACGGGGTGATTTTGAATTACAACGCCAGGACTATCCCGACGCGTTTACGCGGGACCTATTTCGGCATATCGCGAGCGCTCTGGACGTTCTTTGTTTGGATCGGTCGTCACAATTACATCTACTTTCCCGGGATTGCGATAACACTCATCATTACATCTCTCATAGCAGCTCTCTTCAGTATCAATATGCACGACCTTTATGGCAGGGAACTGCCAGACACATTTTACGACTGTATCAATTTCAAGTAGTAAGTTTGCTTAAAATATCGTGCTTAAACGTTCTAAATCATATATTCTATGCGGTTGCCTGAAGAACTAACCTGCTTTTCTTGGTTCTTTTTTTTCATTGAAGCAAATCAAAACCCAAACGCTGGGACGTATCAAAGGCAGTCGAAGTTGTATTGTTAAAAGAAGAAATTATTACCCTGCTGGAGAGGCCAAATCTGACAAGAATTGGAAACAGAAGGTTCAAAAGTTTGGACACAAATTATTCTGCGCAAGACTCGCGCGCATAAAGAAAATTCATAAATTTGTAGATGTGATAAAAATGAAAAAGTGTGTAAAAATGAGCAGTGTCTGAGAAATAACAAACTTTTGCCTTGTTCGAAATAAACTCGGAAAATATTAACAGATATACAAGGAGAGTTCTGGACCAAGATTCCTGCACCGACATTTACCGACACTCCGGAGTGAAGGAAGGTTCGCATCCGTGCTAAGTTAGCGATGTTGGCGCCTCCTATGAATGATAAGTAGGGGCAGAAATTTCGCCTCGTTAAACCGCCTCGCTGAAAGTAGTGGGGGAAAATGGCGGGAGTTTGACTCTGTGACCAGATTCACTCAAGTAGAAATGTCATGTCGAGTCATGAAAAGCTTGACGAACATATGACAAGCGAATGCTACGTAACATAGTAGCCCATGAGGATGGGCAAGAACTACTTCAGTTCGAAATAATATATTAAGATACGAGCTGACGTGGGATCGCAAGTGCAAAATTCGATAACATACATACAAAGGGTTACCGATCATCAAGGGTCATTATGGATGAGACTGAGTTGGAGTTGCGACAGAAGGATCTAGAGAGTACTTAATTAAGTCTAATGTAAAATTTCTGAAATCTGCCGTAAAACCCCTGACACCTCACGTAACATTCCTGAAATCTGCCATAAAACGCCTGAAACCTAACGTAAAACTAGGGCCCCCCTTCCGATGAAGTCAAGTCAAAGGGGGTCAGCGACGGCGTCAGCTCGTTACGCGCGCACCCTCTTTTTCTCTCGCTCTCGCTCTATTTCCATTTCACTAACTCACTCCGGAGACGTCGGTAAGCAGAATCTTTCATTGCGGGCCCCAACCGCCCTAACTTATCATTAATAGGGGGCGCCAACATCGAGAACCTTCCTTCACTTCAGAGTGTCGGTAAATATCGGTGCAGGAATCTTGATCCCGAGCGTATTTTACGCACTGATAGTATTTCACACACGTTTTCATTAATTCGGTTTCATTTGACACGCACTTTCATTCAATTATTAGTACTTTACGCACTCTACCGCCGATAATAACCAAGGCGAGGCGCCACCTGAGCCTCACAATAGGCGCGTCGCTAAGACACGTTGCTCGTGTACTTTAACGAATTGTCGAAATTGCACAAGCCCATATCAGTGTGGTCGAAATTTTCGATGTTAAAGAGCACGATGCGAAATTTCGGACAAGTAGATATCGACAAGTACAACCAATTTCTTGCACTGCTAAAAAAAACAGCAAGGATTTTTCTTCGACAAAATCCAAGATTCTTCAACCGGAAGACGTTGCGGGATTTTTGACAGAAGCTCCTGACAACCGATATTTTCCCGTCAAGGTGAGTTTCATCAATTGTTGTTTATTATAATCGATAATCAACTTATCAGTGATTATCTACTGTTGTATCCGACTTCATAAGGAAAATTGTTTTCAGGTTACTCCGATCCTTGGCATTACTGGAGCCTCCCACAGAGAGGAGCTAAAGAACATAACAATTCACGACATTGAGCATCATGATAACATGGTCGTCGTGAAAATTCCTCGCACGAAGAACGACGTTGCTCGAAAGTTCACAGTTGACGGGGTCTTCTGTGAACTGTTCAAAGTCTAACATTAAAACAGATCTCAGACTAAATAATACAAAACAAGCTTTATTATTTTATAAAAAAAAAGTTACCATAAAAGTCAATTGCAATAACAAAACTGAAAATAATATCGATAATAAAGTATTATTGTTGTTAGCAAGTTAAAATGTTTAACGAACCGCTTCTTATTTTTTCCATCTTCGTAAAATTTCTTTTTCTTTTCAAGTTTAGAGTCTAACAAAAAGACCAATATGCTTTATTTATTTTATGTTTTTTTTTCTTTTCGTTCAATATAACGTTGATGTTGAATTGATAAGAAACATTTTTTTTCATCTTTACGAAAGTTTTTTTTCGCGTTCATAGTGGAACGTTGAAAAAAGATCTTGGATTTTAAGGAGTTCGAGTTTGTTCTTCTTCTTCATTACAAACTAAGCAAGAAAAAGTATTCATTATAGGCGTTAAGAGAAGAAAAAAATAAAATACTATTATTCATTTAAATAATTGTTTTGTTTTATTTCAGGGGGCTCCGCCCACCGAACCCCCCACCAGGGGCTTCGCCTCGGGACCCCATTGTCATATCTCATTCTTTTTGTATGTCTGCATTTTAGATACACTTGTTACAAAAAATAGTATGCGATACTCGTGTATCGTGATACGCCTTCGGCTCGTGCTGCTGTGGTACTCGTGCGGCTCATGCGACAATTTCACGCCGCAGCGTATAATGTTCGCTTTGCCTCACTCGTATCGCAATGTACTATTTTTCAATTCATTCATATTGGCCGCTGAACATTATTTCTGACACTTACAACCATTACAGATATTTATGAGTTCGACTTGTACCGCTTTATTGAAAGACACCATATTTTCTATTCTTCGATTCAAAACACAAGTACACTGAGCATCATTAAAGGTGCCCAGCTTGTAGATATTGTACGATAAACGTAAGGGAGGAGAGTGGGCAAGATTATTTACGCAACCCAGGTCGTGCGTGCAACAAAGAGGGTAGATTATGGTGTGAGCGAAACGCCAAAGCGTCACTCATTTCGCACAGCTGTTTCCCATTTCACACAGCACTAGTGCGAACAAGTCGGCAATATGATGCTAGTGTTGCTCTCGCAAGGTTTTGGCGTCTCGCTAAGAGCACTGTAGTGCTTTCTGCATTGCACGCACGGGTCGAGGTGCGTAACAGTCACCGCTCACTCCCCTCTCTTAACTCATCGCACGGCGTCCACAAGTAGGACACCATTAATAACGCTCGGTTGAACGACTTGCTTCGTCGCCTTGCCTGTAACGCCGGTTGCTTGTACTTGGCGCAAAACTCAACCGCTTCTCTTAACTAGCGCCATCTATCATGTAGAAAAATAGATGAACGTGCAAAGACGACGAAGACGACGATGACGACGACGACGACAGAACTGAAGTAAAATCATCTCGCTCGTCATCACAATACGCTCTGATCTCGTACACTAATCGTATTGATCTTGAGCTAAAGATAGCAAAGGCCGAATTTAATCTAATGATTGAGCAAAGCGTCGATTGGGCAGAAAAGTATATAAATAAGACAGCAGTTACCACACCATTTTGACTTTACGAATTTACTATGATGCCTTTTGCCCTACGTGATGTAACGCAGACATTCCAGAGGTTCATGGATGAAGTTCTGAAAAACCTACACTTCGCCCACTGTTACATCGATGACCTATTGATCATTTCGAAATACGAAGCAGAGCATATGGAACACCTCAGTATATTCTTCGAACATCTGAAGAACTACGGCCTCGCCATCAACATGGAAAAATTGCTAATTTCATCAAATCATAGGTGAATTAGGGACATAGAATTAATGCCGACGGCACGCGACCTCTCCCGGACAAAGTGCAAGCCATAGCAAGCATGTCCAAGCCCTGAACGATAGATAAATTAAGACGTTGCCTCGGAATGACAAACTTCTACAGCAAATTCATAAAAAATGCAGCAAGTATTCAGGCACTACTGTACATACGATTAGCTAAAGGAGATCAGGTAGAAAGACAAGAGGTCCATCTACTGGACACAGCAAACAGAAGAGGCCTTTAAATACTGCAAACAAGGCCTGGCACAGGCAGCATCATTCGCTTCCCTACGAAGAGGACTCACTCTTCATCATCACCACCGATGCTTCCAACACAGCAACCATTAGGTTCTTCTTTAGGAAGCTGCATGGCAGTGAACTAAATTACAGTGCTTACCATCGCGGACTCTTGGCATTCTTTGAGGCAGTCAAATACTTCAAGCACATGGCAGAAAACCAGAAACTACACGTCGAAACGGATCACAAATCGCTTACGTATACATTCCAGCAGATTTCCGAAAAAGCATCGGCCCGCCAGCTTAGACAGTTTGACTTCATTGGACAATTTACAATAGATATACAATACATCACAGGCGATTCCAACACCGTAACGGACGCACTCTTCAGAGTTGAGGCCATCTCGATGCCAGTCATCACGTACACACAGGAGCTCACAGAGGAGCATCTGAAAGATCAGGAATTGTAGCACATTCTGGAATCAGAAACAAAACTGCAGTTACAGCCGTTACGCATTGATGGTTCGGAAAAAACTGTTTACTGTGACATTTATACAGTTACAGCCTGACTATACATTCCTAAGGCATTACGCCAACGTATCTTTGATATGTGCCACAACATGTCCCACACGAGTGGCAAAGCAACGAGCCTTCTTGTGAGACAGCGATTCATCTGGCCCAATATGAAAAAGGATATTCTAGAAGGAGCCAGAATATGCCTAACTTTTCAGTTGAATAAAGTCAGCCGCCAAACCCGCAATGAAGATACACACATCGCAGTCCCAGGAAGACGGTTTCAGCATGTGCACTTGGATATAGCGGGACCGCTACCAGCAGCGAAGGGCTACAAATACTGCCTAACCGTGATAGATCGCTTCACGCGTAACTGGAAGCACTATCTCTAAGCGGGTTACAGCGGATTCCAGCAGTGAATCCTTCTACGTGTACTGAGTCACCCGATTTGGTACGCCAAAAGTTGTCATCACAGATGAGGAAAGTCAATTTGGATTGCAGACGTTCGACGCACTAATCAATCTCCTCGGTTGTGGGCACAGACGGTCTACAGCGTATCATCTGTAAATCAACTGCATCCTGGAGCGGTGGCACCGCTTACTGAAAGTGGTACTAAGCTGCCACGGCAAGCAAGATTGGACGGAGCACTACCCACCGTACTCTTGGGACTAAGAAAAGCATACAAAGAGGACATCAAAGCCTCGGCTGCGAAGCTGGTCTACGGGACAACACTGAGAATACCTGGGGAACTAGTATACCACAACTTGGACTCTACTGACCCACGGATTATTGTCGACAAGTTCCGGAGATACATGGCGAGGCTGACAGCAACTCCTACATCACACCACAACAAGAAAAGGCATAAGTATGCATTATACAATATATATTTATATATAAATAAATAATACACATATAAATATTTTTTAATGAGTTTTGATTAATACCATCTTTTATATTTTTTACAGGAAAGTTCAAGTCTATTTGGAGCCAGATCTTAAATTCAGGAAGCATTTCGGCAGTTTTTTCTCGGCTAGTCGTAACAAAACCATTTGATCTTATTACAAAATCTTTGAGATAATAATTAAAAAAATGCTGAAAACTACATACATTAAACGTTGAGTTACATATCCACCATGGCCAGCCGAATAGAGAGATACGTTCTTCTCAGTGCAAGCACGCGTAAGATTTTTGAAAAAAAGCTATGTCAATATTCAAAATTAGCAGTAAAATAATAGTTACTTTAGTTATTGACAAATGGCTCTTTCTGAAATGAATAATTCTCCTGATACTGAAGAAAAATGTAAAAAGGAGGAGCCAGGAGAGCACAATGTATAATTAGTGGATTTCCGTGTTAGTGTTGATTTATCAAATTTCCTTGATTTATCCGAGACATTATCCGTTTCTCGAACTTTCTATTTGCATGGAGCTGCACATATTCAGAGGCACTCTTGAAAGTTTCTAAACTCATCTCTCTTCGCCCCCCCCCCCCCAGTTCAAGGTTCCCCCATCCAACTAGAATTCATTCTCGACACCGCGTACCCTTAGTCCTGAAGCCCCGGGACTTCCCTGCCTTCCCGTGCCCTCAGTTTTGCCGCCCCTGCGCCCAACTCAATACCTTACCGAGACTCACCCCATTTACTCTTGAGAACTCTCCCAACGGATCAATACCGGGGAAATAACAAAAGTAAACAGGTCTGGGATGAATGACAAATATAAATTATACATTGAGCTTAGTCAACAGTGAAAACGGTAAGTCTTGATCAGGCTCGACCGGATGCCACAGATTATCCACGTGCAGACAGGATATTCTGTCTGAAAGCAGGAACCTTCCAGAATATGTTCAATATGAAGACTGTCATAGGAAGTATTCTTGGAAATTCTCACGATGATGAATAGTCCCTCTGACGATTCACATCGGTGATTGCGAGCAAATCAAATGACAGCACGAGGAAAACCATTTTGTTTTATTCACAGATCACTTTCGAGATTATTTTACAACAACCAGCGCCTCCGACTATTTCTTTAGGAACTTTAGGATGATTTATATTCAGACGAATATAATATCATAGCACGTGCATTCAATAAAACAAATAATTCAGAGTGGAGCGCAGAACCACTCAACCACAGAACTAATTACTACTCAGAGGAACCACTAGTAGTTAATTCTGTGCAGGTGCTGCCATCAGCGGCAAACCATGATATTAACGTTGAATCATACTCATTGACTATAGAACTTACCCTACAGTCACTTAGCGATTTTGTTACAACTTGACACACTTTCAGATCAGTCAAAAATAGTCGACACATATTTCGTATATATGCAATAGCTTAATTTTAATGATGAAAACCACCCCCCTGAATACGTAGACGCTATCACTAAACCCTATAACATCGGCTTAGGTGCAACCAGTTGAGTGGTGCAAAAGATTAAAAGGTATGAAGAGATTCTGAATGTTACTGACTCAAAATCTATGGGTTAAATTGCTAAATTCAAAATCCCGGATTAAATACGGTGTGCTAGTATATCAAAATCTCACTCGTTTCTTGAACAAATTTGTACTCGGAGGATCTTAACGTCGCTGAATTCTGATTTCAGTCTTTGGGAATAGGTCCTCGCCATCTCCTCATTTGTTATTCCCGGATTCGGCAAAGAGGGAGATTAGCTCTGCGGCTATACATTCTTTTTTTAGATTCACGGAGTGTACTCCAGTGGCCAATGCTCCTCAAGATTTTTGACTCGCATTCTGTCGCTGTAACACATCAACTTTCAGGGCTACACCTTCTTCTGTGTTCTCGATGCTAGAAAGTAATCTTCAATTTTTCTTTGAGACCATGAATAGTATAAGTGGACAGTTCTGGTGCAGGTTTCATGTAACCGACATTCGAGAGCTTTCTAAGGTTCGTGTCCGTGCTAAATCGTCGCCGCCTACCCCCGCCCCCCCTCGATTTCAAGAAATGAACTTATGGAGACCGTCGATTCCGAAAACTTTTGGTCAATTCTAGAAATTTTGCGTTGGATTTTAGGAATTTTACACGGGATTTCAAAAACTGATCGGAAGCTTCTAAAAATTTCGGCGGTTCGTATCGTGCTAAATCGTAAAGGATCGTTCTCAGAGCCGGCGACCCTCTCGTATGACGTTTTGAGGCAGCCCGTTGCCCCTCAACCCCTCCCTCCCGACCCCGTGCAGGTTTCAGACGACAGCCAACTTGATCTTCAACGTTATCTCGCAGAATTGTGCATTGAGAATGCGCCGCAATTCCAAGATATCTGACGGTTTTCATCAGTCATTCGATTTCAGGAAATCTGCAAGCAGCCCATGCAGGTTCGTGCGAGTGTTTATGACTCTCCTGCGACCCTCATGCAGACTTCAGACTCAATCAGACACTGTTTTGACTTTGAGGATGATTTAGGACATCCTTATTATTCGGGTATCAAATTACTCGCAGAAGATAAATGACCCTTTTTGCATTTCCGAAATCGCGTCGGGAACCTTTTGATGTAGAGTTTTTCTCGCATATCGCAGTTACGGAAATGATGGCTGCTCAGGCTGGTAGGTTGAGATAGAGAGGGCTGCCGGAGTAAGCGTCAGGTAAATAGTGCCGAAAACAGAGAGCATTTAATCGAGAACGTAACTGACCGAACTAGAGCTATAAAACCGAAATCCCCGCACCAATGAATCAATTGAAAGTCCTTACTGGAGCTAGTTCAGCTAATCCGTGAAGGCCGGGAAAAGTATGCAGAGGACACTCAGGTGGGGACTACACCATAGGACAGCACTACGCCCCCGAAACATACACAGGAAATTGGTAGTATTTTCTGGATATCGGGAGAGCAACACGAGAACTATACAAACGAGAACTTTCTATATCGTATAAGAAACACAGCTAGAAAAAGTATGAACAGATAGCACGGGAGCCAATCGGTATGTAAAAAATTGGAGATCCTCCACGGCCGCTTCATAAAAGCGGAAGCCTCATAGGATTCCTTAAAGGCAGACCAAAATATAAAAAGTGACTTGATTCATATAAAACTTTGTACTTGAAGGTTTTCGTGGTGAACAAATTTCGAATCTAAATTTAAAGTTTAGAAATTTAAAATGGCAGATCCAAAAGGGCAGATCAAAATGCAAAAAGTTATTTGATTTGGATAAAATTCCGTACTCGGGGGTTTTCGTGGTGACTGATTTCGTATCTGAAGTTAAAGTGTAGAAATTCAAAGTGGCGGATCCATTATGGCAGACCAACATGTAAAAATTGACTTGTTTTCCATGCGAAACTTGGTATAATACCTGTACTTGATACCATGGTCAAGCCTGACTGGACCCTTAAATAATTAACCTCGCAAGCCCTTATTAAGTTTGTCATGGAAGTCTAGAACGCCTTATGAGTCTCTTGTGTAGCAAAATCATTACTGATTTGCGTACTTGTTACCACGATTATGGTAAGCCTAACTGAGCCCTGAATTAACTGACCTAATATGGCCCCATTAAATTGCGCCATACAACCCTAGAATTTCCTTATTAGGTCCCTAATTGGCAGTGATATGGAAATCCATATTATGATATCCACATTAAAGCCCTATAGGACCCTATGTTATCGTAGGGCATCCCTGATAATTTTCTTCACAGGGGTAACAATTGTCAAGTTTGAATTTGAAAAATCCTTCGATGATATAGAAAAACTTAATCCGTTATTACATTGTCCAGTAATGTACAGAAAAAGAGATATTGTTAAGAATGGTTAAGCCAGAAACAATCACTTTTAAGCTTGGGGTTCAAGAGTGGTCGCGTGCCAGTCGCGTGCCTAAGGCGGGACCTATCCCACCAACGATAGGAACCCCCACCAGTTAGGTCGTTTGACGGTTATTGATCCGCATGGGTACCACCTCGGGGATGAGTAAGATATCTTGAACCAACTACCAGCAAGGTGATTACTTTTCTGAACACCTGTGGACTTTGGGGAATCTCCTGTATCACGTGAATAACAGGATTCTAAGTAGCCACACGCGGAAAAAGTCCAATGGACTTTAGGTAGCTGCACAATGCGAGAATTTAGAGGCCCGTAGATAACCGGACAGACGAAAATCTTAATGTTCTCAAGTAGCTGCTTATGGAAAGATCCAGAGGATCTTAGGTAGCGACAAGCGCATGTTCCATCCACAAGAGATAGCTCGCTCATCAAATAACGCACACAATTTAGAAAAAAAATGATATTATAATATACCTTTAAAAATTACGCGAATTTTCAACGGGGCCAGGATTGAGAGAATTTACATACGTAAAAATACCCGTTATGAAGCAAGGTAGGACTTGGATAGCGTACAATTATGTCATAGCAACGAAGCCATTCGTCAAGACGATTTTGGGCCGAAGGGCGAAAGGTAGCGAAGACACAAGATATACCACACTACATAGATAGTCGGGAATTAATCCATTAACCCTTTGAGAGGCAGTGGGACGTGCCCCACCTTTTTTTTCGTTTTATATTCGTATTAAGCGGTGAGAGGAAGGGGAGAGGGGGAAGAAAATAAAAACAAAGCTTTCTCTTAAAAAAAAAGACCACGCGATTCGATTCTACGAAAAAAATTGCTAAATAAACGTATATAAAATTACTATTTTATAGTTGCAATGACGTGGAATAAATTGTTTAAAAAACCAAAAAGAACGTCGCTGATGCGCTGCCATCCGCAGGCTCGCTGGCCGCCTACTACCGCTTATCCTTTTTATTTTTATAATAACTTATTTCGCGCTCCTTCTCTTCACCGCTAAGTAAAACTTTCGCAGTATATCTTAACATATTAGTGTAACCATATGTAGTATCATTTTTTAATTTTAATTTAATTTTAACGTATCTCCTAGCCACACATAAGAAGCGGCGACGCCTCAAAGATTGAATACTATTCATAACATCTTAACAGACTAGCTTTACGCGTAGTAAAGCCATTCAAAAGAGCGACAATTAAAGAATCCAAAATTCAAGGTCTGAAGATCTTTTTTCCAGGTATAAATCCTCATAAAAAGGATCTGCCCACATTATTGCAATAAAAGGCAGGATCCTATCCATCTAATCCAGACGATACTACAGCGGAAATAATTACGATTTTTTAGCTGTGATAGCCTTGCCTATCTGCCTCGATAAAGAAATTAAATCAGTGAGCATCACAGCGCTTCCCTAGCTCTATTGTGCTCTTTCCTCTGACATCTGCAGTTTGCCCGATGCAAGTCACAGTGACTTAGTAAACGTGCTCAATTCGCAGACTTCCATCACATTCGCTCTGTAGGACTGTAGGAAATTAAAGTCCGCAGAGTGCGCCACCGGTCATCGGTACAACGTCTGATCATCGTGACCTCGCAGACGGCCAATTCAAACCAACAAATCAAAATAATAATCCCAACCATTCTGAATCGCGTTGAATATAGAAAAGCGTATTGGGAACGGTTGTTAAGTCATAAAGCGTAGCAATGAAGTGTGGGACTACTTTTTGTATGTGTGAGTGCATTATACGAACGAGAGTCAAAACGAGGGAACTTCGCATCTCTGCACGGAAAGCATCGTCGCCAATTGTAACTATATGTGACTCAATCGAAGCCTATAAATGCGATCTGGATTTCTGCGGAGCTCGATTTTTAAATCACTCGATAGAATAATGATCAAATAGAGGTAAATATTAAAATTGACAGTTTTACAGAGCTGTCATGGTTGCCATCATGATCCTCACTACTCGCGGTCTCATACTCATCACGCTATTTTACATAATTGCTAATGAAAATCGAACAGATGGCTCCGCAGGAATTAAGATAAATTTATCACCAGTACATCAGTGCTAGATCATATAATAGACAGATATGTAGTGAAATATGTACTTCGCACTAACACTAAACATAACGACAATTTTTTATAAACGTATTTTCGGCTTTAAAACGGTCAAATGATCGGCCGCTGGTACTTTTAGTGTTAAAGTGCGAACAACAGAGAAGATACTATGGTGTGAGCGAAATGCTAACGCGTCGCTCGTTGCGTTTTTTTCTGAACACCCTGAACTTCCACGTCCGAGACCTGGATTCAGGAAACTACGGAGAGAAAAATTTACAAGGAACATCACTTTAATATCCCCCTCCGATTTTGATGAAATTCAACTATATTGTGGCGCTAAAAAAACTAAGACACGCGTATTTTTTTTATCGGCGGAAAACGGTTTTAGGGGATGAAATCAACCCCCAAAGTTCAGCATGTCGAGGGGTTATAATACAGTTTCACTTAGAAGGGGTCGACCGATTTGAAACAAAAACTAAAATGTTGCTCATCACGAGTAATGAAAAGTACACCTAGACATCAAAAAGAAATGTTTACATATAAAATAATAAAAAGTGGCACTATGATGTAGTGGCCAGCGTATTTGCCTCTGAACGGAAGCCTGGAGAGTGGGGGGGACAATTAAATTATTTGATATTCAAATACTGATTTTGAGGGGGTAAACGACCTGCTCGAGTTTGTCTTTAAATTTATTAAAAAATTGCAAGCCAACAACAATCTTATATTTTACCGGAGTGTTTCGTTTGACTTCGAAATTGATTGCTCGTGGGTTGAAGGAAGATGGGTAGTTGAAGGATGGCCGACGGAGGGCTGTAATGGGATTTCATACATGTGCAAGGATCTAGCAGAGAAAGGAGAATGAGGATAGAAAAAGAAAGAGAGAAACGAGGAGAACTGGGTAGAAAGCTGGTTACTAGAGAATGCGAGAGAATACATTCCGCGAAACGGTATGAAATGGAACGAAACGAATGTATATCTCCAGAACAAATATTTACATAAAAGAGGGATGAAAAGAGCGAAAATGTGTTTTCTGTTTGATTTGCGACTAGATTTTTCATTCTGTCCTGGCGGCTTTACCGAGTGGTTGTGCCCGAACTTACAGAATTTTCTAGGAATCCTTCGATGACAAACCTCGGGGTTTTCATATAAATTTCTTATTGCACCATATTTAATCGTGTACTGCGAATCTATAATTTTGTTTACGAACATCGTGTCTGGTTGCTTATTAGTAATAAACTTCAAGAACCGAAGACTTCTATTACAAATTTTATGAACAACACCCGGGAATATCTTCTATAGGGCAGGGAAGATTTGCACTTATCTAATAGGGTGCTCTGATCTCGTGTAATACTTATCTGTAGGGGTAGTACTCCCCTTTTTCGGGTCGTCAGCCTACTCCGGTTACGAAAAATATCTTAGCTACTGGGGGTAGCAAATCTATACCAACTATAGGTAATCCGAGTAAAAAACATCTGCGTCAAAGCGCCTTCTTGGGTGATTATTGTATCGTACCTAACGACATATATGTTATCATGAGTTCGGAATGAAACTAGGAGAGACCAAGTAACATTACCTTTCGGCTCAGGCTGAGTGACAATCGGAGGAACAGCATAAGCCCTGAAAAAGGGGTTAGGGAAAGTGAAAGAGGCGAATAGCAGTTTGTGTTGTCTGTATTGTCTTAACTCTGGCTGGCAGACCTTCGCTATGGACGTTTATTCCCAGTAGCACCATCTATCGAACAAAATACTCCGGTTACATGAAATCGACTGCAAAACCCTAAAAACTCCGGAGACAGGGAAATTGTGACATTGTATTTTCAAAAATTCACGTCCCAAGAGTATGTCGATGAGAGTTAGAGTACGGACTGAATTTACAGCCCGCTATTAGATAAGCGTTCACTTGCAAGGGTCGGGGGACAACCTAGAAATCATAAGATTTATGAATCCATTTTTTTTTAACTTACACGTACCAACGAGCGTGTGCTCACCATAACTGGCTACTGCGTGGGACGACATTACCAGCCCAGTTGGGACTGTTATACCGACCGTTCAACCCGAGCCGCCCCTGCTGGAGCCCGCTAAAATCAAACTGCTCAGCTCAACTCAGCTCTCATCGCAGATACCGCAGCCTGCCACCAATACCAGAGATCTCTATAAAGGGGTTATTGTGCTACCTGTCAAACATGAGGAGCGAGGTCGCGGTCAGTAACCTGCAAAGCACGAGAAGCTGTCCCTCGGACAAACTTCAGAATACAAAATAAGAAGCAGAGGCGGGAAGGCTTAATGCGTTACCTGTTGCCGCAAATCAGCCTTGTTACCTATACGGGAGAATTCGTGCAAACTACGGAGATCCATAGTAACACTGCATCATCCCGGAGCACACAAGTGGAACACAAAATAAACTCCACGGTGAACACATCTTCAAAACACCACCACACACACATCCGAACAGCGGCATGACAGCGCAGAAGACGCCAAACTCCCCTACGTCGGAGCGATAGCGAACTACTATTACCCAAAGGGCCACGCGGAGGATGCGCGCGCAACCGCTCCAACATTTAAATTACCTGATCACTGAGATATAGGAATACTGGAAGCCATACGCCTGTATTCTGAGGTAGCCCGGCGAGCGTGCACCTGTTTTACTCACTTCATGTAGTAGGCTGTCCTTTTCGAATTGAAATGTGCATGTGGTGTACAAGCCGTGCAAAAATGTTAATAAGTTTTATGCATTAAATAACAGTTGCGATGAGTTTTTTAAAATCACTCTTCCCCGCGGTCAAGTAATCCGTAAAACTGTGTAAAACGACGAAAAAATATTTAGCAGTCTTCGAAATAAAATATGTGTGCAACTATTTCAGGTTATGTTGGCTTAGTTCGTCCCGTGCGCACTGCTTTATCTCAGCTTAAACTTTTTGAGAGGCTGTACAGTGTGTGATAGAGACAGCCTACTATATTGGTCTGTTTCCTTGCTATCCCTCTCTACGCGGCCCCCAACAATGCCGTACGGTCTCCAGTATGCCTACATATCAGTGTACCTGATAGGGTTAATAATCTTAGATCTTTGCGATCTGTTATCAATAGATCTAGGATCGGCGGAAGTAAACGCGATGAGTAATTGACCAATTATAATCGGCAATTGAAGGGTCGGGTGGAAGGATAGCCCCCCGGGTGCTAAAAGTACCGGAATCGTCCTCTTTCGTCGTGAACTTTCTTCGTGCGTAGACGCTATCCAGCAAAGGACTCATAGAACCCCCAATAGCTATCTCTGTGCGACATCATATTCTCGTTAATATTTGGTAAACAACATTTCTTGTAACTCTTCACGCTGCCTACGTGTTTAACTTCCCTACACGCTACCTAGTAGCGAAACACTTGCAGTCTCCGGCCTAAGGGCCTAAGCACGAGCGTCCATCGACAAGCTTCGCCGCCGGATAAATAAGTCTACATATGCTAATTCGCTAGTAAAGAGTGCATTTGTAATAGTTGTTGTTTCCTTGATTACGGCCACAGCGAAGAGCCTGTTTCGTGTTGCCATTTTTGGAGTTCGTTAATTCTGCTTTTATCGTACTTGACCGGACTTTTTCGTGAGTGTAACATACTTTTATGCTGACCGAATCGCGGCATGTCTGTTTACTTCGTACGAATTGTAATAAGATCGGCTACCTGGGATGGCGTATATCAAATGGAAAATAGGAGCAGGGCTGAGTGAGTATCGGCCACGTGATTTCGAGTCGGATTTTAGTCATTGTTATTTGTGTTCCGTTTATATTATTTTACTGTAATTTTATCTTTTAAAAATCGTATATTCATATATATTTTTGTTTTACCTACCAGTTTTACTGTGTTATTTTGTGATTTCCATTGTTATCTGGAGTGCGAAAGGACCCCAGGAAAGTGTAATGTTGTAGTCGAAAAGTTAGCCTGGATGCTTGCGTGCATTACGTTACATCTTCTCGTATACCCGTGATTACGCCTATCTTGGTCCTTGCGCACTTTTTGTGCTGCCTGTGTACGGGCTTGCGTACCTACAATTTCGTCCATTATCTTGCAGGGCTTTCAGGCTGCTTTTAGAGCCGCTCTACTATCTTTATCTATTGGTCCCTGTATCGACTAATAATAATAAATTGTTAAGTTTTTGTTACAAAATCTGGCTTACGGCTCTTACTTCCTAATTACCTCGTCCCTCTTCTATGCCTTATAGTCTGCCTTATAGCTGAGTCAGTCGGACTTCGGCGACGCATCGGTCATACTTTCGTCGAATCTTTGTTTCCTCTCGCTATCTCGGTGCATTCTAATACTTTTCCCTCTTGACATCACTGGATGTTTGACGCCCATCAGTATATCTTGCAGATTCGTGTGGTAATTATGGATTCGGGGATCTCTGATCGGTCTAGCGAAGGCACCCCTTGTCTCCGGGTCTAGTAACCTTTATTCCATCTAAGGAAATCCGGGAAGAGGTGTTACACTATACTTAAACCTCGAAAAAGGTTTTAATATTGTACGTATTGCCACGTATCTATAATATTTTTGAAAGTAAAGTTGTGGCGGTGTTAATTAGATATCAAGCTAGCACCACCATAAGTTTTTTCTTTTATGACAAGTATTAAATTCGGCCATAGATTATTAAATTGACCTAAAATGAGTCCTTAACCCCTTAGCAGTGTGGCAAAAATGAGATTTTCGTGTCACTTTTGTCAGAAAAAAAGTTGGATAGAGTTATCCTATAATATCAGTATTACGGTTCTTAAGATCACTGAAATCGAATCAGTTTTTCAAATTTCCAAACAGTGAATCTAATATGGAGGATGCAAATTCGAATCTGATGTGAAATCAGGTTTTCAAAATTGAAAATGATAGTTGCAACATGGCGGATGGAAATACAAAAAATAGTTGAATTTCAACGAAAGTTTGTGTCATTTGGTATTTGAGGTAAGATTTGACATCATACTCTAAAAATTCGTTCCGCCATTTTGAATCCGGAAAATCTGATTTCAGATTTGATATCTGCGACCTCGAAAACCACAGAATACTAATTTTCATCAAACTGAAACTAGTTGTCAAATTGTCGTATGCCATATTGGATCCGCAATTTTGAATTTAAAAAATCTGATTTCAGATTTGAATTCAGGAACCTCAAAAACCAAGATTTACCAAATAACAGTCAAATTGGCATAGTAAGAACATATTTTTTTTTAAATGCGCACATATTTATTTCAAAGTCACGGGGTTAATTATGTCTTTTTTCGATTTTCCTTTGTGGTGATGCTACTTTGAACGAAGTAAAAAAAACGCACTTTCAAGCTCTGAGTACCTACGCCAGACACAGTTTCTTTTGTTTAATACCACTGTTGTTTATCAATAAATAGTTTAATTATGCTAACTTCGCAGGAGGAATTATAAAAATTAATTCATATTTATAGTGGTGCAAATTATATAAAATGAGGTACATTTTATGTCCATACAAGGAATACAGTGTAACGTTCCGCTCTTATAGCCCTCTATCTTTTTTCCTTCCTATTTCTCCAATCTCGATGATGGATACGTCAAAAGCCCCATACAAAAGTGCATAGCCCACTGTGCATGTGCATAATAGTATCTGAGAGTAACTCAAATTCTAAATTTTCTTAGAACTTCTATCGACCTCTCATAACGATGCCGATAAAGGAAAGGGAAAATAGAACCTTTAAATCCCTAATATTAATTCTGAAAGTTCAATTTTCGGACACTGCGTGTCGTGACGGAAGTGTCCAATATCTGTATCTTCAACACTAACTCTCACTTAACCGCACTAGTGCGCTAAATTTTCTATAACTTTACAGTTTTAACTTAACTATACTAACATAGTATTCAGATATCACGATTTATGACTTTATTTAATATGCTTTGTGCATTTAACTACACGACCATATTCTAAACGACAGGAACGCCACTGCACGATAAAATAAGAATTTCTCGTATCCTTAATTCTATTTTTCTCTCAAATTGAATTTTCACAGCAAGTTTTGCAATAAGTAGTGTTCGACACTCGTGCGGATTGCCTATTGTCCACTCGTGAGGTGGCGGCACTCGCTGCGCTCGTACCGCCAACTTTCCGCACTTGTATCGAAAACTACTATTAACATTCTAAGAATTCAAACTTCGATCGTGCGACTAGAATCAAAACAAACAAGTGCCCAAGCGTTATCAGCCTGCACGCGCCAAATACAATAGAAGTACCAGTAAGCCAGTATTTGAAGAAACCGCTAATCCAATAAGTCAAATCAAATATCACATAAAAAAAATAACGTATTTCTCTCAAGGATATAAGCAGCGGCTTCCACGACAGGAAGAAACTCTGTTCTCGGATGCCGATTCCGACTCGACTCGTGCGTTGTTAAGATTTGTGTACACCAAAAGACGACAAGAAGCAGTCAAGATTTAGGAAGTATAAGAATTAAGAATTAATTAAGGAATCTATCCTGGATTTCAGAACGAACCAATGAACAGTATTCTACTGTAACATCAATGTGATTGGTAGCTGTTCCAGTCAAAACCTTCCTAAAAGCAATAGGTTCAATGAACGAGGGTCATTGTGATCATCTGTGGGTCCTCAATTATTATCATTCCTACCATCACCTCAACTGCAGTCACCGGACTCACTGTGTACTCTGCTGTATTATAGCTCCAGCTATCTCTTTCTCGGTCCTAGAAGCTAGTATAGCGAAAAGGTAAACAAACACACTTCTTGTCGCCTGCTGTACAATAATATAACTGTACACAATTATAAGAATGTGTATGTGACAGAATGAAGTAGCAATTGAGTGACTTTTCAGCATGTAATTTATAGGACGATGTAGTAAGATTATTTAATTTTAAAAACCAAATGTTATTTCCTACCAAACCCTTTAAAAAAGTCTCGTGATTCCTAATCCTCTAAAATCGCGAAACGTCTCAACGAATGTGTACGGTCATAGGTACTTTCTAATTATTTTTATATGAATAAATAATATAAGATATCTTTATAACTAAGAATCGGTAAAAGGCATACGTTCAGAGATTCTGCCAGCTCTCTCAAGCTTTAGATCTTGTAACGTATGTGCAGGATAATAAATATTGGACAAAGAATCCTTATTGAAGAGCAAATTCGGATTTGGTCTCGTATTATCCTGATCGCCAATCCATGTATATCTGTGAGGAAATAAGGAAATCATATTTTTTTATTTCGCGACGACTTTTTCCTCTATCCTTAGTGGTCGACTTACCCTTTATCGTAGAGTGAACAATACAAGAGAGAAAGAGATCTGGCAAAAGTCCACACATTTTTATAGGTCCATTTTAATAAAGGACACCTTATTTCAACTGATTCAAATGACTTTCTATGAGCTAATTTATGAAATACTCCATTTTCTGGTTTATCCTCCTTTGTCCCGATCAATAAAATTTTCAGCTCGGGATTTAATAATACTAGTTCTTTAAGCATCTGTTGTGGTGTTCCATTCAATGTGAACATGTTTATGTTATACCTACAAAGTGAACATCATTGAATATTGTGCACCAGAAAATTCTCATATATTGAATTTCTTCTTACGCCTTCACCTTTCCACAGTGTGCTTGATGAATTTTTCTACATCCAGAAATGATTTTTCACGTTTTAAATAAACAGCTTGCAACTGTACATTTTTGCTTGAATGTTTATTGATAACTATGTGCGCAAGGTGTAGCAGTACTGTAGATTCTATACTACCATCAAATCCTATTACTACACTCTTAGGATTCGTATATATATCTCTATATATTTTTAAAAATAAAAATTAATATCATTTTCAAATAAAACATCAATAGTATGAATGAGCTGAACTTACTGTAATATTTGAATAGAATCTTCATACAATGATCTCTCTTTAGAATTTTGTATAAAATGTTCATACTTCAAAACAGCTTTGTCCCAAGGTCTTTGGTCATAGTTCACTAAAATGTTTGGTGGAATTAAATTGAAAAATCTTTCTTTGGCTTTCTTCACATCATCCAAATTGTCGCTTTCTATAGTAACACGTACTTTGTAATAGCTATAGAAAAAATAAGTATTTTTTCACTGATATTTAGAATATGTACTGAGCTCATATGATGAACACCAAAAGATACCTGTGTACATTCTGAGGATAAGAACCGAAGGACATGCGTGGAAATTCTTTGGAAACAATTGAGAGTGCATCTGCAAATGATTCCTCTTTTGCATCTATGAAAACTTCTTCGATGAAAAAATGTTTGTCAGAAGCAAATAATTCCTAAAAAAATGCACAAATTAATAAGAAAAAATTGATAAATATACTGAATACTAACCTTGTATAAAGATCCAAATGATCTTTCAAAGTATTCTGGTGACCCAGGGAATACATGTACATTTTTTAGTATTATACAAGGATAAGCTAATTTCTGTTTGGTTTGCTCATTAACTCCAAATCTCAATGAGGCCTTTTCTGGAATCTAAGAACATGATATATTAAAATGATCTTCAAAATAATATGTCCCAATAAAAACTTACATAAGCCAGTTTATATGCTGAGGACAAAGGATTTTGAACTTTAAATTGGTTTTTAATAATGTCCATCAAAATTGGATGATAGTGTAAAGAGTCATTAAAAGCTTTTGAAAGAGCTGTAATGTTTTATAAATTAATACTTATTTTCAGTATAAATATTATAATTATTTTTTAAATTAATTACCTTCATAAGTAACATCATCATGAGTTGGTCCTATCCCACCAGAAGTAATTACATATGTGTATTTGTTTGTGAAGGTTCTGATTTCATTTGCTATTTCGTCTACATTGTCACTAATAACTGAAATCTTAGAGACTAATTAACACATGGTATACCATATTGATATTTAGTAGATATCTAATTCTTAACTTACTTTGTTTACTTTAATTCCCCACTGATATAATAAATTGCACATATAGTGCGAATTAGTATCTTTGACTTGTCCTTTTAATATTTCATCTCCAATGACTAAAATAGTGATCACACTATTATTGTTAAAAATCTAAATCTCATTTTTTAAATAATGAATAACATTCTGTACCAATTATTCCTGCTGTATGATAATTCATTATTCCATTGCATGAACATACTACAATTCTTGTAGAGTCCTTGAACTTTCTTGATAAAGTACGAGACATACATTGATAAAGCTGCAGCATTGTTTCAATGAATTGAAATTTCAGGCTTTTTATGAAAATGATGATAAGGCTGATATAATGCAGAGTAGAATAACACGTGGACACTTCATAAAATAATGATCAATTTTATAATTATTAGGTCCGTTCGTGCAGACGTTTTTACGTACTCCGAAGCACTATGGATGTGTTCGAAAATGAGCCCAGAACGCTGAGAGCATGTTGTGTCTCAAGCAAATACATGCACTAAACAGAGAAGCAACGGTGCACTATGTGCCCTTGGCTCATTTTCCAACACATCTATAGTGCTCCGGAGCACGTAAAAATGCTTGCACGAACTAGTTATGCTTGATTTTTAGTTGTTCAAGTTGAAAAATTGAACTTGCCCTGTGTTTCAGTCAGCTCCTGACAATCTCGCACTCTAATACCAAATCACTGAATTCTAACCATACTGGAATGCGTATGGCAGTGGTAGGAGCGGGCAGAGAGAGGTCGCAAGGACACAGGTGAGTGTAGCAGCCTATCTGTATTACACATTGTATGTACAGTCTCTGAAAAAGTTTGAGCCGGGATAAAGCAGTGCGCACGGGGAGGACTAAGCCAACGTAACATAACCATAACCTGAAATAGTGGCACATATAATTTATTTCGAAGACTACTAAATATTTTCTTGTCGTTTTTATAAGGCTCTATATTTATATCATGGAGCCTTGATAGGATTTATATGTACTTATATTTCAGTGCTCTTTCCATCTCAATACGGCTGGCACCACGGTCTTACATACACGTCTTGCAACTCGCCCAATTTTTAGTGGTGGAGATAGTCGTCTTATAGAAGCAAGGTGCACTTTAACTTTTAGTCACAAGCGTCGCTGTGATCGAACGACCCCTTGTGTATCCAGAGATGAGTAGGGACTGGCACATCTCCTCATTGGAGGAGGCAGCCACAAGGAAAGGAAGGAAGGAAGATGAGTAGGGAGATGCACAACGCTATGATTTTAGGCGATACCAAAATCCTGGCGCTAAATCGTAGCGGCGAGTCTGGAAGTAGAATTTTGTGAGCATCGCCTCCGTCGACAATGCGAATTCCGTTGTAGCCGAGCGAAACTTGGACACGAACCTGTAGCTTGGCGGGCAGAGGTTCTCCGCTACTTGTCCGCTGGTTCCCAAATCAACCCTTGGAACGAGACCAGGAACTACAGAACTTCTCTAGAACTATTGAAAAAGCCTATTGTTGAAACATTTTTGAGACATCTTTAAGAAAGTGCGGTACCAACTTAACATCATGTAGGACCTTAATTTTTGAAAAATGTTTCATAAATAGACAAAAAGAAATAAGATAAAAAGAAAAAAATTAGTTGCACAGAAATATTGAAAATTCGAAAAATTGAATAAAGCTTTCCAAATACTACTAAAAGTTATTGGATCTTGATTTACTTTCATAATTTATTTAAAATATAAAATCGAGGCTAAATCGAAACCTCGCAGAATATACGGAGTAGCTAAAAATTGAATTGAAATTGTAGAATATCGAAAATGAATTATATTCAAATTGAAATATTAATAAATTAGGTGTTTCGAACATTAAAATAATTAATTAAATCAATAAAGTAAAATATTAA
>JASANN010000452.1:3642-20880 GCA_031762395.1 Calameuta pygmaea
CTCTCTCTCTCTCTCTCTCTCTCTCTCTCTCTCTCTCTCTCTCTCTCTCTCTCTCTCTCTCTCTCTCTCTCTATCTTTCTCTCGCTCGTTCGTGCTCCCTCTCTCTCTCTCTCTCTCTCTCTCTCTCTTGAACTTAGCGGATCTGGAACGAGTTGAATCCGTGGTCTCTTAGTGCAATAATATATCTTTATTGCTCTCGAGAAAATGGAAGTGCATAAACATCAGAGAATGAATGTGGCAAAGGGCAAAGTCTCATTCGAGGTTGATTTATAACGTGACCCTAACCCACCGGGACAAATTCACATTAAGATAATAATAAGTGATTTGCAACTCGTGCCTCGCGAACGAGATGGAGATGTATTAAAGAGTCTTTAAATGGGAAACGGAAATTGCTGGAAATGCTTGATCACGTGGTGTGCTCGACTCGCTTGCCCACAAATACGTAATGTCACTAGCAATGTTTTTCAGCCATCTTGGAAATCTTTCGAAAGGAAATATATAGCTCCAACTATATACTTATATGTATATATATATATACACGCTCACGGAGAAACAGCAACTTATTATCCAACTACTATTCTCTATCCTGACTTCGACTCAGCCGTACGAAATCATGTCGAGTCAACGAGTAACCATGTTAACTCGTAAATTACGTCTCCGCACAAATCACGATATAAAAGAACAACGAAATCCAATAAGTTACGTACAATGCGAATGGCTGTCGTCAGGTCAACTGGCTCGATAGTAGTACAGATAGTATGGAAGAAAAATTTTTTTTTTCAAAATTCCAATTAACAATTTCTTTGATAAAAGCTTCAAAAAAAATTTATTAAATAATCAAAATCCTTATCCTTATCAACTGAAGTAATACTGCAGGTCTTACAGAAGTGACTGTACGAACGAGTTAAATGTATGTTTAAAAGGAAATTTTTCCTTTCAATTCATCGCGGGATAAGAAATTATTAAAGGCTCCGTGCGATTGCTCGTTATGCGAATGTCTGCTGAAAGTAACTGTATTCCCCGGACAAGGGAGGACCAGTATTTTCGCAACAGCCTATATAGATAATGGTCCCGCCGCTATTGGCGAGCTTAGTTCGTGGTTGGTTTGCCTTTACGAGTTTGCCCCGGACATTTGCGTAATTCACAGAGACCGTTATGACTACGACCGCAAGAGTACCTTGGGCCCTTATCAACCGAGGGATCTACCGATTTGAGATATGTGAAACGTTGCTGCGCTACGCTTACAGTGGAGCTTCTTGTTGAAATCGAGCGACGGGGGTAGCGGTGGGGGGAGTTACTGATTTTTACAAAAAATAGATTACGACCTACATGAAAATTTCAAATACGTTCGAGTTTAATTTTTTGAATTTACTTTTTAAGCAAAATACTTTCTTTTTTTTTTATATCTGAATTTAACAATCGGATTTACTCTTTTTTATTTTGTTCGGGTAATACGTAAAGGATAGGGTCGATACGTTTGGGGATTGGCACAATAAATTTATTTTTAAATTTTTCAATATTTCTGACAACGTCTATCGGATGGATTTTGATACTTAAATTTTTTTTCTCGTTCTTTTTATTTGATTCAGTACTTCCGATAATTAGAGTGGGCAGTGATAATTAATCGTTTGAGCATGACTTGATATTTCATTGGCATTCGGAGAATTTCACGTGTTCGTATACGAGATGCTTTCTAAGAAATAACTATTTGAAAAGTCTTGTTTTCTTTTTCCCGAATCACGCCATATTTCTATGTCGGTTACATAAATCCGTCTGCCCCTTTTATAATGTTCGTCATTTCTTATTCCATTGTGATAGCCCATCCAGGGAGCGAAGAGCCAGAAGAACCAAAAAGAATATTGCGGATATGCTTTTAAAAATAACTCTTAGAAATTCCTACGATAACATTTCTCGTATGGAGGGCCGATGGGTAAAATTGATAGAAACATTTTCCACGAGTTTTTCTGGTTTTTTTTCAATTTTTTTTTCCTTACTTTTCTTCAGCATCGTATCTTCATTCGGACACAAAATCACGTGTTCGCCCATGACATCGAAAACTTTTACAAAGTTTTTGTTTTGGCGCGCGAAAAGAGTTACGATGTCGTAAAAAATTTCAAAAGGATTTTTATTAAAACTACTAAAACTGTTCCGGTCGTTTCATTTTTTTTTGTACATTTTTTTTCTTACCCCCGGGATCGCGTAACTTTTCTTGCAAAAATAACATTGTCTTTTTCATTCAAAAAAAAAAAGAAAAGAAATTATCGGAAGATCAAATCTCTGCACTATCTAAATTCTCGATCCAAGCTCTTCGTCACGGGGCAAGTTGAAAGCTAGGAAAAACTGCCACTAATTAATCCCACGACCCGATTACCCACTCAAACTTTCAGAAATGAAAATTGCCTGAAACAAGGAAACGCAGAAGGACTTCTCTTCTTTCCCAATACCTCTCTACTTAAGCCCACTTCCGACCCCTTTCCAAAACCCTTGCCACCCGATACCATCCCTCTCCGCCAGATTTCCTCCTCTTTCGAATCTCAGACAAACTTTCCGTCAAAGACTTTCTCTTCCACGTGACAAAACGAAAACTTATTCCCGTAATACACTAAAATCGAAATATTCAGAAATGAAGCGCGGGGGTGCCCGTTGATCGAAGGGATGAGTCAAAAGAGAGTTTTGGATGGGCAAAGTTTGAAAATCGAAAAGTTTCTCTTCCTTCGTCAACTCGAGAAGCGATTTAATTAAGAGAGTCAAAATTATAACCTTCAAAAAAAGCCGTGACAGCCAAATGGTGAAGAGCGGATGATTTGGGGCAAAGGGGTTCGCGGGCAGGGGTTAACCCTGGAATATTTAGCGTGGGAGGGGTAAAGCCGACTATCAGGATCATTAGTTAGGGATGTCCCTACCAAATCGAGACCACTCTCGTCTCGATAACCAAAGAGCTGGAAAAAAAGACAAGAACGAATAATAATTATAACGCGATAATATAACGGTCAGCGCGCCGGTTATCTGCGCCTTTTAAAGTGCACTACGTTGTTCATGAGATAGGAGACCTTGAGGGTCTTAAACTCTTTTTCTCTTCCTTTTCCACCTGGAACGAGCGATACTCACCCAGAATTATGAAACCGGTGTCCGAAAACCGGTGTTTCACTCGTGTACATATATAAATTCTTAAAGCCGTCCCTGCGCAAGTCCATACACCGACCGTAGTCATTTTCTTCCTCCACGCGATCGCGTTATCGTTCCGAACTTTTTAAGCACCCTGTATAATTTTCCCAAGCACATGTACGCAGTCTAATCATACAAATATAAAGGTACAAATAACGAGGGAGATTAAATGACAGAAAACTTCGCGAGCAGTCTACTGCGCATACGCTATGCGCATCCTCGACAAAGCATCATGTCCGACAATAAGAATCAAGAAGCAATTTCTACCGCGACACTTGAAAGCTTCTTAAAGTTCTTCCCTTCTAGGAAAACATCTCCCTTCTACTCAGTCTCCTCGACAAACTACGAGGATAGGAAGAAAGCAAAGTAATACCGGAGCTCAGCAACAAGTGCACGGAGACGCAGTAGCAGTACACTGCTTCGCCGTCGCGTCCCTCTTGGCGCTGCAGTCGCGAGCTGACAAGACGCGTCGGTAAAAAGTGTCTCCAATTACGGAAACTAGCGTAGCCCCGGCAACCATTACGCTCAACGCCTTCCGTTGAAGTTATTTCTATGTGGACAATAAAGAATTACATAGCAGCACGCAACTTGGAAAGTCAATCCAACAACTGGGAGTCCTTAAGAAAGAATCTTTCGCCATGACATTACCACGTGTGCACTGACAATGGATGAAAGGTTTTTTTTTTTTCTTTCTATTTCGATCGTCGCTCCTAATCTTAAAGTCTATCTACGTTGATTCTACCTTGAAGGTGATGGATAATATTTTATAAGGCAAAGCGATTCTGTTGAACCCATACAGTGTAGGAACGTAGGGCAGACCAGCATCGCCGCATCCCAGGAAGCAAGTTGTGCGCGAGAACGCAAGGGGTGGGCGTGCCTCCTCTCTTTATCTTGGCTTGTTCTCGGGATGAAATATCGGGCAGCAGTCTCGGGCCTCTTCCCGTCCTACCCTCTCTTCATTCCAGCCCCCTTCAACTCTTTGCAAGAGCTTCGGGATGGCCGCTTATACAGACGTCTACCGCGAGTGGAGGAGAAAGAGAAAAAAGAAGAAGGTCACTTACCACTGGATCTTCGGCCTGGATGTGCAGCGTCTGGTCCTTCTCGAGATCAGTTAGTGGGATGACTTGCTGACCGGAGCGATTATTTTTGCACTACGCGAATTTTCGGACATGGACTACTTTTTTGATTTATTGGAACTAGAACTATAGGTACGTGTTTTCGCGCACGATGGACACTGAGCGCGATGCCGAAATTTGAATAGGCAGGTCCAGTCTATTTTTTTAGTAATTGAGATCCGTTCGCGCGACGACTTGAGGATTTGAGCCCGGTGATTATTTTTGCACTACGCAGATTTTCGCGCGCGACACCGAATGACTGCGGTGCAGTTATTTAAATAGACTCGCGGCGTTACGCGGTTTCCGAAGTGTAGGTGAGGGGTGTAGGGGGAGATGGAAGGAAATGGGCTGAAGGCCCGAGGGAGAGAGTCTCGAGAAAAAGATTATATAGATGGGGAACAATTTTTTTAAATATTACAGTCCACGTAAGACAAGTGCAAAGGACCGGATTAAGCAGTCCAGGGTGCTAAATGCACGCGATCGGGTCCAACCCCTGCGGACAACGTTGGTCCGGCTGATAGATCGTCCCGTCGAAGGGTGATTAGAAGTTACCGGGTGACTGGAAAGAGACACTCAAACGCCAAGCGGAGTAGCAGAAGCGAACGCAGGTCGACGTGGCCGCTCCCCTAGAGAGCGCAGTAAGGGATGCCGACGCCAACCCGTCACTCCCCACCGCTCAAACCGTCTTGGCGTATTTACTGCGGAGTTGACTGTGATAACAAAGTGATATCGCGAAGGAGGTATAGCCCAGTGGAAGAAACGGGTAAGACAGGTAACGCAGAGAAAGAAAGAGAGAGACAAGAGAGTTCGCCCTGGAGCAAGAGAGAGAGAAAAGTAAATAATCAAGTGAATATACCTCAGCGGGCAGACGAGAAGGAGATGAAGAAGCATCAATGAATCACAAGTCAGAGATACAGAAAGAGAGAGAGAGAGAAAGAGAGAGAGAGGAAGAAGGAAGGAAGAACGAAAATACGCGGCGTCCAATAGATCGATATAGGAAATCGGCTCTCGGAAGACTGAAGATTGGCACTTACACATCCTTCCGCGTACCGATCAGTACCCCCTCCCACTCGAGTACTGATCGTCAAGCACTGCCATCCTGCGACAAAATTTGAAACTTCTATTCGCAATTGTCTTTCACCTTCGCTCTTTGTTTCTCTGTATTTGTCTGACCTATCAACGTAGGTTATGTTATTTGTACGTACTGCTATCCTTTCTCTCTACGCATCGTAAATATTACTATACTTTTCCAAAATTATATACTGCAATCATGGCATAATAAAAATTCTATACTATCCCATTTAAAATTTATCATCATTAACGTCCGTCAATGGAAACCCATCGTGCAGTGAATGACGACATAACTCATTTAGCAAAAGGTTTAGGAAGACTAAATATGAACAGACAATAATATATATATATACTATCTTAATATTAGTCCTTGCTTACTAAATGACGATCGATATTTAAATTACTGATTCCATGGTAATATCTGTTTCTATAGTTACCCGATACATGACTATAGCAATTCTCCTTTTTACCCCGGACTTCAGAACTTAGGACTGTCGGAAAGCTTCAGAAAGCTTATCAAAAACGACTCGCATTGATAATACACGAAATAAAGTCCTTTTCACATGCAAGGAATAGTTTTTCAGTTGTAGCAAATGATAATAAATTTTAGCGTTAGTGAAGAATCGTACGGAGTTAGGAAATTAAAAAAAAAAAATTTCATATAATTTCGCGATATTTTGGGTATGAAAAAAAACATTCTAGGTTCCTATCAATAGATAAGACATGCAATCAGTGACGATAGTAGTTTTTATTTAATGAGAAATTCAACCTAAGCCCCAATCTCATGGATTGCACTCTCGTGAAATGAGCAGAATTTTGTCTACCCTTATTTTGCCAACCACCTTTGAACGATATTTTGCTGCGGATTGTGTATATATCCACATTTCAAATATCTTCGCAATTGACTTACCCCTCCGGAGGGGTGAGATTCTATATCGCCTCTCATGTTATCACCATCTTGCCGTACCATTCTCGATTGGTACGTTTGACAGCATTTTCACCGCCACTTTCACCAGTACCGATATTACCACTTATTGCTGTCCTTATACAACCCCTTTTCGTCTTCCTACCCCTTGTCACTCTATGACACCACCTAACCCCTGCCGACTTATCGTTTTCACCATCGACGCATTTGCCAATTTTTATGCCTTGCCGAATTTCGATATCGTGATTTTGGATTATTGACTTTTTTGACGTTGTATAACGGGGAACGTATCGATCGAGCGTTTTTATCATTAGGGATGAGAAAAGCATCTGGCACTGATGACCTAATCCAAAATCTCTAAAGATTTCGAAAAAAAAACATTGCCGGGGTCTTTCGCACAGATTTTTATCAATTTCTTATCTGATCGTCGCAAGAGACTTTTCGCTGTGTAATTGTATTTTCGTTAAATCAATGATTACAAAATTGAAAAAAAAATGTTATTATCAATGAACTTTTGATAACTCCTCCCGGATCAAAAAATATCAAACGTTCGTTTAGCCGAGATATTCGGGCCCCAAGAGAACTGGTCTTCCCCTAAAAGATACGCTTAAAAAAGTATCATAAATTTATACAAATCCACTTTCGTAATGGATAATGACTTATTGACGTGACTAATTGATTAAAAAGATATTATTATAGATACGACTGATAATAAAATTCTCAATTATTCCATACGTATTCCAAAATCAACTCCGAGAACTATAATTGACTGTATCAGAATATAGAATATAAATTTACATATTAAGGCTTATATAAAAATCAGAATAACAAAAACAACCTCATGAAAAATTGCCAATTACTAATCAACTTTTCCAATCCAATAATCGATCTATAACAAATATAATTTTTTTTAATTATTCAATCTCGTATTCCTGTATCCGTTAATCATTCTAACCTGATTGCAAGCGGATTTTAACTATCGATCTCTCATTATACTTATTAGCTATCAAACTGTTTCTAATCAGTTACATATACATACCTTATATACTCTTTCTGTCATTCTCCAAGCGTCCTAAAATCTCCTTTAATTTTCAGTATATATATATATATATATATATATATATATATATATATATATATACAAATAAACACGCATGCATGATAAAAATCCGAATGCACTTGCATAATTCGTATCGACCGCCAAGCGCTGCGCTTCTAGCAGAATCCTTAGAAAACCAAACGACACCAAATGAATACTTCAGGAGATTCGTTCGCTTTCACGTACTGTTCCCAAGGCGGCTATAAGGGACGTCCACAAGGGGCGACTGCAAAGTACATCTTGTAAATCCCAAAGCGCGATTTAACCAAGCAACGAAGAAACGAGTGTGCTAAGAATTAAAAATAGAAAAAAAAAGAGATCACAAGGACACTTAAAAAAAATTTTTTTTAGGTAAAAATTCAAAAAATTATTAAAACATACACCAGATAAACACAATTCGTGAATTCCACATGTCAATATCGATAAATTAATTACGATAATTTCAGACTTCAAATGATCCATACAATATTTAAGACTGTCCTCTCGGTATCCAGCATCCCTATGAAATTAGTCATCTTTCCATTGTCATCGAGACTGTATTACAGCGGACATTGATATAGCAATGACAGTACCAGGATTATCAAGCACGTTGTATATAGCTACATGCAATCGAACATGCAATTACTCAGATAGCACAGAGGGGTTGGGTCGGTAACCAGTTTATGTATATTATATATATGTATATATGTATATGCAGGCCAGGCATGCATTTCTCGTGGGAATGATGCAGTTAATCAGAGGCCGATTATGTAGCCGAGAAACAGAAAATTTTCTCAACACGCTGATATACGGACTAGCGTGATCCATCAAACTGGAGTCAGGATGCATCTTTTAATAGCGGCTGCAGCAGCTACCGTCTCAATGTCTTGCCGAAGGATTCGGCGTTCCTAGCCTAATTACAGGCTGAGGTAACGATGTAACGTAGCACCTGCATCTTCCGTTTGGTTTCATCTCCTTTTTCTTTATGACTTCTTAAGAGATCCAGCAGGGACAGCCTTGTCACTGTGAGAAGACAAGAAGCGTAACGTGATATTTGTATCCTCTTTTGTTTTTTTTCAAAATTTTTTTTTACACCTCTCGAAGAGATGCATATGTCACGAATATGGACCGTACGAAAAGTCATAACGATAATATATATATATTTTTTTTTAACAAAAAAATTATTAGTTATACTGTTTTTCATAGAGAATTTTTGTAATTGGATTAATTTAACTTTTGGAATTTTTGATAATTCCCAATGATTTTTCTGTAGCTCGTTATTTTGGATTTAGTGGATATTTGAAATTGTCGCTGCTACGTGAAATAGTTGAAATAACGTAAGTAGAGTGAAAAGCGTCATGACGTATATTCACGAAACGAATCCTGACGGTAATTCGTTAAAAAGACGTTCATGACGGGAGAAAGAAGAGCTCGGTAAGATTCCGGCATGTTTGTCTCTTTACGGAATGTCGTAAGGAATTCGTTCGTTCCTTTTGCTCCGTTCACACGACGCTCTCTTGGTGCTTCATTCTTTGCCGTCCGAATCTTAGACATTTCTATTTTTGTAATAAAGATCATTTTTCTCTCTCTTTTTATTTATTTTTTTTTCTCAGTTAGAGGAAGACGCGAAATTTTATATCTTTCACGTTCGTTTTCTCTTTCGCCTCCCATTCTGTAACCTCGCGTAAAAGAGAATTAACGAGTCAATACGTAAAAAAAAAAAAAAAAAAAGAAGGAGAATAGCCAAACGAAAGCATGAAAATAAAAAGTAAATGGCCGTAAACGTGTGCAACTGCTTCGCAAACGTTGCAAACAATGACTTTGCGCAACGATACGAAAATCTGTGATTCCAATTCGCGATTCGAACGTTCGAAGCGTTGAATTAAAAAGAACGGTAACGTGTTTGTATATATATATACATATAAAAAAATGTCAGTGACTAGTTTCTAAAGAGATATAAAAATATGTCACAGTTTCTCTATGATTTTTAAGCAGCCATTTTATTACGAAAAAAAAAACAAGCTACATGAATTATTTATTTACCTACCTAATAACTATCTCACCGAGTATAAAGTCCTATTTAGCATCAACGAGGCTGGATAAAGTTGCGAGTAATTACCTATCAGATTAATCGGACCAGACTCAGCTTAGTCTATTAAGCATCCGCTTCTAGTTCGACGCACGCGATACGCCAGGGCGTCGCGACGCCGACAAACGCGTCATTCGAGCATGGAAAAAGTCTAAATTCTCCGTAAAATTTATTTTCCTAAAAATATCTTATATTAATAATAATAATAATAATGCAAGATAATGGTCCATCATCTTCACGCCCAAAAAGTATCTTCATTAGTCTTCCTTTGTGTCGGGCCGCCATTTTTTTTTTCAGATACACAAAAAAATGTCACTTTTCTAATTTGTCTTTTTCTCGTTAAATTGAACCCTTAATTTTCGTCTGGTACGTTTATACGTGTATCTCGAGAGGAAAATCAATATGTATCAGCATCTTTGTTACATTGTATCAGTATCATAATTGATTTTCACTCTACGGTTGACCGGAGCTCTCGCGTTACGTTGACCTTTCATCTTTGATGGAGGAAAGGGATTTCGTTACCGTGTTAACTGTACGTATTACAAGGGACAGGACCGGGTCGTGCTGACCGACGTGATGGATGAGCGTCCGAGCTTGATCCAATAACTTGTTACGAACTGGTCCAGGGACGCATAGGTTACGTAAAGGCGCGTAAAGTGGCATAAGGGATAAGACTATGGGAAACATGACGTAACGAGTGACATAAGAGGAATGATAGTCCTGACTAAAAATTTCCTATAGCTTTTACTTAGACTCCAGTCTTCGGGTGACTGTAAAAGCAACGCAGCATCCCCTGGACCATAATTTCTTTTTATAAATAGGGTCGGAACGATATACGGGTACGTGTGTGTCTCGTTCAATTAAAATCAATAAAAATTTAAGGTTATTACCAAAATACAATGTTAAACCCGTTCGAGAAATACGTAGACCAAATCTTAATTGTCCTGATCCTCTGATAGCTTATCGTCAGAGTTACAAGCTTGGGTGCTCTTATCAGAATAATCGAATTAGAATCTAACCCGTGTACCGCATCCTGCCTGAAACGTAATGCGTACTGGTCCTTTCTTTTTTATTATATCGATTTATCTCAACGAGATAATATTATCTAATTACCAGTTTGGCATCGTTAAATTAATTATTGATCAATATAAAAAAGAATGTCTCAGATATATCGTTCACTATGAGATAACGGTATCTACAGTTATCTAGATAAATATTTATCCGTCTAAAATAAAGATCCTGTATCAGTTTTCAAAGAATTTAATATGTGGACCAAGCAGAATCCTTTTACCCCATTTTTACGTCAGGAGGTGACAAGACGTAGGCGGAGTCGGAGAGACATGGGATAAATCTGCGAACGACAACCACCCTCCACATACCCCCTTGTTCGTTTGCATCCCTATCAGAGATAAGAGATGTGACAAAAAAAAATCTTCGACAAATCCTCCAGCCATTTTTTTTTCCTGTTGTTCCAGAATATTATCAAAGCGTTTCGTGCAAGTGTTTAAGAGCAGGGCCCTAAAAGTAAGAGCTAGGACGAGTGCGAGAGAGAGAGAGAGAGAGAGAGGCCATAACGTATGTGAAAGAAAAAGATAAAATATAAAAATCTCAGGATACGAGAAGTGCGTACTTGATGAAGCGACCGCATAAAGCAGCATTCACAACGAGTCGCCATATTGTGGGTATCGCCGCAATGATTCCTGCTCAGACTGTGTCATTAATAAAGTATGCCCCGCAATTATCTCAACCACGACGCCCATAGATGCGCATTAGGCGACGCTCATCCGCTTATGCACTTACAGTACACGTAGACGCTGGGCGTCTCTACCCACTGTACACGCATTAAGCTTTAATCACCGACGAGGCAGCGAATCAAAAAGCCTACAATTATACATTAAAAATTCTTTTTGTTGTATTACAACTAACCAGACATTACTCACGTGTATATACATATATATATTTTTTCTCCTATATACATATATATATATACACATGGTACACAGCAATGATAAATTATCAAGGTACTTAATACGAATCGTAATATGGAATAGCTCAAGTAAAATTTAATCTTATTCGTACAGTTAAGCGTGGTTCGATTTCTTTTGAATTTTTTAAAAGTTCCCGCCAATCCTCCAGGAAGGTTTGCGTGTCAGAAACAGAAATAGGGCCGTTGTAGGGAAATTGGTATACGCTCTCCATTGTACGACTGGAACGTTGAAAACCTTTCGATGTTCCATTAAACCCATTTATCGAAATGTCAGTGATCAACGACGTCCGAATCGGCATGGCATGTTGCCCACATGAATTCTTGATTGTGCACTATCGCACGTCATTCCGCGGATCCATTCTCCCACGATGTAACGGATTCTACGGTTTGCCAATACTACGTATAGCATATGCGAATACCATTCTGTTATTTTGCCATTTCGTGGATATATGAAAGAACGAAAAAAAAGAAAGAAATATGGTACGAAATATGGAAAGTACGAGTGGGACTGTCTAGATATTTTGGATGCTGCGGTCCATGCGAATTAAAATTCACTCCGGGAATCAACGGAAAATGGAATTAATTAAATGGCCTTTATTTCAGACTACTCACGCATCGGTTATGAGTTGCGTATACCTACCCAATGGATATTGACAATTGATTTTGAATAATTGAGAATTTTCAAGTAAATTATTTTCTTTTATATGATTTATATATTCGCAGTGCAGTGCAACGATATAACATGAAAAAGCTTTTCACGTCGTTCCCGAAATCTCCGACAAATGCTATGAATGTATATTGGGTAGGAGGATTAGTTGAATTAGAAACACTGCACTCTAAGCTCTCGTGTGCAACAAACCAGAGTCCCTAGGGACTTTGATTTATGCGTCCCGGGAGTATTTCCCGGAGTGGCGCTTGCCGGCCAGAGATTCCAGAGATCTATAGGATGTGTATATACTGTGTGCGGTACAATATATGTATATACAGCATAGCTAAATCCCACGCAATTTCGCAATTCTAGGTAAATCGATACGTGCTAACGTCTCACTCAGCGCCCGCGAATAAACGACACTGGAACCCGAACGATTCGATTCTTTAGCGTAGAACCGATCGCAGGCTAATTAATCTTCAAGAACGATGATAAAACTGGTATTGTTTTTACGAGTAAACTGCATTCCTTGGATATACTCCTATGTCTATACTTGCAACGGGCGAGGCCAGAAATGCAGTTAGAACGGTACAAGATGAGGAATGCATCCTATAAACATACGTTACGTAAGCACGCCCATGTTAACTCCCATTAAGTAAATACATTAAATCGAAATATAAACAATGACGTGAAAAGAAAAAATAGTACGATCTTAGATTTTCAAAAATTCAAGAACAATTTTTCACCTTTTGAACAGCCCTGTAGCCTAAACAATTGCGTCTTCCAAGGATAGGATCGCTATATGAGCCTCCAGCTGAGATTATATATATATATAAAAGTGCGTACAGCACGAAGACCAGAGAAGGAAGATCTCAGATAAAAGAAAGATGAAGAAGAAAGAAGATGAAGAGGTGGTTGCGTTTCAAGTTCCACGGACGAAAGTTCCAAGTCGCGGGGAATCGAGTCGAGGACGTCCCGCTGTTCGACGGTTCCTTTCAAGTTGACCGCCTCAGCAGCAGGAGGCACAACCCGCCGGCCTCTCCGATATATTATTACTCCAAGTCATTAATGGTAAACTGCAATTCTCCTTTCGGTCTGCGCGCGTGCGCAATGCGGCTGCCCTACAGTGGATCCATCATATAGATACGTGATAGCGATACACATAGGTATACATCATACAGAGAGATGGAGGCTGCGCCTGGCATCATCGGCATCATCGGCATCCTGGCTGGCGTTGACATCCTCAGTAACATTGGTTCTATTGATGATCGTCCTGATTCCATACACTTCAATGACTCTAGACACGCTGGTACGGATTGCACGGGAAACGGAGATCTCTCTCTCGAGGACGATCCTTAGGGATATCTCGCTTACATACCTTAGTTACCTACCAACCTGAACCTGATGATCATCAGCACAGTTAACCCGGAGCATTTCCACGTAGTAGCTATTGCTACGTATACATGCCTACCCTAGGTCCACGTAGGTAGAGTGGCGCAATCTGAGATCGTAGTTTACTCTGCGACCACAGGACCCTGAGGTGTCGTCAGGAAGCACTAGGAGGCTCGAGAAGGGTTCTGAGGACCATCCTCGTCCTATTCGACTGATTCGAATGCCAAGAACGTACCCCTGGATGGTCCCGGAGGCAAAGTTTTTTTTGTCATTGGATGATGGGGACATCGTTATACCATGGGGAATGATCCAGGTCATCTACTCTTGGGATGATCGTCTCGTTCTGGTAGTCAAGGAGATGACTTCTTGGTCCATCCTATTAAATGCTTCGGGACTTTATATCTGATCTTAAGTTCTAACCGCGACCTTATCCAACGTCCCGACACTCTGGTATGGGACTAATGAACTCGCTATGGGATTTTCTTGGACAGTTATTACTGTCTACTCCTTCTTAGAGTACTCTGGTCCTTTTTTCATTTTTTTTTTCGTTCTTTGTTATCGCGGGATCTCTTTTTCTTTTTCATTAATTTTTTTTGTATTCCACCTCAGATCCAACTGCTTTCTCGTACTAAGATGTATTATTGTCAATAGCAGTAGACTGTAAGTCCATGCCCGGTTCCGTTCCACGCGTTCCTTCTCTTAGAAATTTCACAGTCCGCGTCATTGACGAAACTACGAAGAAAAAAAAAGGTAGAGAAAAAAATTCCAAGTATGTATACACACGCATAAAGGCGCATTTCAATTGAGCGACGTCCTCAAGAGTTTACCCTGTTCGATTTGTATAGAGATCCTCGGGGACGAGAAGTAACTTCGTATCGGATGCGGAACGACGGAACCGCAATGTGAACTCACCAAAAGGTTCCTCTCTTTACGATAATGGCGAACGGCCGACAATTGCGATTTCAGTCGCGAATTTATGAGATATTGCGAAAGAGCACTCAACGTCCCAAAAGATATTTTCCGGAACGAACAAGGAGGTTATATATACACAGTCACGACCGACGGCTTCCGTCGCGACGTGCTACAGCGGCGCCATAAAATCGCTAATTTGCTTTGAAAAGAACCCTCTTTGGAGGCACGTTTCCGCGAGAAAACCTAACGGAATTGACAAAGCTGCATCTCAGCGTCCGACCCCTTTCAAGTCTCAAGAAGTAGTAGGAACGAAGTGACTATACGTACCGGTACAGTGATACTAGGTGGCACTACTAGTAGCAACAGTAACAGAGTAGGTAGTAGCTACAGTATATAACCATAGTGCCACCACGTACCTAGTAGCAGCAGCAGCAGCAGCAGCCGCTCGCTTCGGCGTCGCGACGTCTCATTGTCTCCTGTATATACCAGTAGAAGCTCCCCTGCCTCAATTCCATTACATTTTACGAGCCAGCAGTCTCCCCTGCGCAAACTGACTTTACCTAAATGTACGGAGTCTTCGTTAGGCGTAGTTTTCTGCAGTCCTTTGACATTTCTCAAGTTACAAAGGAACAATTGCCGACAATATACATACATATATATATATATTCTTATCAAACGAGATAAGTATTTAATTTTAATTTTAATTCTTTTCTCTTTCAGAGAGGTACGACACGGCGTACGAATGCGAGGGTAAGACGCTGCGGATAGAATGCGCCGAAGGCGAGCTCATCCACCTGATAAGAGCGAATTATGGAAGATTTTCGATAACAATATGCAACGAGCACGGTAACACAGACTGGAGTGTCAACTGTATGTCGCCCAAGTCATTCCGTGTTTTGTACAACAAGTAAGTTCACCTGTGGGGTAAAGTAGTGCATTTTTTATTTTATACATATATCTATAATGATAACGTAAGATGAATACGGAGTGCGAAGATAAGACAGATTAGATTCATTGACTCGTTAATATCAGTGTTAAACTTCATACAGAAGGACGTGAAAAAAAAAATGAAAAGATTCTAAATCCAAACACCTAAATCCGGAATCTCTTCGTGTTCCTCGAGAGTCTCAACCTCATTTTTACTGTGCGCTACATTGCGTACTTTTATCTTCTCTCGACGACACTTTGGTCCAGATCTTTCTACGTCTACCCGTATACAGCCTCATCCTCGTTTCCGGTATCGAGAACAATGCACGGATGAGTGTCTAATAGCCCTCGAAGCCGCCAATCGAGAGGGACGAAGCGTTAACGTGTTCTCATTGAATTTCAATGACTTTTTGTTAAAAAATGGAATTTCGAATTTAAAAAAAAATTTCAAATACAACCAAAAATTTTGATGCCGAAATTTTCGTCGGTATCGATCTGAGTCTGTTAATAAAAACCCAAAATGGGTTCGGATTCTAATTTCTTGTTCTGTCTGATATTCGTTCTCCGTTTTTATCGTGGGGGCGCCACTGTCGCCCGGAATAAAAAATAAGAAATAAAATAGAAGAAGGGAAAGAATGGATGGACACACGGCTTCGCATGGTCCAGCGAACTGGCCAATTGCTTGACCATTGAAGCGCGTATTGCCAGCAGATCGGTACGGATAGAAAAGTCGCGCACAGTCAGCGCTACTTTTCTATCCCGATCTGTTCGGAAATCCACTCTGTTCCCTTCGATCTTACTCCTGCGACCGTTCATCCTCCTGGACCGCCAATCCCATCCAATTATATAGATTCAGATCGATATATAGGTAACATCTACTGTACATAGAAGGAAACTATGTATTTGTATACAGACAGCAGAGACGTCTACTGTCGTAGACGTCTGTTCTTAGACTGACTGGTATCGATGAACCTGACCTAACCTAACCTGTGAGCTCCTAAAAAATCATCCCTTATCTTGAATTCCTCTTATCAAAGTCCATAAGGATGGTATATGCGTCTGCCGATCGTTTCCTGTGACTTTTAGCAGATACTGTACCAATTTCTCTCATATGGACTGACACCCATTTATCTCTCCTGTTTTCAACCCCAAACTACCCCCCACCCCCTTTTTTTGGTTTTGTCGGTAGGGAACGCGCGAGTTACGTATACGAATTTAGTGAACTTGAATTGATTGAGTTAATTTATGGTTGGAATTTTTGTTTTCCTTTTTTTTTCTATTGGTGTTATCACAGGTTTCTTTCGTTGATTAGATTATTTTGAGGAAAAACGTTTATTTCGGTTACACAGTTAGAGACGTCTGGTCGATTTTGGATTGAGATGTTTCTCTTTTTTTTTTTTATTCGCGTGTTTTCGCGTTCCACCTTATCTCGATCCGTGTCGTAATATTTTACGCGTATCTCACATCTTATCGAATTCTTCAACGGCATACTTTGTCTTCCAATTCAAAGTCAATCAGCGATAAGAATTTCTGGGAGACGGAAGACAAAGATCAGCATATCAAAAAAAAAAGAAAAACATTATCTTAGAAATAATTTTTTTTTTCACCCCAACATTCATTGCACGTTTTAATGTCAGCATCGACAGTACTAACCCCAGTGAAAATAATTTTCCGAATTTCGCGGGTTGTAACTAAAAACGAAAATCCGTTTTCGCCACGTGAAAAGAAAAAATCGCTTGACGTCTGTTTGCTTTTTTTTTTCGTTTGTCTGTTTTTGCATCTTAATCACCTATTTAGTCATCCCTTGTCTTCTATGTTTAATCCAATCCTAATCACGACTGTCAATCATATCTAACAAATACAACCTTTGCGTTCAGAGTGCGTGTATCTACATATTACATGCTTCGTATCATATTCCATATTATACA
>JASANN010000452.1:20980-77577 GCA_031762395.1 Calameuta pygmaea
TATATATACAAACACACACACTCTAGCTCACGTAATTTCAAATCCGTTCCAACGCATGTAATTCCGCATCGAAATCGTTCGGCGTCCAGAAACGCGACAAAAATTTCATACGCTCGTGCTTTCCGCGCAATTTATATTCCGTGCAATTCACATATTACACAAGAGAGGACACGCGAAATTAACCGGGCCTCGTCCGTGTCAGGATGATATCTCGAAACATGCGGAACGATTAAATCCAAATTGCCACGAACGGCCGAACCGCTACGGCCGACACCTTTCGCACGATATACCTCTCTCTCTCTCTCTCTCTCTCTCTTTCTCTCTCTCTTTCTCTCTCTCTGGTTACCACATGATAGAGGTGTAATTTCATTTTTTTTTTTTTTTTCACGAACCATCACTATCCTTCTTTCTGTCGCACACCCATTATCACTCCTCTCTGCACTTTTTTTTTCATTCGTTATCCGCACTCGGTGGCTACATCTCCATTTTTTTTTTTTTATTAAAAAAATCTCGTGATATACCACTCGCACACATAGCTACGTTCTTTCATCGTTCACTCAGTTACTTTAAATGCTCGAGGATCTCACTTTGAAAAGTTACTTTGAATACGGCCCGATACTCTTGATTGCGAATCAATGAATAGTTGCGCCAAGAAATTTATGAATTCATGAATGAAACTTTATCAAAGACAGTGTTTAATATTGGCACTGATTTTTATGAATGGGAACAATCGACATTCTGAATTAGCTTTGTACTACGATCGAGTGCCTTCAGGATAACTACTGATTGATATAATATTTTTTTTTTTTTTCACCTTTTGAGTATTTTTGATATTGTTATCAGGAACATATATATATATATATATATATATATATATATATATATACTATTACCGGATATCAACGTGGAATTAATAAATCTATAATATTGTCGGTTTATTCATATCGTGTGTTCGCGTAATTTACTTCACGAACTATAGTGCACCCACTCGAGACAAGGGTTGGAGAAAATCCATAATCCTTACTCCTATGTTAACCTGAAATCCTCTTGCGAATCGTAAAACGATTCGTTCGTAGAAAAATTGACGTATTCGTCGAAAATCTCGCGACAGAATAAATATGAAAAAGTTATTTAACAAGATATAAAATATATAGAAAAAAATCATTTGAAAATAATATCGCGACTTTCTAACTTAAAAAAAATATCATAAGTGGTACTTATGAATTTCATTTACTTTCGTTCGTATGCACGTATTTTATTCTTGACTTGTATATTCTTAATATACCTATATGTTATCGATATTTTTTTTTTTTAATTTCATGTCTCCTTTTTTCGCACTCGCGTTATCCGTGGTTCTGATAAAATCAAAATTCAAATCACTTCAAAGAATTCACATTCAATCACCATTGCGCAAATAGATTGGAACGACCTTTTGTGTCGTCATAAAAGTCGGTGACTGTTTATGATAAAAAAATAAGTCAAATTTTTTCAAACTTTTTCACCTTTTCATATCACGAAGTGAATCGCGTGTAGATTCAACTAAGCGAATATTCGACGTCTACGTAAAGCACGAAGTCCCGTTAAACCGCTGAGAAAAAAAAGATCCCATACGAAATCTGCATGTTTACAATATAGTTATATAACAAGAGTCTTACGTACATAGTTACGATCCTATATATATAGAAAGAAAATTTTTTTCTCAAAATCATACGTTTATTGTAACGCTCTCCGTTGGCCAGTCGGCGAATTCGTTACAATACTCAAATTTCGAAATTGCACAATTACGAAATCGATGACAAATAAATCGCACGCCGATCGTAACTGTACGTTCGTAATAAAGGGACATTAAGGGTAACAACCCTATACGTACTTATAGACAAATAATTACATCTTATCTACCCCTTAATCTTATACAAAAAAAAAATGTCTTTCATCTCGTACATACGTATTGCCATGGAATCGCCTTATTCCCTATTATATATATATATTTTTTTTTTCTTTCGCTCCACCTACCCTCAATCTTTTCGTCATCCCTCTTCTTTTTTTTTTTTTTTTTTTTGGAATGCCACAAAAGGACTGCCTAAATCTGTGTAAAGTGTCCCGCTGCATCCACCTGTGAAAGAAAAGATCCCCCGGGGAAATTCTTGACAAAGGATTTGTGTCGTGTTTATGTAATGTGGACCCGAGGAGAGCAACCGGTAAGGGGATAAGAAAGGGGGGGGGGGGGGTGCAAAGGTCAGGGGGTCGGGGGGTTAAGGGTGGTATATACTTTTGCGGGATAAGTCATTAAGATAACAGGAAGACCAATTTTTTTTATATTCATAAAAATAATTAAAAAAACAATCTGTCTCTCTCTCTCTCTCTCTCTCTCTCTCTCAATTTCCTCTATCTTTATGTTAGCAACTCTGTCTCTCTCTCGCTCACATTCCGTTTGTATCTTTGGAGAAAGAAAAAATAGATTCGTCGTTCGATACGCTTACCTACTGTTTCTCATCCGATTCCTCGCTTCACTCGAGCAAACAATTCGAAAAATCATCCGGCCGGTTTTCATCGAAATGGAAATTCTCTTGCGCGCGCCGATAGCTCTCGATAATTTACCCATGACGTGTACGATTCGATTCATATACCTATTCGATTGAATGCGTACGATAAAGGACCCGCAATGGGGAAGCCTTTACATAACCCCGGGGATACGTGGCAGATGCCGGATCCCTCAGAAGGATGTAGCTTGAAATCGAAAATTCCATAAGCCTTCGTATATCTGTATAGACATATTTTCGATATTTTTTTTTCGATGTAATTATGGTTCTTTCGGAAGTTATTTAAGGGAAAAAAAAAGAAAGAGAGACGTTGAACATTTTTTAAGAGGGATGGATTGTAACTAGGTCAAAAGTCACTGGGAAAGGAAAGTATGTATGTGGTGTATATTATGTATGATATACCGTGGGTATTAATAAGGGCGCTAATTAACGCTTTTGCAATATATGTTTTACACGCATATGGGAAAAGCCTGAATACTGTTAATCGTTCGCTTATACGCTGTACGTATTTTAATTAACGTGTAAATATCGTCTCGTGCTTCTGTTTTTTTTTTGTGATAATTAATTACGCTTTGTTTGGTCGAACCTGAGCGATAGGTAACGAAAAATCGGTTTGATCGATCGATGATCAGCGAGATAGAATTATTGGAGTATCTATCAATCGAATCGTTTGTATGGGGATAATGAATTTTTTTTTAATAATAGTCGAAATTGCGATTATTGATAATAATGATGCGCGTTTCAATGATTTCGAATTCTACGTTCATATGGACTTTTAATGGGGATTACCGATGAGCGTTTTCCAAAATTAATTGACTTTTGCCTTTGACTGTAATGACGAATTTATCGTCATAATTAGGAAATTGCTCATTGCCTGGGTATATGGCTTCGATTAGGGAAGTGATGTCCTTTTAATTAATTAATCAATTCGTCCGATCAACGTTATTTCTTCTGAACGTTAATAGCGTATGGTAATTATTCTATAAACGATACGGTGTTCGTTTTATCTTTGAAATTTGGCAGATATATATTTTTTTTAATTACCAAATTCTTTTACATACTCAGGCACTAATGGAAATTCATTAACCGATCACGATTATCGATTGATAAAAAGATATCGATTTAATTAAACTCGTGACCATTCTAATAAATTTAGTGAAAAGCTTCATTATTCTTGATCGAATCACAGTTGCGGTAATATGAAATTCATTCGTTAATTGAGAAACTGAGGGTGGCAAATATCCGAATATAATTATCAGGACGATAACGAACGTAATTAATAATCTATTTTAGAAAAGTATCGAACTCCTTCATCAAGTCCGAACGATTTATCATGAAACTTTTGATTAATTAGATGCGGTATAATTAGGCTGATCTATATTAATCAGCCGCACCTGATGCGTATTGTATTTTCGCTGCCGTTATATTTATCTTTTATCTTTAAACGACTAAATCAAAATGGCCGATTGGCTTTGAGCCGAATAATCATCGTTTGCCAGGGATTCGATCGCGGTTATTCGTTAAATATTTACGGAATGGAAAATCGCATTGCCGCTCGGAGCTACAGAATTCATTTGGCATATTCAAAAACATTATATACATATACATGTGTATATGTATGTCCAAATTCGCGAAATTTCATAATCCGCTCACGTAAATATAACAATTGTACAAAGATCGTTTGTACGAATTTTTATACATTGCGTATAACCCTAGCTCTATATAATCACTGGAGAAGAAATAACACAGAGATAAATGATAATCATAATAATTTCGCAACATCCTGGTGATACGGGACCCATAACGATACTCAATTGTTTAACGCAAAAATAACAGTAACTAACAAATGTATTTCGAGTTTTGTATATTACTAACATAAATTAGAACTTTTTGCAGAATTAATTTATCCATCGGGTTTCACTAACTTTCTTTGCTTGTGATACTGTCATTAAATCGTGCTAATTACCTATGGTTAATTATACCGCCGAATTTCACTTTTTCGCCAATTTTAATATACGCGAAACTCTTTCGGTCGATAGGCATTCTCGAATCGCGTTAGGTTAATCGCAAACGTTACTGATTGGACGTGCTTAAAAGTCTCCACCGACATTACCTTAATCGTCAAAATAAAAAAGAAATTTCGATCGGTGAAATTTTTATTTTTCCATGGGGTTTTTTTCTCTTCACAATGACGATTGCAGGTGTAACGCTCGCAACTCTTGCACGGTGGACGTGCAGAGCGAGATTTTCGAGGATCCTTGTCCTGGCACCGGGAAGTACATCGAGGCACAATACCATTGTCTAGGTTGGTTTTAATTTTCTCATTATTTTCATTTTCACTATTTTCTCCCACTTCAAAATTTCCTTGGAGGATCCGAAAAAATTCGTCACAGATAAAACGGGTTATCTACGTGAAAAACGTGTCTCCCCTTACTTGGTTGAATAGCTGTAAAGAAAGGAAAAAAAAATTTTGATGAAATTGATAAAACCAATATCGATATATTTTCAATAAACTTCGATGGTTATTATCATTTCTGAGAACTCTTATCAGTTGCCAATCTAAGTGAGTGCCTGATTTCCTTATAAGCGCGACTATGAAAAAATTCGCGGCTACGGATCCATGGCAGTGCGTATGGTAAGGCGTACAGGATTGGCAAATAAAAAATGCCATTTTCGATAACGTTCAGGTGCAATCAGCAACAGAATTGCAGCATCATCGCCTCGACGTCACAATTCGGAGATCCGTGTCCGAATACGCTCAAATATCTCGAAGCGCATTATCAATGCGTGTCTGGTAAGTACCAATTCACTTTAAATAACCAACATCCGTTGTTCTCAAATAAGATAATTCGAACATCATTTTTTTCCCTTTTACAAAGAAAAAAACAGCTATAAAATTATTAGTTTCAGCCCGACCAAAAAAATCCTCCATAAATTTTTTTATCTAAAAAAAATCTCATCCCAATTTAAATTATACAGCTCAAAATACCCGTCTGCGTAGAAATTGTGACAAAAAAATATTTTTTCAATTTTATAAGACATACAAAGTAATTTTGCAATCCAGCTACCATATCGTACCGTAATAAATTCGCTAAATCCTAATACTTTGATATATATATATATATATATCGTGACATCAGGCGGGTTCAAAAGGGTCACATTATTGCATCAAGCGTATAATGACCCGGATGATCTTTCGATCTCTTCGCATGAAGCAGGGAAGGGACTGGCTTTCACATAGAAATCCAACGGCGACCCAATACGGCGTGAGGTTTAAAAAAGGCCCAGAGTTCTATCGCGACGGACATCGCATCGTCCTGCATTTTCCCTTATCGAGAATCCTTCCCTCCAATAAAGATGACCCCTATAGAGATAGTGTCGCAAAATACGCAGCCCGTTCCGCAGCCAGATTAACTCACATCGTCATCTCGGGTTAAAATCGTTTTCTCTTGGGGCACATAGTCACGATACAAGATTGAACGCCATTCCGTGCCCATCTAGAAGGCTACGTGAAAAACGTCACAACGAGCTGATAACACGTATCCGATAGATAAGAATACAAGACACAGGATTTATTAGGACCGAGCCTTTCTATGATAAAGGGTTAATAATAATTTCATAGAGAAAATATGAGGATAGAATCATCAGTGATGAAAGGGAGTCATTTTTGTCAAATTATAAATTCGAACGTGTCTTGTGAAATTTGGGGGAAAAAAATATATAATATTTTACAGCTGCTACTACGACCATGACGTCACGTCCTAGTCCACCATGGTTGATAACTTCTCAACCTAGTGTATGGACCACGGCTAAGCCGACAGTTAGGCCACCTTCTAGGGTAACCACTGCACCAGCTCCTCCAGCACCTCCAGCGCCGTCTACACCAACGCCACCTATCACCACGACGCCAAGGTTGGTTTTATAGAATTTTTAGAAGCTTTTTTTTTGGTTAAAGTGGATTCTGTGAATTTTGCACCAAATGGATTCTGTTACAGTTCGACGATATCTACGACAAGTACGACTACACCTAAACAGAATGTTGATGAACTCGTTGAGCAGGCTAATGAAGAACAAATGAATGGACATGGACCACCGCTTCCTCCTCTTGTGCCAGAAACTACTCAGACGACGACAACCTCGTCGTTTGTACCTTGGAGAACGAGTCGCAGAACCACCGGTAATTATTTCAATGACTGATGAACTTTTTGATAAGGTAGGTCAGAGGTCATTAATTCTTTATCTTTGTTCCAGTACCCAGTACTCTTTATACAGAGTCGAGCTCGAATGGACAATGGTACGATTATGGAAGACAAGTATGTCCTCAGGTAGCTGCCAGGAACCTCTTCTGGAATACAACTAGGGCTGGTAACGTTGCAGTTCAAAGTTGTCCAGGTGGTGCAAATGGTTTGGCGCGTTGGAGATGCGTCGCTCGTGGAGATTCAGCTGTCTGGTACAGAGAGACTCCAGATCTAAGTGAATGTCGATCGGTCTGGTTAACGTCCTTGGAGAACAGGGTGATCGATGGCGACGTAATCCTTGGGATCAGCAGTGATCTATCTCAGGTGACAAACAACAGCCGAGTCCTGTACGGCGGAGATATGATGATCACAACCAAGATCATCAAGAACATGGCTGAGAAAATGGCGCAAGACATCAGGACGTACGAGGATCGTCGACAACGAGAAGTCAGCGTAACGGAATTACTGCAGGGAGTAGTCAGGACCGGAAGTAACTTGCTGGACAAGGCACAGATGGCGTCCTGGAAGGATCTAAGTCATCAGGAACAGATGAGAGTCGCGACGTCCCTTCTGATAGGCCTGGAGGAAAATGCATTCCTTCTGGCAGACACCCTGAGCCACGAAAGAACGATAGTTCACAAAGGAAAGAACATACGTAAGTAAAAGAATCTCAACCCCCCCTCCCCCCCCCCCCTCTTCAGTGACCTGAATCCTTACCTCTTATTTACATGATTCCAGTGATGGAGGTTCGCGTCCTAGAAACTCGCAATATCGACAACGACCTGGAAGTCTTCCCGACGGAAGCAGCTCGCGAAAACTGGGCTGCCTCGAACGACCGTGTGGAACTGACCCGGGGTGCGCTTCTTGGGAACAGCGAAGGCGGAATCGTACGATTGGTCTTCATGGCCTTCGACAGACTGGAAGAAATCCTACAGCCCCAGGCTGAACTCCCATCCGTAGTAATGAACGACGATCCTCAGCCAAGTCCAAAGAAAAATACAAGCAGGATATTGAACAGCAAAGTGATCTCAGCATCTCTAGGAAAGGGCAGACACATACAGTTATCCGAACCTGTCAGATTGTACTTCAAGCATCTCAGTGTGGAGAATGTCACGAATCCGACCTGTGTCTTCTGGGACTACGTCATGAGGTACGAAGCCCCGTAGGATGGCTCGTAGATTCGCCAATTCCATTATAATTGTCAAGTATATGCCACGTGACGGAGTTCATTTAGAAAGCAAGTGGGGCGGGGCCGGGTACCCGCCCCATCGCGAATATTACCCTCTGGCTTAAAATGCAACGTCACCTATTGTCCGATCCGTACAGTACATACATATGTATAGTATGTGCATACTTTAAATACATACGTGTATATTTTCTCTTTCCATAGTGCTTGGTCCGAGGAAGGATGTCATATACGTATCACCAACAATACACATACTGTATGCGAGTGCAATCACCTTACAAACTTTGCCGTCCTGATGGACGTTCACGCTATAAAACTAGACATAGCCCATCAGGTCGCTTTGCAGATTATCACCTACATCGGCTGTATCGTATCCGTCGTTTGTCTCGTACTGGCTATTCTCACGTTCCAACTATTCAGAGGACTCAAGGTACACATTTCCTTGGTACATCCTTCGACGACGGGAAACCATATCGATCGCCTTTTTCGTTTTTTATTCTTTAATTATTTCATTATTTAATCGTCCATCTTTTTCAGTCCGACCGCACAACCATCCACAAGAACCTCTGCGTCTGCCTATTAATTGCCGAAGTCTTATTCGTATGTGGAATTGGACAAACCAACCAGAGGATAGTATGCGGCGTTGTAGCTGGACTTTTACATTTCTTCTTTCTCTGCGCTTTCGCCTGGATGTTCCTCGAAGGTAAATTCAAGACCTTAAGTAATGTATAATTCCGTGTCTGTACGTATGTACCATATATAATACTTGACATTAGGAATATCAATTTGATGAGGCATTTGTGCACGGTAAACAGAAATATGCATGGGAAATGATTTTTCCAATAAAAATTCTCTATATTCCAATGAAGTAAATATTTGTATGTATAAGTCGCGTATCGTCCTTACACTTTGCCTGAGGTAAATAGAATATTGGTATATAAGGTGAAAGGTGAACCAAGTGCTAATACATGTATGTCTGAAGGTAGAATTAAAAGGAACACATGAATTCCCATCCTCGTGACGCTTCTCTTATTTCTCTTTTACAGGATTCCAATTGTACGTAATGCTTATCGAGGTATTCGAGGCTGAAAAATCCAGGCTACGTTGGTACTACTTGATAGCCTATGGGGCCCCTTTGTTGGTTGTTGCTATTTCTTGCATAATCGATCCACTCAGTTATGGCACTGATCGCTACTGTTGGCTACGAGCTGACAATTATTTCATATTTAGCTTCGTGGGACCGGTGATACTTGTCATTTTGGTAATGATATATTATATTATAGTTTTTTTTTTAATATATCCTGTAATACAGTAGTACCATATGATACAGGTAGAAATAGTGTTAAAAAAATTTTTCAAAATTTTCTTTCGGTATTTCTTTTTCAATTATAAATTCATGGTTAACTAATTTTTTTTTAGGCTAATTTGGTGTTCCTGTCAATGGCTATCTACATGATGTGTCGACATGCGAATACTACAGTCTCGATGAAGAGCAAGGAACATTCACGATTAGCTAGTGCAAGGTAAGCTGCAATCTGGTACATAATTTTCGCACTCGTACTGCAATTACGATTAACAAAATTGTAGATAATAACGGCAGAAATTATCGTCGAAAGACGCGAGTAGCTGATCCTGTTTTCTGCTCCTTTTCACATAGACTTAAACACAATTGACCCGTGACTTCCGGTTCCACTGTTACGAAAAACATGACTTGCCCACAGACCCACTAAATCTCTTGATGAATCTAATACATATATACATATATTACTTGTCGATATTTCACAGTAATTATTCCTTTTGTTTTATCAATCATAAACCTCTCTGTTGCATTTCCGCATCTATGGCGTCTGTGCTGAATTTTTTTTTTCAAATCCTTTGTTGGAATGATTACAAGTTTTTTTTTTTTTTTTTTCAACACGATCACTATTTATCACAGTGAATTTTATTATACTCACACGGTGCACATATTTTATTTACCTGTATGCGAGTATTGGGCCACTTTCGCGAAATTGACTTAGGTCCTATTCATTATCGTGCGGTGAAAATAAATACAAAAAAAAATTCTATTATAGGACAGTGAACGGCCATTAGCAAATAGCGGTTCGACCATCGTTACGTCATATAAATTTCATCTGTCAATATGCATTGCGAATTTGGACGGATAGTCAAAAATATAGCAGCCCCTATAACCTTCAATAATAAAGTCACTACAGAATACATGCAAATAAGTGCATAATTCCTACAGTGCATTTTCAGCCTTTTTCGTAATAAAATTTTTTAACCCAAAATTACACAGTAACTCGTTAAATCATTACGAGCGACAAAAGCTCAGTGAAGCGACTTTTAAAAATATTCATTTTCAAATTCGAACCAATATCTACTGCGCGAACCTCATTGTGGCTATTTTATTTTATTTTTTTATCCGTTCACATCACTTTATCGGTGGTAGTAGTGACATATACGTAACGCAAACCCGATTCGCTGTACGATGAAAGAAATTAATCCAAAAAAAAAATCATGATTCCTTACATGGATATTCATATCAATAAATAATAAAAGGCGAATCGGATATTTTGCAACGGTATTGATAATTAATCGATCCTCCAGCTCGATCGATTACTTATCAATTGATTAATGGTGTCGGAACAATCACCTAACTGCTGTCTTGTTTCATTTTTTGAATTAAATCTTCTACCCACTTCTGTCTACACTGTTCTACATTCTTCTGCATGGCGTGGTTGGTTGGTAGTGGAAAGGAAGAGAATGCTCTTCCCAACAAATTGCAAGCGCACTTGTAAGATATTTACCATTTTTATTATTATCTCATTTTCTTATCATCCACTCCCTCTCTCTCTCTCTCTCTATCTTTCTCTCTATACTTGTACTATATTTACATTACTCCCTTAAATTTTTTTAGTAGACTGTCAAATATTTTTATCTTCTTCCTCTCTTCCGTACATGCAATTATATTATGTTCTTTATTTTATTATTAATTTTTTTTTAATTAATTTCTCCTATCGATTGATCTCCGTGAGCCTTGTAGTTCTAGACTAATCACTCACTCATTCGTTTCCACTCATTAATTCATTCGTCCACTCACTCACTTACTCCTTCATTTACAAGACACTAACAATACTCGTGCCATCGTATTACGTACTACGTAAAGTTCGGATTACATAAAGAAAAACCTTTTGACAAAATAGGCAGCAAAGACAAGCGCAAGCGATCGAGCTTGATGAAAAACTTCATTGTTCTCGATATCGTTGAATTATTCTTAACACGTTCTGATATCATTCCGGTACCTCAGTCTTATCATTCCTTTACGATCGTTTCGATTTTCTTCGATCGGTATATCGTTTGCGCTTGTCATATATTATTTTCTCTATATTCATATAACGTGTGTGCATATATTTAAAAATTTATCACATATGTACGCACTTGCTCAATATCACTGCATGACGTTTAACATTTCTTTTCGGGTATCGTTGCTGTTATCATTCATTGTCGGTAGTGTCATACTATATATGTATATAACAGTACATGCATATAATATGCATACCGGTTTTGGAGATAAGCCTCGAGATTAGAAGATACGTAGAATATATATATATATGGGTATTGGCTTCTAATTTCGTGCCTTTTTTAACAATAAATTAATTTTATAATAGATTATTGTTCGCTGATTTTATTTAATTGTCATTTTTATTAACAGGGCCTGGTTACGCGGTGCGATCGTCCTTGTATTTCTTCTGGGACTTACGTGGACATTCGGACTTCTCTACCTGAATCAAGAATCTGTCGTGATGGCGTACATCTTCACTGTATTAAATAGTCTTCAGGGTCTATTTATCTTTGTGTTCCATTGCGTTCAGAATGAGAAGGTAAGGGGATACGTTGGCGTACATACGTCAAATCTACTATGAGTCATTAGCAATTATTACACGAAACCGTGTTTAATTAGTACAGTCATTGTTTCCATATGAAAAAGATACGTTTTGTATGTCACGAATTGTTCACGTACGGCTACATTTAAGAGTAGCGCAAAACGACGATATTTACATACAGATTGGTCAGGAGGTTGAAAGCAGCCAAAAAATTGATTTTTCAAAAATCTAAGAAAAGAGAAGGGACGAGTATAACGTTAATAGAATTAAAAGAAAAAAAATTGTAATTCTTGAACAATGTCAATTAGAGGTTTAAAGATTTTCTTTTTCTTTTTTATGAAAATTGTAACAATCATTATCATTAAAAAAAAAAAAAAAAAATGTGCGAGAGCAAGTACTATAGTGATTAATAAAGTGAGATGATAAGCCGAACTCGAGAGGTACGAGATTCATTTTGCACCAATTATAAGAATATTTCGTAAAGCTGGAAGTAAGAGGAGGAGTGAGATGACAGAGAATGGGGTTTAAAAAATGAAGGAAAGAAAAGAAGAAAGTAAAGCGGTCGCAATCCTTTGGTCCACTTGAGGGATTTCTTAGCGACGAAGCTTCTTTCACCGAGTCGATGTGTTTCTTTGTATATTTTTTATTTCATTTGTTTTTTCTTTCCTTCTTTTGCTTTCTCTTGTCTGTCCTTTTTTTTTGTTATCTCTTTATCTTCATTCTCTCCTCCTTCCCGTATCGTCACGGGGAGTCGCGCGATGCTTCTTCCAAGCACGATATTTATTTGCTGCAGTGGCGCCAAGATTTTCATAGCTGTCAAAAAAAAAAGAAAAATTCCACTTCAACGTTATCTTCAGTTTATCAACACGCTGTATCGCCTATGCACAAACGCTCACGTACGAATGGCTTTGATTGTTTCACTTTTAATTTGACAATGAACCGGAAGTGACGCGCGCTCGTACACAGACGCGACGGTTCTCCTCGCTTTTTATCTGCACTTTTAAAGACTTCGGTTGGGGGTTGGATTTGCTTGTTGAAATTTCAGGTGCGAAAGGAATACCGGAAGTTCATACGACGTCACTCCTGGCTACCAAAGTGTCTGAGGTGTTCGAAAACCGTGAGCGGAAGTTCCGGCGGTACGTCCGGTACCAGCGGAGGCGCTGCCGGTGCCAACGGCGGCAAGGACTTCACTTCCCACAACACGTCCTCGAATCCGTCGGCGCCGACGACGGACAGCTCAGGATTGTCGCCGCACGCTGCCACCAATGTGGGTACATCACCGAACAATCACAGCAACCTCCAAGCGGCCTGTAACAATACGAATCTTTCGATAAACGTGAACCTGAACAATTTGTCGCTGAGGTCGCCGGTCGGGGCACACCAGATGCACATGATGGCACCTAGCAACCACAATAGGCATCCTGCCCAGCAAGGTATCCAAATACCGCTTATACACCAAACCAGGAAAACCGCTCGAGGTCTCTCGCTCGCTTTCTGCCAGTAATCATTAATCTCTCATTCTATATACAATATATATATATACAACATGTCGTATATATGTATATTATATATCTTTCATTCTCTCTTACTCTCTTTGGGATTTGCCTCTTTGGACGCTGACCTGGTCTCTACTTCGAGTCTCCAGTTTCTCTTCTCTATGCCTCTCTCGTTCCTCTTTACTCCGCTTTACCTATAATTTTTTTATCATGCCTTCCTTGTACGTTCCGTCTTTTTTTATTCCGCTTCCAATTTTTTGTTTTTCAAATTTTTTTTTCATCCATTTGCCGTGTCCCTCAGTCGATCCGTTTCTTCCGCGCCGACGCAGGTCGATGTGAGCTTTCGAGATGCGTCGGGGGCGGAAGGTTTCTTTTTCTCGTGAGAAAATGAAAATCGACCTAGAGGAAAAGAGGTCTCTTCGCGTAGGAGTAAAAAAGAGAAAAGGGAAAAGAGAAAGGGGAGTGAAATGGAAGAGTATCGCGGTCACGTCCAAATGACAATAGATCCAAGCTAAACACCACTTCTAGTACGTGTCTTCTCGTAGTGCATCTCTGCAAAAGGAATTGGTCCTAGCTCGGCATATATATATATATATACAAAAAGTATATATCTATAGTTTATACATACTTCTGTCACTCTTTTTTTTTTTTTATTTGTACGCGTACGCGCATGCGTGCGTGCGTGTTCTGCGTTGCGTGCTTATGTCTACGTATGCCTTTTGCGCAAGCGCGATACTCGCTCTACGTCATCGATCGCAACAGCTCGCTTCGTGCGAGGCAAATATTTCATGAAAAATTTAATTGCAGGATTATTTCTCTATTGATATTTCAAAAGAACCGGCTTACTTGCTCAAATTCGCAACTTCTCGTCTGCTCGCGCATTGACCGCCAAGGAAATTGGCGATATCGTTGATTGGCCAAAATATCACTGATATACATTTTTAAAGAATCAACGGGTATCTTTATTAAAATTCTTTTACCGCATAAAACATGCGAATCGAGTAAACAACTATTTATTTTTGACCTCGCGTAAAGTTCAACAATTAATTCACACGTCACATGCCTTCGCGTGATTTTAATGAATTTTGTAAATAACTGTATAATTGATATATGCCTGTTTGTTTTTTCCTTGTTACTTTTATTACGTAGACAGAGAGCGCCGCACGCGCGCACACGTAACACTGTACTTTTTTGAAGAAGAAAAAAAAAACGAGACAGGACCTTCTACTAACAGTGGTGAATTTTTTCGTGGTGCTTTTTTATGGCGGGGTTTGGTGTACGCGGTTGCCGGCTACCTCCGTCCATTCCGAACCGTACCGAGATATTTCTATCTGTGTCTCTGCATGGTTTGTTCTTTATTTCAGATATTCGTCCCGATTACTCGGGCGTGTTCGGATTGCGTTTATCAGTTCACTGCGTACCACGTGCGTCTCTTGTGTGCGACAACTTCGAGTCTCTCGATATCTTTCTGACGTTCTCTTTCAAGATCCTATGAAAAGTAGTGAGCCCATATAGTATGTGTGTGTGTGTTTGAGAGAGAGAGAGAGAGAGAGAGAGAGAGAGAGAGAGAGAGAGAGAGAGAATGATGAAAGTGAGAGAGATAGAGATAGACACAAAGCGAGAGAAACAGAGAGAGGGGAGAAAGAGAGCAAATGGTCGCGTTTTTTAATTATTTTTGAAAGATTCGTAATGTTCGGCTGTCAAAAAAAAAAGATCCTTAGTGCTTAAGGAAAATTGTTATCTACGTACATTCGCGCACCCTCACACCCCACGACACACTATCAGTAATGCATTTGACAAATGAAAATGTCTCGTTCACGGCCTAACACGCCTACTTTCAACTGTAACAATCACCTGCTGAGCTTTTTGCTACTCCTTTGTTTTTACTATTTCTAACACCAGGTACACAAAACCGGCAGCCTCGTTCTCGTATTCGAAAACGATTTGGACTCGTTGACAAAGGTGGAGTGAGCAAATTTTTCTAAAAGAAATCAAAAATACGACAAGAAACGAAAAGGATGTTACAAATTCTCTAACGTAATTATTTAACGCGTACACCACTGTGTCTTGCACAAGTAACTGCAGGATTGTCTGCGATCTACGTGATCCATAGATCAGCGATCCTTCGTCTCACGTAACACACGATGCGTGTCAAGTTGGTTTTCAATGTTAAGAAAGCTACTGCAAGACAGAATGGTGTACAATTGGTAAAGGAGAATGGTGAAACGTTGGTTTGCAGTACTTGGTGTCCGGGCGAGGTTGGGCGACTACCGATAAGCAGCCGGCAGTGCCGGCAACAGCAGTCGCTATGCCCCGTGAATCCTCTTCATCAGAGGCGCATATCGTGGCAACGCTGCCTCACGCCCGCCATGCCTTCCCCTCAGCTCCCAATATCCCCAAATCTGCCACTGCCACTTGGGGGCCCCTTAACAAAAACCTCATGTGGAAGGTAACTAACTCACAGCTGATGCTCCTTGCTACTAACTCTATTGGGTCGGAAGCTTTTGCTTTAGAAACGTCGAGTATTATTTACAAAAAAAAAAATTACCAAATTTGAAAATTCGTAAATATGGTTTCAAGTCTTAATCGGTACTCTTGATAGGAAAGGCTTCCAGCTCATGCATGATCTTTGCTACGTTTACGTAATCGTATTACGTCTATCGTATTCACATCTCGAAAAAGTCTGAAAAATGCTTGTAAATAATTGCTGCTTTCGGGAAAGAAGTCACACAATTCCATCGAATTGCCGTTTACTTGTTTTCTTAATATCCTACCCGGCATCTCCGAGCGTGCATGTATAAGTATGATCCTTGTCCTTGTAAATGGATAAGGATAAGGACAAAAAGAGCACGTAGGAAGATAAAGTTGATATACTAGAGGAGGTGCGAGGAAACTCGCGATAATCCTTGAGAAATGATTATCCGAAGAGTGACGATAGTTTAACGCGTGGAATTCTCTTTTCTTTCTTCCCCCGACAGAACATTTCTTTTAAGTCGTACTCGCGTGACTCCGGACACGGCGGATCGGAGCAGGAGGATTCACCAAGGACTCACAGCACCATGACCCTGGGACATGGACGTACCCGTGAACGCAGGATCGTCGGAGTCGGAGAGGTCGCGGACATGATCGGCGGTGGTACCAGGTCAGGACGCAGAGCAGCATCCCCATACAATCACACCTATACGGAAATACGGGATGGACGTGGCGGAGGACATCATCAGATCCATGGTCAGCATCATCATGGACAGCATATACATCTTCCTCGAGGACTCGTCCCTGAGGATGATCCTGTTTATGAGGAGATTGAACGTGGCGGGGTCGGTGAGATCCAGGTGTCCGACATGTCCGACGAGGATGGCAGAAGGCAGGGCGACATGAGTCGACAGTCCTCGCGTAGCTATGGCGATCATCGACCACTCATACCTTACTCTCCTGCGAATGATCGTAATCTCGTTCATTATGGTCAGAGTGTCGAGCGGAATCCTGTGCATTATACACCGTCGGAGTACAGTCCAGCCCAGGAACGCACGTTGAACGCCTGCTGGGAGAAACTTGCCAGGAGACAGCAGGCTAGGTACGAGCTTGGTGAATTGTCACGGTTGCCAGCAACTTACGGTATGCCAGGACCTCAGCAGCAAGATCACAGTCGAACGGTTGCTGTTCTCGATGGGCATACGGTAGTCTGTCACCTGCAACCTCAGACAGATATGTACACAGGTCGTGGTGTGCCGCCACCTTCCTACAGCGAGTGTTAGGTGCTCGCGATCCTGCTTACCGATCGAGCCCATCCTTTTTTTCGTACCCGCGTAATAATCAGCTCAACATGTGTAACCCAATAAAGGGAAGCGAATGAGAGTGAAAGTGAGTGCGAATGAGTGAAAGAGAGTGAAAGTGAAAGATTGTAAAGTGAGAAAGAGATAAAGACGGTCATACCAAACGATCGGCGTTGTGACCGTTTCCTAAAGGATTATTTTTCTGCGTCGATAACGAACGTAAGGACGGAGTCAGTTAGCCAGGACACAAACCTATTAATAGCAGGGTTACCGATCGGTTCTATGAATTTGAGTAAAGTGCAACGACGTCGAGCTACACTAAATGCTCTCCCCATGAACTTCAATCAATGCGTATGGTTATTGTGTGTCTGTGATGCGAACACGAAACTTGTATGATAATGTCGTCCTAGGGACATCCTAAGTACATTGCTCGAGACTCGGCCGACCGTGTATTATAGAAATTGACTGGAGGCGGAACGAAAGTGGGCAAATCATTAATTACAGATGGGTATTATCAGTCTGAGCCGAAACACAGTTAATCACGTGACACGATAATCTGGCCAATCTTTCATGGCGACCAGTACGATTAACGACGACTTTTCTTTGGATTTTGAACATCGGCTGTTCAAATAACCCAAAAAAAATAGTATCTGTCATGGCTACAAAATCTACTTCTGACAGTTTATACCTTCCGAATATACTTTTAAGAGAAACACAGAAAATGAGGAAAAGTCGTGCTATCCGGAGCCCGAAAGATCGATCATCCATACGGCCGTCTTTTCTAGTTGGAATAAAAGCGTCGAAGTCGACGTTAAGGATAAGGCGTCGGGACGCCAGGGATGTCATACCTTGCGGAAATATCGTTTGAAATATTTTTTAATAATTTCGGCCATTTTTTCATGACTGACTAATCCGACAAAATTACAGATTGTCGCGACGCTATGGGTCTTGACTGTCGACTTGGATGTTTTCTCCGTAAAAATTGCTTTGGCACGTTACGTTCTTGTCCCAGAATATTATTTTTATAAATATATATAAATATAAATATATATATATATATATGTATGTATACAGTAATGATAATGCTAACGGGAGATGTTGGTAAGAGACGTACGATAATAGAAGATTTTCCGAGTGAAAAGGAAAACGAAACTTAGTCACTGTTTTTTACTATTTTTTTAAAACGATATCGTAATCGTGTTTAATCCGTATTTACGGAATCCTGCGCGCTATTTATTTTCTATCACTCGTCAACGTAAAATGTGAGAATTGATCGATGAGGCCGACGTTAGAGCGTCGCGCCGTGTGTTCTGATCGATGAGCGTCGCGTTATGCGACTTAATATTTTTTTTTTCATTCACCAAAATGGAGGTGACATTCTTATGCGCCGGATACCATCCAACTATAATCATCATAAATTCATGATGAAAGTGACGTTGGCCCTGAGGACTGTCAGCCACTAAAAATTATGACAGGATCAATATTTTATCTGACAATCACAAACGAAACAAGAATTTCATGTCTTTGCATAACGAGAAAAATTCTTGTTTTATTTCAAAAAAACTAGAAACTCCGACAGATACGAAATAAGATAACGTTATCGATTATTCTACGTTGTCCTTTGCAAATTTGTCGAACGACATATAGAAATTGTTGTATAAGATTTTTCAAAATTTCGGCCATCAGCCGAATACGTTACAGCCCAATACGTCTTCTGTGTATAGGAAAGAAAATTAAAAGAAAAAAATATCAAATTCAGGGTCATCGTCATAATTATATAAAGGATCCGGTGACTTAAATTGCCGATAGATAGTGATCTCCTTGATCGAGCTGCCATTAAAATAGTAATTACCGATGGATTCGCTCGATCGGCCGAATTCACATGTAAATTCAATAAGTGTCCGCGCGTAACGTATTAAGTCATATTAAAAAAAAAAAATCGTCATAAGGTACCGACATTCCATCCGTAATGGACCGATCCTTATTGGTGTAAGATAGGACTTTGAAAAAAAAAAAAAAAAATGTGAAAAGCAACCAATGGGAGATCGGTACCAATTAATTCCGCGCGGCAAATTTAAAGAGCCACGCGTAGTTCGCGAGGACACTTCACTTGAATTATTTAATTAATAATTCGAGAACAGCATGCCGTTAAAGCGTTTACGTTATTAATTAACGAGAATTAGTTACACGTTATGTTATCGTCGAGAGGTATTTCGAACTTTGTAAATAATGTAAATAGGGCTTTGTACATGTTGAATACTTGTAATGTAAATGAAAGAAGAGGAGAAGGGAAGAAAAAAGAAACCGCGTAATAAGTGATGTGAAGAATCTAAAAAAAAAAAAAATAAGCAAGTTACTAGTAAGTAGTGAAAGGGACGAACAATTAATGTGACGACAAACGTTTAAGGTTTAACTTAAGTCCTAAGTATAATAGGTATGTAAATAAATTAAGCGAGGAAGTAAAATATTAAAACCCAAGTAATCGTCGGATATTTATAATGAACTCCACTAAAGTAGCGAACGGCGAGGAAAGAAAGATTTAAAAAAAAAAAGAATTGACTCAAAGAGCAACCGTTGCGTCGGTCGAACGTCATTTTTGAAATTGATATGTGCAGCATTAATCGGATGGACAGATATACATTGCATGTTTTATCTTTAGCCGTTTTATAAAGTAATACTCCTACTCCCTCGCAATTTCACCTTGGAAAATCTGACAATGCTATTCTTCTTCTTATTGTCACACTTGTCTATACTGTCCAATCGAAATGTTTGTTTATATTGTCGTAAAATAATGTTTCCTAACATTTTTTGGCCATCACACTTGGGAACGTGAAAACACATATAAGGCCATTTAAGTTCCAAGCCACGTTTTGGCGTAAGTTAATATTCCGCCGTGGTTTTATAATTTCGGCGCCATTTTTTGTTCGTAGCATTTAGACTGAAAAACATTATATTTGCAATTTTTTTTATTTTTGTCTCATTTGAGCAAGGCTCAGGCTGTTCTTGCAATACGTAAATAAAATTATATTTGTACTGTGCATTTTTTAGTGACACTATTATCAATCAGATCGTCATTCATTTTTGATGTCTGGATAGATTTTTGAAATTTCTAGGCATCGCGATGATCACGATCAAATCTTTCACAATGAAAACCTCCTATGATTAATTGTTTAAGGCCAAAACGTGATGGAACTCTGGTAGGTTCGTGTACGAGTCTGTACTTTATCGCCATCTTGTGCATTTTGAAAAATCGAAGCGACAAATATGTAAAACAAGTATTTTTCAACCCGTAAAAGCCTTGTTTCTTGATTTTGTATGCTTCTCTAAGACTGTCTGATAAAAAAAACTGAGTAAATAAATGTGTACCAATCTCTGAATACAATATAAACATTTGTGTTATTCTGAGTTTAACCCATATAATTTAACAATTAAAGATAACCACTAAGTCTTCATGCTTGGTAAGTAAAACAAGGAAGGTGTAGAAATTAAATTATTTGCAAGTGAGAAACTTAAAATTATTTACCAGCATTGTATTTTCGAAAAATCTCAATTATGCAATCTTGGTTGTTAATACGTGCTAAATCCAAAGGGGTTTTATCATATACATCCTTTGAATCAATATTTAGTAGTTTTTTCTCCAAAATGTATTCCACCATTGGAATATTTCCAGCTTGCGCAGCTATATGTAAAGCATTCTGCTTTCTATTATCATATACTAAGTACTCTGCTCCCAAATTCAGTAAATGTTTCATTGCAACACAATCTCCACTACATGCTGACGATAAAAGAGGAGTGGACCCTGTAGAATCACGAGCATTAATATCTTTGCATTTTGGTCCCAAAAAATCAATTGCTTTCCCATGACCATGAAATGCTGAAAAGATTAAATTGCATTTACAACCAATAACGGAGTACAGGTTATTCTTAAATTAACATTAGTATATCAAATTACCAGCAATGTGCAAGCTATTCCGTCCATTATTAGTTTTAATCTCTATACTATTAGGTGAATATGTTACTAATAATTCAATCATTTGAATATTTCCACTTCGGCAAGCTAGATGTAATGAATTCCAACCGTCCTTATTCCGCAAAGTTGGATCAGCTGCTGCTTTTAGAAGAGTAACTACACAATCATATGCTTCTTGGCTATCTTTGGTACATGCCAACATCAGTGGGGTCCAGTCTGCTCTTTTCAAAGCATCTACAATAGCTCCTTGAACATAAAGAATGCTAATAGCTTCCAATCGATGTGAATTATACTTGATAACATAAAATACTATCTAATATAAAAAACAAAATAAAAAATGCAAAAAGCACCTTTTTGAATAAGATACTCCAAAATCTGAACTCTAGAAAACTGTGCTGCATCATGAACAGGTCTCTTCATATCTTTATTCGTAACATTAACTCCAGATTGTGCCAATGATAATTCTTCACACAAATACCTAACTACGTTCATATGACCTGCTTGCGCAGCAAGATGCAATGCTGTATCTCCTGACACAGCATGCTGATAAATAGTCCAATCTTGAATATTATGCTTTGCAACAAGCGCTTTGACTGTCTCTAAATTTCCTTTTTGGCAAGCTAGAAGAAATTCTCCAGGTGAGAGGTTATGTTCAGATAATTCAGACGTCCTCGCCATAATCATCCTGAGCTTTATACAAAAAGCTACGTAACGCAAATGATTTCAGCCAACAATCTGTCTCATACAAACGAAATATGACACTATTTATACAGAATCTGACACAGAAACAACACACAACATATAAAAACAATTATTTTAAATATCAACCGCATGTACCGCTTGACATACGCGCAATTAAAGCGGAACAAATATTTATTCCACGCGTTGTTCCTTTACGAAACCATTCCACTGTGCTTTACAGCTAAATTCAAATTTTCTATCGCATTAAGTCCAAGTTCTATCATTAAATGAATAAGATATCAAATCTTGCAACTACCTAGAGAATTATAAATTCTGAATTACTGCCTTACCTACCTAAATACATCCATTTCTAATAGCAATTAAAATGCTTGTAATTCCAGGATTAATCAATGTATTAATATAGTAAATTAGTCATGCATAATCCATACGTAAACACAGTATTCACTTAGTACCGTTTCCCAGTGCCAGATCAGCTAGGAACGGTACAATTTCGAAAGTGAGATTAACCAAGAGCAGCATAGACCTTACGTACAGTGAGTCATGGAGGTTTTCCGATGGTAATGTCATAATCGAATCAGCAAGAAGGCCACCAACGTCGTCAAAGAATTTCAGGTATTCCCATAAATCTAATACAGCATTCTCTTAGTAGGATAAAAAAAAAAAGGAATACCAAATATCTCTTAGACAAGTGATTTAAAAGAAATATAAACTAGGTGCAAGAGCACAAGTACAATGGAACGATCTCTTTGCCCGGATACAGGAAGTCATTAAAAGCTTGTTTTGTTTAAACGTTTTTCATGAGAATCGCGATACTATTTAAGGTAAAACCTTGAAATTCAATTCGTAGATAAATCTTGGCTGGTGAAGAATCATTTTAAAACGGATAAATGAGACGATGAAAGTATATCGATGAAGATGAAACCAACTGGAACTCTTCTTCGTTGGAGGTCCATTGAGGTTCCAGTGATTAATGGCAGATTCCAGACTGATTGCATAATAAAAAGTAAAGACAGAAACCGTGAGAAAAATACGCCGTGACTATGGTTTCAGTATTAATTAAAAACCGTCTTATAAATCTCACTGTTGTTCCGTGGACAAACATCTGATTCGTCACAACCTTCATTCCTCTACATCCACAATCAGCAGGTAATTAAAGATATTTTTAAATACCCCACACAGGAGGTTCGGATAAACCACAAATAAAAGAGTAACCAAGATAATTTCTTTAAGAATTCCGTTGGAATAGACAGTATAAAAAAAAATTAATTAAATCATTTATGAGCAATGAACTCGGAAGTTATTAATTATTAGATGAACTTATCGTGTAAGGATAGGGTACGACGTCAGGCATCGGAACGTTGGTACCAGGTACATCCTGCCAGCGATACTGCAGCAGAACCTAACCTAACCTGACCTGTATATCCTAAATTATTGATTGATAATTTGTAACTGTATTGAACTTGACTGCCATCCAAACGTGCACGCAATCTCAAGAAATCAGCACTGATAAATATTACTGGTACAGTATAAAAATACATAGTAAAGTGGCGTCCTTGATAATTATTTATTTAATTAGAATGAAATGACGAAATACCAAGAAATCTTTGGGGAACGGTATTCACGGTATTACACGCTGATCTGTAACAGTACCAAGATGACTGGACCAAAATAAGATGTACAGCCATATCAATTTGAATTACTCGCCTGGAATTTGGTATCTCTTGAAGCACAATAATTAACAATCAATACCGTTTCCAGTTAGCTTATCCCATTATTCTAGACAGGGTCAAGGACATTCCGTTTTTATCAGTAAAGTTTCGCTCTGCTTTCGTGGCGCCATTAATAATTATAAATCATTATATCTAAACGCTTCTCCTATTAAGAACGTTTAATCATGCGCCAGAGATACTGTAAGTGGAATTGAGGAAACATGATTTTACAAAATAAGGAATGATATACCGAATAAAATTATAAATCTTTAAATATCCGGTTGAAACTTTTAATTGTGTTTTTCATTCGCTTTTAAAGAATTGCTTCGACTCTATGAAATATTAATGTCGTTGGAAAAATATAATTGTGTTCCTAGATCGTCCACCATCGGACGCGCATAAGATTAATTGCACGTCATTATCTCGTACGACAATTTTAATTCCTCGTACAATTGGATTTTTGATTACAGTCGTTATTCCACAATTGCCGTGACAGAAGAGGCAATAATAATCGATGAATTCACGACAAATCCTTCGCGTCGTGCAGTCAAGCTGTGTAAATACGTATTGATAAGATACATGAAATTCACGTCCAGAATTTAATACAGGTGATGTACATCTGTTTGATTATTATAATTCGCCTTATTTATGTAAAACATAATGAAAATAGTCAATGGTCACGTCAAAAGTATCGTCTTTATTAAATTGTTTTAGGCTAAGGATATTTCCGAGACATCTTACACGGACTGCAGGGGCAGAAACTGTCACTGATTATCGAGATATCCACATATGCGTACTGCTGATAAAAAATGATGAAATTTAAAAAATTTCATTCAATCACGTATTGGAATTCTCTTTTGAATAAGAACGAGGTTATTCACCGTACAAGTTCAAGGCTATCGAGCGGTACGCGTACAAGGTCACCCACTGTGCAAGTACAAGGTTGCTCATCGTACAAGTACGAAAAATTGTCAGAACCTCATGATCATGTGAAACGAGACATCAAACTGTTCTTATCATTGTATTCTGATTTCAATTATAATTTCTTGCAGATGAACTTTCGAGAAGTTTTAAAATTATCTAAAGGAAAGACTTTTTCATTATGAGTGAAACATTAATGCTGAAGGTGCAGGAAGGCATGAGGTACTCTCAGTGCTATTTGCCTCTGATTATAGAGTTGATATGCATCATTTCATCAGGGTCCTCGAGGAAGCTGTTGTAGGCAAACGTTGTTCTACCCGAATACCTGCAGTTTTAACATTGCGTCAACCGGTTTCGTATTTTCGTGTCACTGGAATTAGGAGCTTAATACTGTAATTAGAATTGTTTTATAGACACATTTTGAAGAATTGTTTAATGCTCGAAACTGACAAATAGCATAAAAAAAAATAGACTCTTGTTAAATCGTAAACGCTGAACACTAGAGAACTCAGTAATTGAATTGAATGCAATCAATGTCACTTAAAAGATATATTTTTAAATTCGTACAGAAACTCATATACTTTTCACCCTTATTCAACACCTTAAATAGAATAAACAATTGACAAAGATCTAGCTCCGAAGGTCTTGTTAGCATAGCAAGTAGCAAATATTGAACTTTCAATTGATACATCTTTATTTTAAATAACTCAACTGGAATCTTCAAACGAGTATAAATGAAGAAGTCATTAGTATAATAAATATTAGCACAATTTCAGGGTCGTATCAATGAATTCTCAGAGGACCCCGTAAAGACTATTCTATGAGTTCTGAACTTCATCAGGATCAGATGTGAGCAGACACGATGATCCAATTGTCTTGGGAAGTATGCGAACTTTAAAAATGATATTCCTGACTGAATCCCAAAAGCCGTACAGTCTGCCATGGGGCATTAAGTAAGCAAAGCCCTATTAAGATCAAGATGCCGATCAAATTCCTCCTGCGAAGACCACGCTGTTCAGCAAACACAAGGGGACGGGTCGTGGTGGTGACGGTACGACAGAGAAGTGGGGACCTGGGGTCCGAGGTCTGGGGTCGGGCCCCAGGGCAGGGGCCCCAACTAACCCCCACGCTCCTTCAGGCAACCAGACGAAGCACCGCAAGAACAGCAACGACCATTCGACGTTGTAGTCTTGCGCGTAACTCCGACCACGCGACCTGAGATCCGAAACGAAGGCGCTGTCTCTGGCTATTTCTTCATTTCGTAAATGCTTTGCAAATTCGTTCGAAGGAAGTCGAACGTTACTTTGCTAAAAACGGAGATCGCCACACGTACAGGATAGTAAGAAAGTACCAGGAAAGAATTCTGAGTCATTCGAAGTGAACTGGAGCTACAAGATATCCTGTGGCGTTTCAAGGATATTATTTCATCCTCAACAATCGACAGTGAGCAAGAATTAAAGATTCTGCGAATAATCGTAAGTAATAATAACTACGCTTAAGAAGTCATAAAATGCGACAGAGCCAGTTGAACAAAAAAATTATTATGTAAATTTTATTATTCTCTTCTGAATCCCTCGAAAATTTTTCTTTTTCTTTGCAAATTATAATTATCCTTGTTATAACTTTTTATCTCAATATTCTTTTCCTAGACGGTATATTCTTGCGTTCTCCACGGATTGGCACCTTCTGCGCATGCGTATATATATATTCGCTTCTCCATTTATGCTATAGCAAAGCGCGTGTACATCTTGCATCGTCTATGAGGCTACTGTGTCGCGAGTTCCAGAAGTAAAAGTCAGTGCCGATCGGCCGCGCAGAACGTAAACACATCCACGTTATCACTCCTCGTTCAAATTCAATTCTTTTAATGGAAACTCGCAAAAATTCTACACGTCCACGCTTTTCCTCTTACCCAAACGTATCACATAATTGATCCGAAATTTTCTTCACTATTTATAACTAACCTCAAATATTATTCCAAAGTTCTATCCGTCAGAATCGTTACACGTGATCCTCCATATTCTAGACACCCGAGGCAATCCTCGCTCGTTAAATATCCGCGGGAAATTAAGTGTCGTTTGAATATTGTTCAACAGCTATTTATACCTGAACTTCGATGGTTCTTCGTGAATATTTTTTATCGAGATCCAGTATTGCCTAAAGGAATTATTTTGTGGTTCCAGTGACAACGATCCACGTCCAGATGATTGTACGCGTCACGCTTATCGGGCTGTTCGCCATTTGCAATGGTGAGTTTTATTGATTATTATTTTAAAAGGTTGCGCACCCATTTTTTTTTTTTTTTTTTTTATAAATCGGTTAATATAAATTCTAAACGGTACACGAATAATCTTCAAACACTTTTATACTACATTGCCTCCTTCTACGTCATCCGTCATTCTTCACTTACAAGACTGAACGTGGATTTGCTCGTGACGTATGACAGTTCCATTCGTGACCAATTGTTCTCCGTGACGTTAATTCCGTTATCTGCAGTCGTATACTTTAGTACGTCATACGCCTGTCAAAAACGTCATCGGTTCTGTTGCATGATTCAGAAATGGTTTCAGTAATGCTCAAATTTATTGAGGTACGTGTAATATTGAGAACATGATTTTTTTTTCACTCTACTGAATTTTTTGCTCGATGACTAATGATGTTCCGGGATTTACCTGATGTGGCAAACCCGACGTGATAGTTGTTGCTACGAATTGGAACGGTGAAAACATCAGTTTCAGGGATAAAAAATCGGATATGCAAAATTCAACTATGCATTGGAAAACACGAGGAGGCTTGAATATTCGAAAAGATGTATTATTTATTAACGAATGAAAAAGATCACCCTATATAGATTAGCCACGATGCTGGAAATCCTTTTCGAGAAGTGTGACGATAGCGTAATTAAAAAAAAAAAAATATAAAAGCGTTTAAAAGTGTGATTTCACTTGGCTAATTTCACGCCGTTAACTGAATTTTATGTAAAAATAATTAACTACCTGATATCATTAAGTAGGTATTAATTTTTTTTGTCTTAATTTATTATTATTTTTTTTCAAGAAAAAAAGTAGAACGAAAAACTGTGTACCATTTTACATAATCAAATAGTTGACGTCTGGCTGCATCCATATGTAAGCATATAAAAAAATTAATTCTCCAAGAAATTAGTCTCGAATTACCTCGCAGGTACTTGCCACAAATTCTATAGTCTCGTGCGGTCTCTAATAATAGTAAATCACAGAAATTCTTCTCCTTCGAGGATCGTCCGATCACGTCAACAGAAATTACTTACGTAATTAGTCATTAGCATGAATTCGAGTGACTAATTGATAGTAACCGCTCTTGCGTAATACAGGATGCACGCTAACTTCGTTAAACAACGTATTTGCTTTAAATCTGAAAAAAACGATATTTAAACACATAGCTGAAACGTCAATGATAAATCGTTTACATTGAAACACCCTGTACATTTTATGCGCGTTCACGTATTCCTTTAGAAAACCAAGTTTTCCTCATTATGCGTCGTAGCACTTTCAGTATCTTCCTGTGTATCAGAAGCTTTCCTACAGCTTGGTTCACTTTCATTTGGCATTTGTAAAGCGAGGCGAAGATAAACGTCGAACCGGTTCGATATATTCTAGAGACGGATCGACCGAATTACGTCGGTATTCAGTGATCGATTTGATTCGACGACTGGCACATGCGAAACGTCTTGTAGACGGAAGTTAAATGTAAAATCAGATACTATAGCATTAAATGACCTTTTGCAAATATTTGGGTGCGTCATCGACAAATTCAACATAACGTATTTTTATAATATTCATCATCATATCTATTAGACCTGTACGAATTGAAAATGAATGACGATTTCATAAGAATTTTATATGATTTTTGTGGCGTCTCGAAAACGTATAAACAACCTCAAAGAATCCTTGGCCATCATGATTCCTCCGATGATGCAACATATTGTAAATGACTTTTATAATAATATATATATTTACTATAAAATAATGGCAGCTTCACAAGAAGAAATATATCAAGTACATAAATTATTACGGTTATGGCTTCATGATGATTTTCGCAGCCGATTGTAAACACGTCTATAATATCGTACGATCTAATGACGCGTTACATGAAGCCTCATTAATATGCTGCGTATCATCAATTTTATGACACGGATGGTCCTAGCCTTGATTAAGGGCCGTAACGCAATTATTCTTAAGGCTGTATTTTCAATGAGTAACGAAAAATTGTACGACGACAAAAACGACGTTCATAATATTCTTAGCGATTTAAATGACGACACGTTTACATGCGCGCAATTCGCAGGGCGCGAATTTTGCAATTTTGTTTTGTGAAATATTTAACAAATATTTTTTTTTTTGTATTCAATCTCGACGACCGATATTCGATTAATAAATAAGGCACGATGCCTTTAAGACGCGTGCACAGTGCGTCGACCGGCGCTACAAAATTTATGTTAATTGCCAATGGGATTCACTTTCATCTCGTATGTCGTTAGAATAACAAACGACGCTAATTTTCCCTCCGTCCGACGATTGACGTAGATGAGCGTCGGCCTGAACCACATGAGAAATTATGCCGGTCTCACACGAGCGTAACCAGAGCGAATCGAATAGCGAATCCATAGACCTTTTAACACGGCGTGTCGCTCGCGCGACGATTCTTTCGAAACGTCCTGTGACAAAGTTATCGCTTTGACGTTACATGCGAATCAGGCACAAGGCAGTCACTGACAATTGGGTGGGTTTCTGCTTCTTTATACGGGACAGCCAAGGTTCGTTACTATGCGCAAGAAAAGTATGGAACATTTTATTTGAGTATCGATTCCTTAATCCGCCTTCGCGAATTCAACCCGTGTCATCGTCATTTATAGAAAGTCATTACGCGAAATTCCTTAGTATATTTCGTATCGCGATACCTGACGATACAAACAGTTTTATCTGTCATCAACGCGACACTTGACACCACGCTGGATAACTTTAAGAATGCGCACTCTACCGGATGCATATCAAACTGCATATCACGACTGCAGTTACATGCATATAACGCAAGGTCTATTAACGGTCAATCATAAACTACTGAAATCGACACCTCGGCTAACCGGTCCTGTTCTATGAATCAATGGCGCGAATACCGATTCGTTGCGTAATTTCCAAACGTGACCATAGATGTCACTGAATTCCAAGCATTTCCGGACGCTGGGAACAAACACGACGAAGATCGTCCTTCAATATTTGCATCCAACTGGTCATCGATCGTACAAAGTGTGACGACGCATCTCGCCTAATGTCAAATATGTATATATATTTGCATCCATACCTAACCTCAGTTCATCGAATTTATGAACACCGAAATCTCGAATATTCTTGACGTTCACGTTTTTCTCTCTTGAAACTTAAACAAATCGTTTTCTTTCTCCTCTTTCGTCGTATCGAAGATCAACGATTGCACGTCTTATGTATTGTGTCTCCAATCATATGTCACACTTCCAAATTGTTACAACCAATTAAGTGATCGGTATTGACAGGTCGGCGCTACAATGTCAGAATCATCTATCGCTCGCACCGGCTGCGGAATGTTAATTAAAGTAAGATATTAATAGAATTCGGCGCCCGGGCCTTTTTTGCTCATCCTTTTTTCATACCTTCGTAGAGCGTTGGCTCGCCTCCTTCTTCGTTAAAAGAAACTGGTTCTACAATGGCGGATGGCTTCAACACGATGCAGCGTGGTGTATTTGGCCGGACATTGGTGTTTCTCTTTACGTTCCCGTGTCTATATAGTATAGTGAACTCTCTTTCTCTTTCTCTTGCTCCACGGCTAAAACCTGATGTAAACGATATCAGCGGCAAAGACAATCTTTCGACATGGAATTTTTAGAACGACGTCCTGGTCCTTAATTTTTTTTTTTTCTTAACAATTATAAATATCAATAAATTTCGCGTGTATAAATTATGAGAATTAAATCAACTTTCGGGTGTAAGCTGAGTCATTAACTCTAGGATTTGGAGGTTATCATCGATTTATCAGTATTATCAAAATTTGAAGTACCTTCTAGTTTTTAGGTTATCCCACTTCCGTCTTTTGGGTCAGAATCATTTTTCACTTCAATTTATGTAGTTTCTATCACGATCTATCACTGTCGCGTTAACCTCAAAAATAACGTCGTATGTATTACTCGTTCGTTATTATCTTGTCGTTCCGTGCCCGAAAAGCGTGATGAAGTTATTTGAAAAAGAGCGGGAAAATGAACGCTTCTCGGCCATGGTAGACGCTCCTGACCTACAAACAGATATTGTATGCGAGACTCGAAAATTTACATAACAGGGATTCCCTTGGTAACACGGTGATTGTGTCTATATGACAGAGACATAAGTAACACGTTCACAGCTTACGAGCGTTCCCAATCCTCCATATGATTGACATGTTTCTTGAATATGCACATACGTTACGACAAATTATCGTGGAGTCTAGGTGCATCCCGTACGTGGAACGTTATAGGTGTAATAACTATTTACATAATTATACTTTAACCGCAAGATGATTTTCACGTGGGTTTGCCAATTTTTAAATATCTGTAGATTATTTTTGAAATTTTTTTTTCAAATCAAACCCCAGCAGACTCATAAATTCTAAAGTCATTTTTCACATGTCCAAAATACAACTTCCGTCCCATTAGACGCTTTAAGCATAACCTGTGGACAGCATATTTATCCTGGGTAAAGACGCATTTTCATAATATGAGTTATGTCGCTCAAGTGTATTTTGACTCGAGTGACGTCTGCACTTTTGATATTTTTTTTTTGTCTTTTACTGACATCACGCGTGCGGAACGAATCTGCAGAATCGTAAAGGTCGTGGGTATTGTATGACAAAATATTTGACAGCAGGTACAAGTAATTTGCATACAAGTATCCGCGAAATTGCCGCATCGATTATTATTGCCGTACATTGAACGGGCTCTGTATGCCTTTGACACCATATGCAAACGTTGTCGGAGACATGTTTTCTTTGCTCAATTGAAGCCCCACCTTCTTCTTTGCTTACAGCCGACGTTACACGAGTTCTGATTACCACTTTGCATTAGTCTGGAAGTTGGGATCAATAATCAATATTTCATTTAATAATGGTTTCGATTGTCACTCGAGTATCGTTTCACTCAGTCAGTACACAAGTACAATTTTATTGTTATTCTACTCGCGATTTGTCATTGGATGAAAATTCAAGGCTTCCTGGGAAGATTTTTCGTCGTATCTTCATCGCAATTTCCGGGTTCAATTTATGCGTTTTTCAAGGTCTAACAGTTTCGTTGCTTGTAACACCGAAAGGGAAAGTAAGGCATTATCATTTCGATGACTTTTTTTTACCTTGTTTCTGAGTTCACTGAACCCCCAATTCCGTTCCGTAAATAATTAATTCAAATTTTCTATTGTTACTTTGATATCCGACGCAAAATAAAAATCGAACTTTTTCTATAATCAATAGCAGGTTTTTTTTAAAAGACAAAATTATTCGAATGAAACATTCATAAATCATTCTTTAATTTTAAATCGATCGTTTCAAACTGTCATATTTCAGCAATCACATGAACCCTAGCAATGTGCATTGATCCAGATCAAGATGAGATCATTAAATTCTATTGAATTTTTTCTCCAAAAAATCATTGATATCCCAATAATTTGTAGTAGAAAAAAAAATTTACAGATTATTCTAACAAAATTCAAATTCCATAACAGTCATACTGTTTGCAGATTCTCTTAACGTTATCCGGATTTTTTCTAAGCCTTCGGACACGGCATTCTTCAAGCATCCGGTAAAATTACCAGGAGATGAGTCTCCCGTCCGAATCCCGGATGTCCTTTCAACCTTCCACGAAGAGCCAGGAATAAATCGTTCCTCTGAGCAATTTCACTTGGGCAAAAGTTGCAACCACTAATGATACATCACAGCTGGAACGAAAAAAAAAAAAAAAGAAACAAGAACAATGCCTGATCGTACCTTGAGCCGCTTCGCTTTCTGATATTTTACATTGTTTTGAAATTCTCTGAAAAAATTATTTATTTTATCATTCACTCCAGTGTACTCACGATCGATCATTATCAATATATCTACAGCCATTGATCATGATACATCAGAACCAACTGTGACTACAATACGAATTATCGTAACCAACTAAAATTCGTAATACGATTATTACTTAGTCTAACACGTACAATCATTTCCAAATTATTCTACTAGAAAATTCAAACAGTCTGAAACTCAATGAAACTAAATGCAAACGATTTAGCACGATGATAACAAATATATTAGCCACCTTTTTGAACATGTCGTAACAGCCAACGTGACTCGTTCGCTCGAACATTTGTGACATCAAATTCGAGTATTGATTATAGCTATAATTTTTATTCTTCCTGACAGTACTTCTTGTACAGTGGCTATAAAAAAGAATTTTCTCGAACGCCAGGCATTTTTAAAATTTCATTCGTATTCGACCATATAGTTACAAGATACTTTTATTGTCTTTCGCGAACAGGATAAAGTATAATGATTTCTTGCAGCTGAACCAAGTACACAGTATTTTTACAGAAAAATTGAAATGCTTTTTTAACAAGGGATTTAACGTCGAACGCGCGACGAAGCTCTGCAATAATGGCTGTTCGGCAGGGATTGTATAATTATGATTTCATGAGTAGTTGCACTGTTCAAGTGAATCCGGGTACAGGTTAATGACCAGCACCTCCCTGAGGGCCACCATCGAAATGGAGTTTCGTCGTAGCCATGGACGCTCTTTGGTATCCAAATTCTATACTCTATTTGGAGCATCTATCACCTCCAACTATTCAGCTCCTTGAACATATAGACATTGTTAAATATATATGAAATTCCATTATCATCGAATCAGTCATGCACGCTCTGTACCCGGATGTCGTAATTTTAAATGATCTAAGCCATATCAATTTTTAACCTAGACGAGTCTTTACTGACGATTCTGCCGATAAAGTATAAAGGATCGTCAACTAATATCCTGACAAGGATATATAAGGAAAAAAAAAACATTTTTTTTTTTCGAAATTAAGTAAAAGTCATTTCTTATTTTCATACTTTTCAATACTTCTAGATACGATCATTAAAATCATTTGATTCTGATTTAAATATTTTTATCAGTAACGTTATTCTTCTATATTCTTCAGGTATCGAATTATTTCACATCATCCTCAGGTCATGCAACTCCTGTACAATGACTGCACGGTTAACCCGTTACTCTTAATCTTGACAGACAAGAAGCAATAAATACACTGCCTGTGTTACGCGAAGCCATTGGTGAAAACCTTGTGCCCCTTAGAAGGAGGAGTATATATATATATATATATATATATATATATATTTTGTTACTTCTCGTCGAGAATTGGATTTAAATTGATCTTCAATGTTTTACTGGAAGCTCACGTTCGAAGAAGAGTCATAAAATTATCACAATGCCGAACTCAATGTAATATACCTCAAGGCGTCCTTCCAGTGTCAGCGACCACTATGCCACTTGAGGACAATCGCTTTGCAACAGGCTTTGTGAACATTACGAGACAATAATATTAGCCATACTCTCCTTGCATGGATCATATATATATATATATATATATATATTGCACATACTGTATAGAAAGCATACTCGGCCGTCTCCACATAGTAACGCGACGATAGAGATACGCGTCGCAAGGCGATTGCCTACGTGACGCCTCAAGCTTCCTGTCCAATGTGTCCTACATATCCGTAGGCTTTTGGCATGTCTTTCTTGTGCTTTAATGTCATTTGTGTCTTGAATGAAAAAAAAATATTTTTTAAACGTACATACGTCTGCCGATAAGAAGAGGTTCGCGTGTCGTTTGAATTGAAAAATGAGGAAATAAATTATGCGTATCTTCATTTGTTGTCGTTAGATTTTATATTTAATTAAATAATATTCGATGAAAATTCACATAAATTGACTGCGATTAGCTGATAAAACTGACAGATAGTTGTACGTAATTAACTAGGAGATATCGTTCTTACGTGATGCCAACCTCGTGCTCTTAAACAATGATGACAATTGATGAACGGCCAAGGCGGTTATTTCAAATGTTTAATAATCCATGACGAATAAATGATAACGATGACGTTAATGAGCGTCATAGAATTCAAGACGCGATATGAAATTAAAAAATTATTTTTCAACGGAAATTCAATGTCATCAATGTAACCAGATTTGTAAACGAGTCACGAATGACAATCACTAGGATCATCAATGTTCTATGCAAATGTTTTAAGGTTGAGGTTGAACCCAAGAGAAAAATTTCTTCGGACGCTATTCAATTGTACGTCGTTTAATACTGATCCCTTTGTTGGGTTGTCTGAAAATGTTTATTTTGATTTTTAGGACTGCCAGTTTTGGAAGAACCGTCCGGTACCATCGCTTCTGTCAATTTTGACAGCACAACCGCCATCCCACCTGCTGCAGCTGATGACGTAGAGGCTCATCCTATGGATGATATTCTACCAGGAACTAAGGTACCTCCAAGCACCGTTGACTTCCTGGACGTGCCTCAGCACACGGAAACCGAACTGGGGTCATCCGTTCTATTGGCTTGTAGAACTGTCAATCCGGTTGCAGAGTGTCAGTGGTCTTGGCAGCCATTACCACCGGTGCATCTACCACTTCCGGATATAAACGAGAGCTCATCACTGTCCACGTGTTAGTAATGGGATTGAAATTTCTGTGATAGTTTATAATAATAATTAATGTCATTAATTAGTTGTTACTGTATCGGTATAATTTATCGACATTGACGTTAGTGTATTCTGAATTGACAATTGTCAATGGTAAATTGTATCAGTTTAACGAGTCAGGATTATGTAGCGTTAATTATGGTATAGAGTATTGATCAATACTGTTAATTGCTGTTTTATTGATTTTATATTGGTTTTTTTTATAGCTACTGCGGTTTCGCTCAACGCAACAAACTCCAATGCTCCAACCGCTCAATCATTGCCAGTTCGTTTATTTCCTGCATTTGGAAACAATAGCAATGATTGCTCTGTACGATTTTCGAGCACCAAACACGAACAGGCTGGTTATTGGACTTGTGCTGCGAGAAGTTCTCAGGATGATCCTTTTACTAGTACGGAACCAGCTAAGCTCAGTATTATTAATGATAATCAGGGTAGGTGGATATCTAATTTTTTTTTTTTTTTCATCAATGAACTGAAAAAGAGAAATATATGGGATTCTTTGTTTTCACAGTGGTAACCATTGCTTTTGCTAAACACGAAAAGACTATAGAGGCACCGGCTGGTTCCTCGACGCAAATTATGTGCAAAACGAAGACTCCAGTTCGCGAATGTCAATGGTCCTGGCGCCAATTGAATCAGTCTCAGCCATGGAATTTGGAAGTGAAGAAATTTCCAGCCTTTGGAAATGACAGTACTGAGTGTAGTATAAAATTCAAAAATGTTCTACCGGAACAAGAAGGCTTTTGGACCTGTGGTGCACGAACCAATCCGAACGCAACATTCACTCAATCTACTCCAATTCGATTTTTAATATCCGAAGGTATTATAAACTGTCTGATATCATTTTTTTCTAATTAGATCATTACTTCTCAAAATACTTTCGATGAGATAAAATATTGGCATGAGGTTCAGTAAACGCATTACTTAACTCGCGGATTGTCGCTTAAATAACGGAAAATTAATTATAACTGGACATTTGGCATACCTCCGGCAAAGCTGAAGTTGCTAAATTCTATGCCAATTTAGGAAAGTATGCATGGTACAAAGATGTATTGTTCAAGCACTTTGGCTGTAATACACATTTTTTTTTTTCTATCCAACATTGACAATCTGTTGATCTCTACGATTTCCTTCGTTGCACTTTGTTCCAGTCGAATTCGTACAGCTCTCCCGTGGCATACAGATAGCAGCCGGTGAAACGGTATTTTTGCGATGCCTAGCAAACAAACCCGTCGTTCAATGCGAATGGTCTTGGAAGGCAACTAATTCCAGCGAGGACACAATGATAGTAAAGAAATTCTCACCAAACGATGATAACGATCACGATTGTTCAGTTAGATTCAAGAACATCCTCCACGAAGAGGAAGGTCTTTGGACCTGTGGAGTTCGTTTGACTCCGGGTGGAGTTCTTCACGAAGCTCCTCCTGCGACAGTCTCTCTTCTGCCCTCTGGTAAGAATACCATAAATCAGTTTAAAGAAAAAAAAGAAACTTATGCCAAGACCTTTAGATTACAAAAAAATTCCTCTTACTTCTCTCAGCCAAATTGAGCTTTGCGGAAACTCCAGAAGACACATCGGTACCAATCGGCAGTGAAACTACCCTAAAATGCATGACCACTAGTCGCGTAGAAAAATGTGCCTGGACATGGAAGCCATTAAGCGGAAGCGACAGTGAAATCGTAGTTCGTGAGTTCCCAAGTAAGGGGGATCTGGGTAGAGACTGTAGCCTTGAACTGGCGCATGTCTTCGCCGAAGAACAAGGTCACTGGGGTTGCAGGGTATCAGTGACGACCCTGAACACAATGTTGGCTTCGTCAATAGCTAAACTCACAGTCTTCGAACAAGGTTAATAATTAGCACTCATTAGTTGATCCATGCACGTGCATTAGAAAATGCCCTACTTTATACCTTTGATCTCACAGACGATGTTCGGTTCTCTGAACTCTCCAAGGATATTCAAATATCTTCCGGAGGGACCGTCCTCCTGCGATGCGTCACTTCCGGGGCAGTTGAACAATGCCGATGGTCACTTACGCCAGCAAATTCAAACACTACCGTGGTGGTAAAACAGTTTCCAGCTGCAGGTGCTGAAGGTCGGGACTGTAGCGTCCGGCTGAGCCATGCCCTCGCAGAACAGGAAGGACTCTGGACATGTGGCGCCAGGATGCGTGGCCAACATAATTATACGGATGCACCATCAGCTAAGCTCAGTCTCCTGCAACCAGGTATCATTGAATCCTGAGAGAGGAACTCGTCAACGTATGAGACGTAAATACGTTGCGCGTATGAGCACCATATCATCTACGGTGCTGCTGCTGCTCCCGCTGATAATGATGGTGGTGGTGGTGGTGGTGGTCTTGGCGATGGTGATGGAGGTTGAAAGAGGATTGGTGCTCAAAATCACAAACTGCCCGCGTCGTGAGACACTTTTTTTTTTTTTAAATCATCTCGGCTCACGAAGTAAATACCCGTAAAAAATTCTTTTTATATAAGTCCTCGAAGTAACCACGAGTCAAGATGAGAAAAAAAAGAGATTGCAGAAACAAATTTCTTTTTTTAATACAATCAATGTGTATCACGACATGAGTGCTCATCCGCATTGAAAACGGACGTCCGTCTCTATGACTACAACTAAGTTTCCTAGTGTATTGCCATAAGTTATTGAGTCTTGCATTTATTACGTCATACGTATAGCTTTAAGATCGATTTGCATTTATTAGCCTTAGTGTCGCCCCTTATTTATCGCTCATCGCTAGCGTTCATCGTTTATCTTTTCTCTTGCCAAAATTACTTAGCGAGGCGCGAAACTTCGGTAATTCAAAATATTTAACAACTTATTCACACAAGAGATCGCATTTTCATATTAAAATAATCCTTTTGGGGATCATCTAGTCTCCGTTTCTCATCGTTAAATGACAAATCATTCATCATCAATTTTATAGCGTCTTCCTTTAACCCTTAACAATGACCTCCAGCCATTAGCGCATGCTGCACGCACCCACGCATAAAATGCACGCACGAACACAAAAGACTCTCCCGTAGAAGCTTTTAAGTAGTAACGCTTATCAATGATATTTAATTGATAACACGTGAAAGTAAATTATTGTGAAGTAATAATAATGTAACTTTCTCGTTCTATATCATCGTCAACGTCATTCAGAATCTATTCGTGTTTATGTATATCTATGTATACAACTTATCATAGCTAGGCTCAAGAAGCATTTATTATTATGTACGAAGGTTCGCTCCTGACGTTCACTCGCGCGATACCGATAATAAATAATTGTCTTATCGCTTCCACGATATTTATTTTTGTGCGCGTCATAGAAATTCGCCCGCGATCTATGATCGCTGCGATTCATCTTATTGCGATGTACTTCGAAATCCGTGAAAGACTGAAATTTGAGCTGTGAACTATAGAAATGGTATCTCTGGTATCCACTGTGACTTAAAGAGAAATTTCTTTCATAGGACGATATAATCTAAAATGGATAAACGTCGTTTGAACGGGATACGTTTGATTAGGAATTCAATATAAAATCATGAACCAAAATGGAGGATGCCATAAAAGTGCGTAAAGGTAGTCCGACACGGATTTTTGAAAATTATATATTACCTTAAAACTAGTTAGACAATTTTTAGAATTAAGCTCTGACTTCTTTAGATAGATTATACGTTGCATGTGTGTCAACGGTGTTTATAGTTGGCACAATTAATTTCGACATCCACTCTTATTCGCATAGGTAATTTAAAAAGAAATAGGAGTATCTGTGCCCCTTTTAAATCACGGGGCATCACCTTCGACTGGCCTTTTATGAGACAGTGAAAAAAAAAATCGATAACAGCTTTTATTTTCGCGTAATCCACACGCAGAGCCAGTACTATGTCGAACGTAATGTCACGTTGTTTTGTTTTCCCGTGAAAGAGGATGAATGTTGCGCGATAGGCGTAAAGGAACAAATCTCGCTAATTAAAACTTGAACGAAAGTGGCTTCAATAGTTGCAGATTAGTTCACATTTAGCTCTTCGTCCGATTATAAATGTCTTAATTGCGCAACACTTATCGTCATTCGTCATTACGCACATACGAATGCCCAAAGATCGGCTACATTTAATGTAAAAAAAAAAGAAAACTTCCTCAATAAAGGATAATGCGAAAAGGAATTAATATCGATACTACTCATTTCTCGTCACCTTCACATTATATGTACGATTTTTCATATAAAATCCACGGTTCAACGTTGTCATTGCACTTCAGGGATTCTTGCACTGTACCACCTTATTGCTACTGTGTCTTTGTACACCGATGCACGAGCGAAGACAGCCATTTTGAAAGAAACAAGACTTCCGGTACTATGATGGAAGTTGTTAAAGGTTATAGAGTATGCGTGCACCTTGTAGTTGGTGACGGTGACCTCGGTTTTGGTCTTGACAACGCAACTATCTGACACCAATTATCACAGAACAATTTAATTAATTGAAGAAATATGCATTAAAAGATTTTATCATCGACCACTGCCGATCATGCTTACACCGGATGCATCCACATAAAAACAATGAATATTCTGTACAGTGGTGAATGGTGTTTTTGATTCTCCGGCATATCTGGAAGCTTTTGGTGAAGTGATAAGAGAAATTACTATGCGATGATCAACATGGAAGATTTATTAGCGGGTGTTGACAATTTTTAGAACCTGTTACCATGGTACTTTGGGCTGCTGCTCATCAGAAGGTCTCTCTGGCATGTAGGGTACGTCCTGTTTCACCAGAAGCCAAATGTCATTGGTTCCATGCACCGAATGTTCATGTGCAACAGAATAATTCTACGAAGATGACTAAGTGAGTCTTTAATGTAGTTTTAAGACTTGTCTTTGATTGGATTAGATCTTTTTGTATTAACTGAAACAATTATTATGTAATTTTTTTAATCAGATACAATGCTCAAATGAATTACTCCTCGGGGATATGTACTCTGCAGTTTAAACCCGATCATACTGACCTAGGACAATGGACCTGCAGATTTACCCTGAGCAATGAGAATGGCATATTGGAATTAGGAAGTACTGCTGTTGTACTTTTTAATAATATGACTGGTTTGTATCAGAGTAACTGATTATATGATAAGATTAGGAAACAATAAGGATTAATTTTACTTGTTTGTAGATGAAAAATTGGGATGGATTGTAGGAGCTTTGACTACCATGGTATTGTTCCTTATGATCATCGTTGTCGTCCTGGTCGTCTGCAAAGCTAAGCTCTTTACTCGACGTGTCCCGGAAGTCTTGGAAACTATGTCCAGTACTGAGAGGAAACAAAACAATCAATTGTGCTCTGACCGATATACTGAGGGACCAACAAAGATAAATTTCAGATTTTCTGATCAAAATTCACTGGATAGTTTGCCAGATGTAAATTCTGTTATACCGAATAGAAGTCCACATCTGTATGAGCGTGTTGAAAAGTGTACTGTGCCTGTATCGAAGACGTTGTATGAAAATGTTAAAGGATAGTTCTTGTTATTTCTTATACTTGTTATTATTTATTTAAGGTGTATAAAGAAATTTTACCTAATAACTTTTTACTCTGTTGTAAGTCAAATTATATTAAATAAGTTTACCTGTAAAAACAGGATTAGGCATAACAATGTAGATTACATCGTTATTAATAAAGAAAGTATATTAATTTATGGTTAATATAAAATTTACAGGTACAAGTACAGTTTCAATAATCAAAGCTTTTTGAATTATCTATTTCTCCTAGATTTTAAAAATGTAAGCTTTATACTGTATACATACATTTATTTAAGAGCATCCAATTGAGCCTGAATTTTCTCTAAATTCTGATAAAGTGTAGATAAGTCCTGTTTGTTCATTTCCACTGTCAAATTAGTGGCTGGTGTGCCAGTTAAACCTAATTGAAGCAACACAAGTGGTCGAGCTTCTTTGCTGATTCCTGATGACGATGATTGCATATTCAGACTCCAATTAATATCATTCACCTAAAATTGATATGATACAATGATCATGATAAATCAGTAAAATGCATAAATGTTTAAACTTGAAATTGACTTCTATATGTTACCTGAGTATGAAATATAGATTTTTGTCTTAGGACATCGATAATTCCTTTGGCGTACATGACCCATGCATTTAATAAAATAGCAGCTTTGTCATCTTCTATATTCAGAGGATCCTTCATGTATGCTTCCATAACTGCTGGTTTCACAATACTATAAGCAGCTTGCGTATACATTAACGTAACTGTGTCCAACAGCAAACTCAGATCATCTTTATTTAGATCAAGTGAGATTGATAATTTCTCTTCTTCTTCAGCATTAAATACTTTCGTATTACTGCCTGATTGCAAACTTTGACATATACGGTTAACGAGAAGACGAAACTTCCCACTATCCACTCGATCGATGATTTTTAAACCCCTTTTGAGCCTGAAAAAAATAAATGTTTAATGTTCCCTTAATTTGAATTTGATTTCTATTTCGTATCACCTATGGTAGTGCCATCTACAGGAGAAATTTATACAAACGTCTAACGTCAGAATATGATCAAGAACATATGAAATTAAGAAGAGTTCTTGTCTACAGGTGGTTAGAATCATCAATAAAGTTATTATTAAGATTGTATCAAAGGTTATTGAATATATCATGATGAATTAAAGCTATTCTACCTGGGAGTCACAACAATCCAGGCTGCCATTGCTCCTTACTATCTACTGCGACCTCCGAGTAAGTAATAATAGAGAGATGAAAGTTTATATGCTGGAAGTGACACAAATATTCGGTCATCAATAGTAGTATGAGCTGCCGCCATTCATAGCGCAACTATTCTAACCGTGACGAATGAGACTTAGCGTGTTAACCCGCGGGAAGAAGAAGGAAGAATTGCCTTATATTTTTTCGACAAATTAATTAGTTGTTTGAATAGAAGAGGAGCAGAGTGATTTTGAAAAGCATGATGAAAAAAATGAGTCATTGAAAAAGTGTATAGAGTTAAGGAATATCAAATCTGGAAAGGGAATGAAGAGAGTAGGAAAGAATGTTGTAAAATAGACCCCTTTAAGCAACGATTGGCGACAATTAGCACTAGTATTTATGGCATCAAGAAAACAGGAGATTCATCTCGACGTCTCCTCGCTAATATTTCTTCATGCCTGTTGCTTTTTATGATTTTCGTCACTTTGCATAAGATAATAAAATCTTAAACGAATTTTGAGTATCGTTTATAGCCAGAAATTGACGTATTCTTTACATACTCAGAGTTACAATAACAATTTTGATTTTAATTGAAGCGAAATGTTTCCTCTCTTTATTTGACACGTTTTGAATTTGGATAATGGCGGCAATTTATTGTCTACCAATGACCACACCTAAACACCATGGAGGCGCTACAGTAAATACATTGTTGCCAAACTTAATGCTCATTTGTGATGCGAAATTAAGATCAAGACAGTTTTTAAAAGGAAACATGATGTATCGGAGGTCCAAGAAATATTTAAATGTATACTACGATGGTGGGAAAACAGTTATTTATGCGGTTTTCGTAATCCCAGTTTAGTGCGTTGTGGAATATGCGACGAGCAGCTACTGTGTTACGCAGTTCCGCATGATGCCATCAAGAAAATAAATGCTTAACTCCACTGGAAGTTGCTTCCCACGTTTATGAACTTCTAATCAGCGTTTAGATGTTACATATTTACTTTTTTCCAGATCTAGGCCTCGAATTTAACGAGAGGAAGATGTAATTCGCATTTTTACTTGGTAGCGTGTACATGTGGCAACAGAGCAATCCTTTTCCTGTTGGGTGCTCCGCCACTTCCTAGTCAAAAGAATTTCTTCGGGTACAAACAAAAATATATTTATACCCGTTTAAAGTTAAAAATCAGTGCCTATGTGGGAGTACGGATCAAATGGTTTCCCAGCGGCGACGTTCATCCGGTCCGATGTGTTTTAAAGAAAGTTCCCCGAGTGTAAATATTTCTTAACGCGGTAGCAAGCGTCACATTATACACAACTTGTGGGCCTGTGTTAAAATTGACTTGCCTGACTACACTTTTTTGATCGTATTTCACGCACTTGTAAATATTGTTTTTTGTGGAATTATATGGACTGCTATTGGGAATATTTACTAGGGCGACTGATTCTTCACTTAGAAACTGCAGTTGTGGCACCAAAAGTGTTCAAACGAATTTACGTATAAAAAGACTGGCTGGCCTACTACTTTAAAGTTAAGGTATGTTTCATTTGTACATGTTTCTGGAAAGCATTCACAGGCACTAGGTTCCTGTAAATAGTTAATTGAAAGTAGTTCCTTTTATATTATAGGTTCTTAAGCTGGCTACTGTTACGCACGGAAGGCATACTAACAGCTACTGTGTACTAGGCTGATGCAGGCTCCCTCTCACTTGGTATTCATGTGGTATTTATGCTACCGAAATATCCTGTTCCTTAGGAAGATAACTTGACAATAGAGATCCAAGAAGCACGCAAGAGAGGAGGAAGTAAACTATTGCTAATGGTACGTCGACGATATCGTGGTCATCCTCCTAGTAATAAAATGGAGGAGCCAGCGAAGAAGAAACAACGTGTTGAAAACGGTGACGACGAGGATGATGGGATTACAGAAATGGAACGATTTCAAAACAGTCTGCTCGCACAGTGTCTATGTAACATTCCAGAGAGCAGTCTACGCAAGCCATTTACTGCAATGACTGTTCAAGCAGCAAGTGGTGGATTTCGCACAGCAACGATATCCGAATGGGAGCCGGACAAAACTTTAGAATTTATAAGTGCTTTACAACTCCTCTTTGATCTTGCTATTAAGCAGAACACAAGAGGAATCATGTGTAGCAGGGTTGCAGATGTTTGCGAAGCCCTCTCTCGTAACGAACACGGGATCATAGATCAAATAATCGACCTATCCTGCACAGCCAACAAGTTCATATCATTCACAGCGAGTAGAGCCCTGGCAGCATTCTTCATCGTAACCAAGGAAAACATTGAAGCAGCTTGGTTAGAGAGATTAACACAATCCTTAGTGAATACTCACTCCCCAAGTCAAATGCTCTTCACTCTTGATGTGGTAAAGAGGGTCGTCGAGCATAAAGACTGCAGTATCCATCCTCTTGAGGAATCAGATAGTTCTGTACCACCACCAAATTGCAATACAGTAACAATTTCTGATCCTGAAAGTTTGGACAGTACTCCTGTAAAAGCAATGTGTGTGAAAGCACTGGAGTCCAAGTGGACACTCCTGGTATCGAAGTTCGATGCCATCCTAGGCTCGTACACGCCTCAACACGAATCTGCTGTCATCACATTCTTAGAACTGTGGGAGTCTATTATCTCGGTGAAGGCCAACTTATCTGTCATCGATACCAAACTTTTCTATTCACAACTGGACAATCTCGTAATGCTCCTGAATGCGAATGTTCCTGGAGTTATTTGGAGACATCTACTGGGTCTCTTCAATGAAGTGTTATGCTACGGTAGTACCCTAGCCTTGCAAGACGTCCTTCCGGACGAACCATGTTCGCTAGCACACTTGATTGTACGTGCCGTCAAAGACTGGAGATTACTGGATGCACTTCCATATCGCCATGGCTCAGGAAGGTTTGGCGGAGGTACTGGCGACGGTGATCGTCCACTCTTACAAAAAGTTATTCTACTGGTTCTGAAGAGTGTCGCGGTGACGGTCAAAGAAACACGGAGCGACTCGAGCGACTCATCTCTAGATTCCGAAGCCGAGGATCTGGACGCAGATATGGCAGTCATTGAGCGCAGCATCAGAGAGGTCTTAAGACAACTGGACCAGTGCGTCAAGGCATTGATGCCTTTCCATCCTGAGACCTTACTCGCGCAGTGGGTCGTACAAATGTTTCTTGATCAGGATGACTTCCTCATTGAAGGCATGGTCTGTTGCCTGGATGTTGCTGTTGGTCTCTTCTGCAGAGGACCACCACAGAATGATTTGGGACACATGCTCAGTCCTACACTGACCTTCATACAATTTCTAACAGGTGTCTCTCATGATCATGACGTACTATTAGATTATTTGGTCAGCAATGAAACCTGCTTTCTTCTCTACCTATTCAGGTTTCTTAAATATGTCAGGCGAAATTGGACAGAATTTGTGTCGTGTTGCGGTAGGGAATTAGATGATACCATGACAGTACTGATAAGACTCCGGCTAGCAATAGATAGACTTGTCTCTAAAGCTTTGTTCCCTTACAATATCATTCCTGTTCTTCGACTGCTGGAAAAGTGCGAATCCCTTTATGAGGGTAACGTAGAGAACTGAGACAAATACCCTAACTTCAATAATCACAAAATATAATTTATCTAACATTGAGATTTACCAAGGATGCCTTAGCAATGATACTCCGAAATCGAATTCAATAATTAAAAAAAACTTTAATCAAAACCTAAGCAATTCGACATTCACTTACGCTAAGACTCAATATATTCCACAAATTGTACTCCTTCTACATGCATCCTTGTGAAAATTGTTTTATAAAGGTAATACGTATCTTTTTTCTTTGGGATTCTTCTATCCCCATACTTCTCGACTAGGATATGATGGAACAAAAACCCAAAATTGCATAAACAATTTTACACAATTTCGAGCACATATATGATTTTTAAAAATATTTCGATCCGGTTGTCTAAAGTTCCATCAATCGTAAATTATAAGAGTGACTTGTATCTATTTCGATTATTTATTATCTTAGCCATCGTTTACTTGGGCCAATGGCCGTAATTAAATCCTTATTTACCTACGTCGCATACTCAGCTCTGATCATGTAAGGACTATGTACATTAAGTAGTACAAAAGATAGTTGCAGACAGTGGACGATGAGAAATAAAAATTAAAAGAAAAAAAAAACCATAGTGCTAACTCGTTACGGTGCTACGGGAAACGTGTTCCTGCCAAAGCACCGTTTTGGTTAAATATACTTGAGAATGTACTGCTAGAATTAATATTTAATTGTTCATCGCGATACTGTATATATGACTTATTATTTGATTCTAGTATAATTACAACCGAACGTAAAATGAAAACGATGCACTAAGATTCGTCTACTTGTCTACTATAATAAAACATACAATTTTCGTATATACCGTCTTATCTATATTGATAACGATACGCCAAGAAAAACAATATTTATACCGTAGTCCTAGATAGGATTTATAACTCGTAGTCCAATATTTCTCATGGTGCGACGATAAAAAAAAAAAATTTATCTTCTATCGGGCAAGGAATAATAAAGTCCGAAGTGGATTATTCGTAAACCATTAAATTGCACTTAGTACACTGTACTTAAAAATACCATTGACTCGCCATCATTACAACATTTACTCTTGCGCGAAGCACGTGTCGAATTTATACTGTCAAACTTTGCACGTGCTTCGGTAGAGGGGTAGCTGTCATTTGACTAATCGCCATTACGTTGGAGATTGTTGAATTTAGACGAGGAAAATAGATATTGTTTATCTAAATTATTATAGTCATTGATAAAAATGGGTGAGCGTTGTACCTAATAATATTTATGGCTAATTTTGGTATTTATCTAAATTTGATATATATGAAATATTGATGCATGACGTTCCAAGATGTATTACTTGAGCGTTAGCTTTGATTTAATTTATCAATTGATATTGTCAAATGATGGCTACACTTTATTTATATAATTGAAATGACGGATAATTACCATATTCACCATTAACAATCCGTACATGTGGTATATAAATAATTGTACCTTTATAACGACCCGTCCAGACGTTGTTTTTACATCTGCACACGTAAAATTCTCCTAATCTGACTAGTTTATACTCTGTAAATATTTATTGTAATTGTTATAATTATAATTCTCGAATAAGGCTACTCGTGTAACTATGCATCTTGTAATGCAGCGATTTAAAAATATTTTTACCTTTTTTGTAACTGTGTCATGTCACTTTTTTCAGACCCTAAACATAATTATATTTTACCTGTAACTTGTCATACGAGGCTGCGAAAAGAACATCATTGAATATTAGATTACATGTTGATTATTTGCAATTCAAGGTAAAATCCTTTTACTAAAAACACTCGTTGAACAAACTATGAAAAATTGTCGAATAATTTTCCAGGAATCACTAGGTATTCAAATTAAGTGGGATGCATTCCCCCAGTAGGTCAGATAAAAGGAGAGGGGAGTTTCTGATATATAAAACGGGTCACCGGGTTGGAGCTCTCATTCATCCAAGAGTCATATCGAACTTTTGGACGTCTGTGTTTTTCTTTTACTTATTTTTCTTTTTTTTTTCACTGGGCTGTAAGTTGTCAGTCGTAGTCTCTGTGATATCATTTGGTATGGTTGAACTATACAACGTTGATGTACACTTGATGAATAAAGAATATATTCTTACATAATTGTTGAAAAAATATAATGAAAAATATAGTTACAAAAGAACATAATGATCAGTTCATGAAGATAAGAGAATTACAGTTTTTATTACGTATGCTGAACATATAAACGATTATGTATATTTAATAGAAAGTTAAATACGTCATACTTAACATTACAATAGAAATCATACTTACTACGACCTAACTGGGATTTTGATGTGTTTAAAAAATCATTTTTAAGAAATTAATTATTGTAGCATACGTATACGTCGACCAATCTACTAATTTACGATAAATATTTACAATAGAAAATCCATCGTTTCCATAAAACTTAAGTTACGATACGTAGTAACTTCATAAAACTAGTTTCACAAACAAATTTGGATAAATTCTGTTTGCTCAACACAAAAAAAAATGCAAACTGTTCACCTCTCTTTTACGAGCCTACACAACTACTGATAGTTTTTCAGTAGTATCATAGGTAATCCATTGATTATTACAATGTTACTTAATTTTTATGTATAAGACTCAGGTCTACCTCAGCCATTGGACCGAAGGGAACATTGTGGAAAGAAAAACTACGTATCATAGTCCTCATCAATATTGGCAGTATGAGTAAAATTAGATGTAGGTAGGTCATTGGTACTCATGTTAGAAGGATGACTGCTCAGATTAATGGGATTCACTTCGGTATAAAAATTAGGTTGACTAATTTGAAATGAGGCAGGCACCGATATCTGAAAATCTGGAGCGCTTGGCGTGGATGCAACTTTAGCTGTTTCACTCAATACCACTGTGCTAGTGCTTCCTATTCCTTTAATATCTTTTGAATTTCTGCGACTTATACTTATTTCACATGATTGTACTTCCTTTGGAACACTAGAACAAAAAAAAAATATATTCATTAATTGTTTGGTATATAAAGAGTAATGTGTTAATACAATTCATAAATAAATCTTACTCAGCTTCGGAATGGCGTACTGCAGGTGGGCATACAACTGTCAGTGGATTAACGGACATAGGAGCGGGTGTCAACGGTGGTGTAGATACTTCTTCATCTGCTCCTGATATGTCTGGTAGTCCTTTTACTAAATCTTTTAAAAAATCAAACCGACTTTCTGAAAGAATACACTGCTTCCTATAAATAAGTAAATAATATAAATAAAAATAAGTATTTCAGCAATGACCTAGAAAAAATATAAAATACTCACATGTGAGAAGGACTTAGTGTCTTAGCATTCTTGGCACTCGTGATTTGCATAGTTTTTGTCAATAAAGAGTGCACAAATAACTCTAGAGTTCTAGGTATAGTAATAGTTAAGGAATCGAAGGATTTAAACAGAAATTTAAAAGTCCAAAAATTCATAGAAAATGCTTACAGAGAATACTATTATAATAATTATATCTAATCAATTATTCTAAAAGGATATAGATTATAACTGGCACAGCTTGAGCAACTTTTCCAACATCCTCATCACTTTGCATAATCTTCTTAATGCGTGACTGAAATACATTGTGGAGCAGTTAAAAAATAACATACAGCTACATATAATTTAGTGAATTTTAATAACTTTCTCCCAATATTAATAAAAAATACTTTAACTGCATTCCAATGCAAATGAATCAATTGGCAGTGGCTTGACATTCTATATTGGTTACATCTTGTACAATGAAACATCATAATTCATAGATTGCTCTAGCACTTACCACTGGAAAACGAGTATTATATTTTTTCTTCTTACTTGGCATTATACCACAAATCTTCAGAGGGTCGCCACAGCACGTGCTTAAAAATCCAGTTACAAACAAATGTAAACGGATTAACCAAACTTAGTTCTAACAAACTTCTCTTATGTTGACTCGAGTTTAGGCACTGATTGGAGCCACCAAGAAAAAAATAATAAAGAGGACCAACCACATGGGATTTTATGTCTGACGGCTACTAGGCATTTCTTAGCATTTCTAACCACACCGTGCAGCAGATAACAACGGCGGACATAATAACGGAGATCTTTTATAATTACCCTATATAACAATCATTGTTCGTGCTGATCTATGCTTGGAAAGTGCATTAATACAATATTATTTCAAAGTTTGTTATGCCGTATCATATAATTATTATCTGAATAACTCCTGATAGATAAAATGTCGAATTTAGGAGAGAGAATAGTAGTTTTGATAGATATGGATTGTTTTTTCTGCCAAGTCGAGGAAAGATTACAGCCAGATCTTAAAGAAAAACCTGTAGCTGTTGTACAGTACAATCAATGGCAATTAGGCGGGTAAAGTTCTTTTTTTCTTATCTTATATTTTATTATAGAAATATAGAAATTAAATATGAATCATCTTTTATTGTAATAAAATGTTTGCAATGTTATTTATTTATTGAATTCCATAAGTAGATATTAGTGATATATACTGTTAGTACTCATTAGAAGCTACTACTTTTCAATTGTGATATATAGCTTTTGATATAAATATTTTTTTTCTTTCAGAATTATCGCCGTAAATTATGAAGCAAGAGCTTTTGGAGTTAGTAGACATATGAGAGGTGATGAAGCAAAGGAGAAATGTCCAGACCTTGTGTTGGTCAGTGTACCAGCACTTCGTGGAAAATCAGATACATCGAGGTAAGTAAATAATTGTAAAATGTTAATAGGGCTTCGTAATTCATAGAGGTATGAATGTATAATTTCAGGTACAGAAATGCTGGTCGTGAAGTTATTGAAGTCATGAGAAAACATTGTAACATTGTTGAACGTGCAAGTGTTGATGAAGCATATTTAGACATTACAGAAATAGTTGATCAAAAAATGTCATTATCACCTGAATGTATTAAAAGTATGACAAAGAGTCTTTCTAATACTTTCATTGTTGACTTTTCAGAAATAGGGAATAATGATGAAGGCAGGTATAAATATAGTTTTATATTAATCAAAATATGCGTTAATATTAGAGTAAGCTGAAAAATAATTTTTAAAATAATTTTTAGAACAAAGAAAAGATGGCTTAGATAGATGGATTTCCTCAATATTTGACGAATTGGAAGATGATCAAGCTCAAAGACTCGCTGTTGCTGGTACAATAGTTGAGAAGTTAAGGGCTGAAATATTAGAAATAACAGGATTTAAATGCTCAGCAGGCATTTCATATAATAAGGTTTTTAATATCTTTAAATCTAATATAGATGTCCATATATACAAATCCAATGAACAAATATTTTAGATTCTAGCTAAATTAGCTTGCGGATTACATAAACCAAATCGTCAAACTATTCTACCATCTTCAGCTGTCCCATCACTTTATTCCACACTACCAGTTAAAAAAGTTCGAAATCTTGGAGGAAAGTTTGGTGATGTTGTAGTGGAATCTCTTGGATGTAACGTTATGGCAGATCTAATGCGTTACACATTACAAGACCTTCAAAAACGTTTTGACGACAAAACAGGGTACAAGAGATGTTTACTCTTTCTCAATTAAAAACAATTATCAGTATTTTCTTCATGATTTTCCATATTTTATGTTCATTAGATTATGGCTGTATAATATTGCTCGTGGAGTGGATAACGAGCCAGTTGTAGCAAGATTGGTTTGCAAGTCTATCGGTGCCTGTAAAAAATTTCCAGGAAAACAAGCAATCACTAAAATGGATGTGGTAAGAATCGTCAGATACTAAATATAAAATTTTTATATTAAAAAATTATTCTCATCGTTGTAGCTACAACACTGGATAGGAGAACTTGCGGCGGATGTTTGCGACCGTCTAGAACAAGATTTGGAAGAAAATCAGCGTCGTGCAACTCTATTGACTGTGAGTTACCATTACTACCAAAATAAAACCACAGTGTCACAGTCTCGCTCATGTCGCTTGATCTCATATAAACCAGATAAAATAACCAGTCAGACCATCGAAATTGTGACTAAGTCAACACAACAGCCAATAGCTTTTTTAGGTATTTCAGTCGGAAAGTTTAAACAGACTAACGGTAGCAATAATTTTATTAATTATTTTAAACCGAATAATCTAATAGTTAATAAAACAACTGATACGTCAGACTCATCTGTTGATAAAAATGACACGCAATGCAATGATGCTTTGCCAGTAACACAAAATGATATAAATGATACAACGCAATATGATAAGTCGTCGAAGTCTTTTTTTATGAATGCTTTTAGTGACGTGAACAAAATTAGTAATAAGTTAGTCAAAAATCCTAGCGAACATTTTAATGATCACGAAGAAGACGCGGTGCATATCGTCTTTGACAGTCATGACAGATCAGGATCCTCAGAGACAGTAGAAAATAAAACAGACGGCAAGTGTGAGTTAAAAGATAGCAAAGAGAAGTCAATTGAAAATGTAAATCACGAAGAAGATGATCATGGTAGCATTATGGGAAGCTCTGAAAATAACTCTTCATCGAATCATCAAAGCTCTGTGCACAGTGTATCCATATTAGAATCAAATGTTTTACACAGTAGAAATCATAATGATTTTAAAGAAAATAATGAAACCTTAGTAGAGCTAAGAGAAATATTTCCTGACTTGAATGATATTGATCCACAAATTGTATCTTTGTTACCAGAGAAATTGCAAAGGGAAGCAAATTTAATATTAAAAGCTCGAAAAAAGAGTCCAGTAAGTAACGCTAGTACAGGGAAAACGGGGAAAGCAAAACCGAACAAATCTAATAAGTCCAATGGTTCTAAATCTGTAAAAAATAATAATTCAATTAGTGCTTTTTTAAAAAAGTGTAGTCCTAGTAATGACTCTACGAACTCTTTAAAAAAATGTTTACAATGCGATCAGTTAATAGTGATTGAAAGACATAACGAACATATGGATTTTCATATAGCACAAGATTTGCAACAAGCAATAAATGAATCCTTGAAATGTAATTCAATATCTATAAAAAGAAAGGAAACTATGGATGATGTAGATGATCGTGCTAATAAGAAAAGAGCGTCAGATCTTGAAATGTCAGCACAAAGTAAAGAAAAATGTAAAAAGATATCCTCATTCTTTGCTCAATTGTGACGACAGATATTAGATAGTTCAATTTACAAAATTAATTTAATCAATAAAATGGACGGGAAAGGATAAGTGCGATTTAGTATAAATTAACAAAATATATGATTATATCACTTTAATCTTTATTTAATAGTACGAACATTTGAAAAATCCAAAGATATTTGAATAAATATAAATAAGTTATACTTATAATAATATTGTATTATTAATTTCCAAGAAGATTCATTAGACATCTCTTCAATGTGTGTAAACAATTGGCTTTAATGGTTAGTGGTAATATTACAATACTAATGAGGATTTTCAAAATAATTTATATGTTGCTTTCTGATTGAATCAGATATTGATTATGCAATTTTTTTCAATTTTTACATTAATATTTCATAATGGTTTTCAAAATTAACATTAATTATAAGTCGCGCGTATTGACAGAGGAACTACAGAGTGCAGCTGAATCGTATTAATAGCAAAGAAAATAATCAGCCTTCTGTTATTTTTATATCATTAAAAGTCATGATATCAAGTTAAGCATGTACAACTAAGCAAGTTTTAATCAGTCATTATAATTTTTAATAATGTTGCCTGCCACTTCCTCGACCACGATTATAACCACGTTGATAACTATTAGAGCCATAGTTTTCGCCTTGATTCCAACCTCCTTGAACTCTTCCGCCTCGACCTCTGCCACCTCCACCACCACCGCTTCCTCTTTGATACCCGCTACCGCCTTTATTATCACCATAATATCCTTCACGATTACCATAATCAGCATTATATTGCTGTTGTTCAAGATGTAGGTATTGTTGCTGAGGTGGAACATCTTGGTTTTGTCCAAAATTTTTAGATGCATCTTTGCGATCTCTATATCCTGCATTTCCTCCAGCGCCTCTACCCCCACCTCGACCTCCTCTAAAAGAAGGTGGTCCAGCCACACGATCTTTCTGCCAGGATGGCATCTCGGGTGGTGGTGGTTCCTGGTCACATGGTCTTCCTCCTCGATCAGGAACTGCTCCAATTATGACTTTGTTCACTTGACTGCGTGTATTTTTGCGAACTGCAGCATTACTTGTTTTTTCTATTACTGCCAAATCATCTCGGGATGCTAGTAAGTCTGCAATTGTTACATTTGGTTCCGTAGACATTTTATCCCTTTTACTTTGATAACAAGCATTTAGCTGATCTCCCTTTGGTCTTATTCTGTCAGACCACTGAAATGGAAAAAGATGATATGAGATGCATCAACAAAGTTATTTATTTTTAATTCCATGAAATGATCATGTTATTACAATAGAAATAGTATACTTTACCAGAAATGATTGAACGGTTACATCCAGCCTTTTAAGTAACATCTCTCGCCGTATTCTGTATTCCTCATTTAAATCTTGTTGCAATTTATCCAACTTTTGCCACTGATCATTTGACAATTCTCCAAAAAATAATGGTTTACCTAACAGATCGGCAGGAACTTTTGCAATAATTTCTTTTAACTTCGCAACTATTTTGTTAAAGAGTAACTGTGGAGTTATGTTGTCTGGTGGCTTTTGAAATTTTAAAGCTAACAACATTTCTTTTAATGATTTAGCAGTATTACTTTCCCTCTGTAAGTAAATATGGTATATTACTTATACAATCAATATATAATTAGTTGCTCTTACTACATAAAATTACAATGAGTACTCACAATTGTAACTTCTAACTGTGAATTGCTTGTAGGTTTTTTACACTCGAGTATCTTGCTGGTCATAAGTTCTGAGATCAAATACTCTAATAATATCATTCTCTCTTGTTTTGTTGCTAATCGTTGATTGATATTACCAGTCATTAATTGATTATTCACACATCCAAGTTCCTTGAGAAAAGAGCTTAATTCTAATAAAAAAGAACTAGCATCATCTGCCGAAGAAGTAGGATGAATAGACTCATCCAAGTCATTGAAGGTTCTCAATTGCTCTGCAAGCCATGCTACAAGAGTCGTAAATTCTACAGATTTTGCACCACCATTTAAAGCATCTGATAGTTTTTCAGGATCAAGTAATGGCCCTGTATATCTGTACAAAATGTAAAAAAGTATGAATATTATACCAACTCCAAAAATTGTATTGCAATATGTGGTTGCAAAATTATTCAACTGTAACGTCCAACAGTAATATATAGAAATTGCATAAAGTTCTGACATAAACCTTTAGTTTTTCTTGAATTAATAACCTACGAACGTACCCGATGTCTTCAAAGTTCTGCAGTAGATCAGTTTCCATATTTTCCAAAGCAGTAAAGACTTCCAAGCCACTAGTTTATTCTTACCCTAATGATAATTTAACGTTTATAATGTATTTTTCATGTAAATCCAGAAACATGCAATGCCGATAAAAATTCCAGGTATGTTAACGCACACTTTACGATTTCTTTCTTCCTTTCCTTTAATTATGGCTGCCTCCTCCAATGAGGATATGTACTACAATGTACCAGTAACTAGTCCATAAAAGTCAGGTAGGATGCAATGAGATTATCCAGAAAAGATATGTTTCTATGTGATGTGAGTTTGTCCAATGTGCAGCCAGCGACACAGATAGGCATTCCGAACCTAGAAGTGTGAATGAAGCATAAAGTGAGATTCGAGTGACGTGTGTGCATATCCGTTTTTATAGCAGTTTAAAGCGCTTGATGGTTTAAAGCGTTTAAAGGTACTGTTGATCCAGAAGTTGAAGATCCTGAGATGTGATAAGCCGTGTGCCATCACTTTACGATTTACTCTACTAATGATAAAAGCAGAGATGAGTCGAGGGAGATACACAACGCTACGGTTTTAGGCGATACCAGAATCATGGTGCTAAATCGTAGTGGCGGGTCCGGAAGTAGGATTTTGTGATCATCGCCTCCGTCGGTAATGTGTATCCCGTCGTAAACGAGTTGAGCGTTGATCACGAACGTATAGTTTGGCTGGCTGAAGTTCTCCGGTACTCACTGCTGGTTTCCGAAGTTACCCTTAGAACGAGACCAGGAACTACAGAACTCCTATAGAAGTATTGAAAAAGCTTAATGTTGAAACATTTTTGAGACATTTTTAAGAAAGTCCGGTGCCAACTTGACACCATGTAAGACCTTAATTTTTTAAAAATATTTCTTCAATAGGCAACAATGAATAAGAAGAAGAAAGAATAAGAGAAGAAGAAAAAAATTATTTGAACAAAAATATTGAAAATTCGAAAAATGGAATAAAGCTTTCCAAATACTATTAAATATTATGGGGCCTTGATTTACTTTCAAAATTTATTCAAAATATAAAATTAAGGCTAAATCAAAATCTCGTAGAATATACGGAATAGATAAATATTGAATTGAAATTGTAGAATACCAAAAATGAATTACGTTCAAATTGAAAGATTAATAAATTAGGTGTTTGAAACATTAAAATAATTAATTGAATGAATAAGGCAAAATATTAACATTTGGAAATCGAAAATTGGGGCCAAGCATATTTAAAGTACTGGAAGTTTCCCAAAATTGTGTGCGCGCAAATTCATCGCGCAGAGCTCGGTGAGTGGGGCAGGCGAATAGTGGGGGGAGCGCTTCAGGCAGCGCCGGACTCCCAGCGCTCATTCTTCCTCGAGCTGGTCCCCTATACTGGTCTCTTGGAATCAACCTTTCTTATTTATTTCCAACCTTCTTCTCCTTCTATACTTGTTTCTTCTTTACTTCCTTATTTCTTTATCCTTTAATCTCTACTTTCTTATTTATATATTTCCTTGTTTAATTTCAATTTTTATACCCTCTATTCTTTACTTTTCCATTTCTTTATTTCTATCTTTCCTTCTGTCTTCTCGTTTCATTCTGTTCGCCATCCCTTTGCATTGTGCTTGTCTTACATTTCCTATTTCTTTGATCGGATCGAGCATATTCATTCGAGTAGTCATATAAGGGTAGTCACCCTATTAGAGCAGCTACACGTATAGACCATGGTGTCG
>JASANN010000452.1:77677-153759 GCA_031762395.1 Calameuta pygmaea
TAATAGGGTGACTACCCTTATATGACTACTCGAATGAATATGCTCGACCCGACCAAGGAAATAGGAAATGTAAGACATGCACAATGAAAGGTGAAAGAGAACAGAATGAAACGAGAAGATAGAAATAAAAAAGTAGAAAAGTAAAGAATAGAGGATATAAAGAAGAAATAAGTATAGAAAGAGGGGAAGGTTGGAAATGAATAAGAGGGTTTGATTCCAAGAGACCAGTATAGGAGACCGGCTCGAGGAAGAATGAGCGATGTGAGTCCGGGCGCTTCCTCAAGCGTTCCCCCCCACTCTCCGCCCTCTCCCACTAACCGAGCCCTGTGCGACGGATTTGTGCGCACACAGTTTTAGGCAACTTCCAATACTTCTAAATATATCTCGTTCTTAGGGTTGCATTGGGAACCAGCGGAGAGTTAGCGGAGAACCTCTGCCCCCCAAGCCACAGGTTCGTGTTCGCGTTTAGCTCGGCTACAACGGAATTCGCATTGTCGATGGAGGCGATGATCACATAATCCTACTTCCAGACTCGCCGCTACGATTTAGCGCTATGATTTTGGTATCGTCTAAAATCGTAGCGTTCTGCATGTCCCTACCCATCTCTGGTAAAAGTCTGGAGTACTTCCTTTCTTTGCAATTTCAGATCGGAGCCCAATACTTCCGTTAAGAATGTTGCGCAGAACTTTTGTTCTTTATAACTGCGCAATCGCCCCTGACTGTCGTTGACGTAATAGTAACAATCATGTCGATCTCAACTCCTGTCAATCGTCGAAGCAAGTGAGAAAGTTTATTATAAATTGATTTATTTCGAAGCTTTCAGAAACGCAATTGAAGAACAATTTTAAATTTATTGAGCACAAAATTTATTCATGTGCTGTTACATACTTTGTTATACTTTTTTAGGGTTAGGTGTACTGTCAACTGACTGTCATTGACACATATTAAAATTATTGACTAGCTTTGTAACAGTGTTATTAGATTTGTATGCTTTACTACTTATACGAATTAAAAGCAAAATTTGTCTTAACTTTCATTGAGGATGCATTGATGTTCTCTTTAATTAGTCTCAAGATAGCAGCAGGAGCTGTAGTATGCGAAGAGAGCATACTTAAAGGAGATATCACTATAGGTCCAAGGACTGTGATACATCCTAAAGCAAGTATCATTGCGGAAGCTGGACCTATTATAATTGGAGAAGGGAATATTATTGAAGAAATGGCAACAATTGTCAATAGGTAAAAAAATTTGAGTGCAATTTCATAGTTTCTTTATTCTGCATGCATTGTTAAAAAATTGCAGACTACCATCTAATTTTGTTGACCCTGCTGCTCCGTCCCTTCAAATAATAGGCAACTACAATGTATTTGAAGCAGACTGTACTTGTGAAGCTTCTAAAGTGGGTGACAATAATATTTTGGAAAATAAAGGTACTTATATTACTCACATTTAGTTCTACAAAATTATACTAAATGAAACTTTCTTTATTTACAGCATTTGTTACCCGCAATGTAGAATTAACTAATGGCTGTGTCATTGGTGCAGCATGTTCTTTAATAGAACCACAAATCGTACCTGAGAACACTATTGTTTTTGGAAGCCAATGTCATCGCCGAGAAATGAATGACAAGCCATATGTGAGTTTCGTATCATTCTAAAATAATAATTTATAATAAATTGATTTGATATTTCTTCGCGTTCTTCAGCCACAAATAGGTCAGCTGGAATACCTCATGCGAGTACTGCCAAGTTACCATCACCTGCGCAAAGCCAATATAAAAGTAAAGAGCGACCCAGCAACATAAAATGTTTCAAACATATATAACATAATTCACCCAATTGTATTTAACATTTTGTTACTATAAGCTTAATAGCACTTTGTACGCATTTATTCAATAAACACCTTTAACATTACCAAAGGTATTATTAAACTATTTATCGAATGCTAGATACTTATTTCAGATGCAAGAAATTGTAAACATTCCTACAAAAGCTCGTTCAACAAACAGTATTTAGTATACATTTATATGTATGTGGCTTTAGGAAAATTAACAATAACAACATCGTTGCAGATATAACTTAAAAAAGGCTTTACAGGTATTTCATCTTGCTGTATTAGGTAAAAGGAAATAGTGAAAGTAGGAAAGATAAGGGAACGAAATCAGCAATTAATTATGCATTAAAAACATAAATTTTTATCTTGACGCTAACTTACTGACGGTATCATTTCTATCAATTTTTCATAACATGTCGATAAAACAGTACAATGCTCCACGAATAAGAGTACATTCACAGTACCACATAGTTCAGTGCAGAAGCCAAAAGATGGCGTATCAAGTCATACCAAAAACCTCCCCTATAAAAATTCGATCGGTCAAATCTAAAAATCCAAGCAGTCTCCAAAATCAATGAATTTCCAATAACTTTAAAGATACCCCAATAGAATATCACGTATAATTATCATAAAAACTATTTAACTAAATTCCATATAAACTTAAATAAATTCGATACAAAACACTATATAAACACACCCTAGACTTCAGAGACACGTATAACGTGAAATCTGAATAAATTCACTACCCTTATACTTTTGACGCGATGAAATAGCTTATAGCATCCAACGACCATATACATTTCAAATCGACCGAACCCTTGGAAAATTGACGTAACAATGCTAAACGTTACATACATGAATATGAATTCGCATTCGGCCAAAAGGGGGTGCTTAACTATTTACGGTTTCCGCTGCGTTACCACCCCAAGATCATATCAGTGGTTCTCATAAGTCCATCCCTCTCGTAGTTAACCTGAAAGAAAGAAAAAGAAATCTTAAACATAACCTATCAATTGACAACGATAAGAAAACATAACCCAACGTCCACTTTTACCTCGTTTCGAATAAAAAAAAACAAAGTTAGTCATTACCTTATCAAAGCATAACCGATCCCCGGCATTTTCATAGCACTTAAAAGTAATTCCGATGGGCGACACTGTCCGCAGCGCTGACTTCTAATTTCTCCGTGAACTCGGCTTTATTTAAAGATTGTCGTCCCAACCCTGACAACCCCTCTTGCAATCCTTGTCGCGGAAAGTGCCGCGCCGAGAGAGCTGTCATATTTTGACGTGCGTGAGATGCGGCAGGAGGGTGCGGAGGGACAACAAAAAGGAAAGCAAAATATATCTACGGCTTGTAGGAGGGAGCGAGAGATTATTTTTCGCAGTAAACGTGAGCAGGGGATTGGTTAATGTCAAAGCTAGAGAATAACGGACGAAGGGTGGATGTATAATCCAACAAAAGAAAATCAAAATGATCCTAATGGTCCTAGGACTTTGGTTACCTATATTGGCATAGAAAAAAAATACATAATAAAAATATAAATTTTATATCAAATTAATATATTTTCTCTTGTGCTATAATTTTATATCTCACCATAAATACATATACATTTATATTATGATTATTGCTATCTGATCCCAGCATAGTCAATATTATGTCAAATTAATATATTTTCTCTCGTGCTATAATTTTATATCTCACCATACATACATATGTATTTATATTAAGATTAATGCTATCTGATCCCAGCATAGTGAATATTATGTCGAAATCATTCTCTAAATCATTAGCATAAGTAATTGCTGTGACGAGCAGTGACGGACAGCCCCTAGGGTGCTTTGCAACCCCCGAGTTTCCTCGCTACGTCAAACGGTAGACACAGAAGCTTCGTTCGAGAGCAGCAAACATGTGACAAGCGTTGCAAATTCTCGCCTCGCTTCCACGTTTCCATTGTGAATGCTCCTGTATAGTATATATAGTATATACCACATATAATAGCATCGCTGTCATAATTGCCATGATGCCGTATAAAACATACAATAGAAATGCAATGTTGCTTAGGGACAAAAAAGAAATTTGATTTCGAAATAACAAAATTGCATTAAAACGTTACCATTGCGATTTTCATAATTAGTAATAATTATATTGAAAATAATTTTTCCCATAAGGAAAACGATCGCTTTGTATAATTCGAGTTCTTTCGTCACTCTTGTACTATAGAACTTTTATTTAATAAGGCTAAGTAACAAGTCAATACTCAAATGAAAAATTTTAACGATAATTGTCTAATTACGATTCGTCAAGGAGATATTATACTTTTCTTGCAGTCGGCCATTCTAATTTTGTCGCTGCGTTGTGTACGTGGAGTATATGTATATATATATATATATATACTTTAACTCTTATGTATTTCTTACTTACGACGAAAATCGAATGGTCGATCTATCGATATACATATACATATGTATATATAAATAAATATATAGTTACGCCCTGAGGCCTAATGATTTAATTATGACAATGAATATATTTTTGACTAAGGCGATCGTTGCTCCTGTAAACAGACTGATCGAAAGGGGGTTAGAAATCCGCCCCTCTTGATCGCAGTAGGGCGATGAAATGGCAGTGAGAAACCACCCGTAAAATCCAAAGGGGAGTTTAACTCTAAGTCCGACGGCGTAGAGATGACTCTGGGATGTGATTATGCTAATGAAGTTATTCTATTGTAACGTTGTTTACAAGGATGCGCGCATTAAAGCTATATACATATAATGTCTAGAAGAGAATGGCGCCAATGAATGATAAAATTATCCTTAAAAATGTGTATTTCGGGTAAAAGAAGCATTTTGTATTATTAAAAATTACCAAAAAAAAATGTATCCATTAATCGAGAGTTTCGTAACAGGTTACACAGAGATCAAGATTATTGATGAATAATTGATAAATATGATTTTTTTTTTTTCAAGATGGCTGCAATGAAATTACAAATAATTTGTTTTTTTTTTTTAATTATACAGCCACGTACCTTTTTTCTGTATCCTTCTTCCTATTTCTCTCAGTCTTTCGTTCTGCGACCGATACCACGAAAGTGCATTAACAAGCATAATTAATGTACTCGCAAAGTGTTTTTCTTTAGGGAATCATAATAACCGTGGACGTTTAGCGGACAAAGAATTTTTCCCTGGCGTCGCTTATTCTGTCGTCATGAGAAAAAAAAAAAATGTCAGTTCGCCATTAACCGGCTGGGACAAAATGACGGTGAAAAAGATCGGTAAGAAAGTAAGATGTCGGCTATTAATACGGAAATTAATCTACCCCGACACCGGTGCTGCGGAGCGACTCTTCGTCAATTTGACATCCGGTTACGCCCATCGTTGACGTTCTACTACTCCGTGCTCTTCCTTCCTTGACGTAGTTCAAAAGCTTTACGCTTGGAATATGAAGAGTGCAGGAAAAAAAATCTTGTTTGGTGGACAAAATAAAGTGACAGATTTCTTTTTGGTGGTATAAGAACAATATCCATGTGTGCGTGTATATATATATATATAGATGTATATGTATAGCGTATAGATATAGATATATATAGATTTATCAGGATTTGTTTGATTAAAAATATAGAATTTTATCAATATTAAAAATCGACTACGCGTTTGGAAATTTTAAAATAATAAATATTGATGTTTTTTTTTGCTAAACCAACGAAACTGAAGGAAACTGCACTAGGGGAAAAAAGCCCTCCTTCACGGCTGGTTTACCCCTCAACTTTTACCGGTATGACTTAACTCGTATTTAACTTTCAAATATATTTTATGCCTCTTACATTTTAATATTCCCCACCGTTTTGCCATATCCAAGTTTCGTTTCTCTCGATTCATAATTCTCGCCTGTACCACGCGGCTCTCTTGAAAAGTATGAATTTTCACGCGAAATTCCCATAATTTTTGAATTTCAGGAAAATTAGTATTATAAGATTTTTTTTTGAATTTCTGTATGACCAAAATATATATTATTCCGATACTGAGTGTAGATATAATTATATGCACTGTGCGATAAAAAAATAAATAAAAATCACTGAGTCTAATATATATATATATATACGTGTGAACTCATGCTCGAATAGGCGTCGCATTTATGAGTGCAATGAAGCGCGAATAACGGGCGGACAGGATTATTTGTAGGAGTTTCCATGAAATCTGACGTTTCTATAATTCTTTTGTGGATATAGGGTGGGTGGAGTGAATTCTGGTTGCTCGAAAAGAGAAAGATAGAAAGAGACGAATAAGCACGTTATATGACAGGAGGAGACACGACCAGCCGACGCACCCCGACATTTCCCCGTATTTAAGGAGCAGAAGAGGATTCACTTCGCGACGGAAATACGTAATGCGAAACAGAGAAGTGTCGCTACCGCGTACGTTTTGGAATTCGCGATGGTCACCCTGGAAATCGTATCCTCGAATCTTCCAACAAATATATAAACACATGTATACGCAAGGAAAAGTAGTAATTAATATTTCTTGTCTTGTGAAACAATTTTTTTTTTCACGTTCAATAAAATGTTGACATTCGAAAATATAATTGGTTTTTTTCTTCCCTATTTCCTAGGACGTCAGTCGGTGAACTTCAAAGAGTGTAGCAAACGCATTCGGATGCACAGGGCGCTTCAGCCCCTCACCAACTTCAAGACGGACTTCACCAGATAATCTGAAGACTTCTTTCTCTTTCTTTCACTGAATCTTCACATACGATACTCCCTCGCGGTACTTCGTAAGGGGAGCAGGGGGGGGAGAACAAGGAGAGCCCATGAAGCCGACATAAGGGGAGATAGCATTCTTCTAATTTGTCGGCTTTGCTTTGTCGGCTAATCAATTGCATTCGTAATTACCATACGTGGTGCATTTCTTAACGATACTGTACTCACCAAATACCTTAAACGTACGTGCACGTGTTCGGGCTAGACGTGAGTCTGCTGTAGTAAAAATGCATTTTTTGTTATTCCTGATAAAAACAATGAAAATTTGAGTGACATCAAGCATTGATTATTCACGTGAATTAGATGCATTGAGCTTTGTAATTATTTTGTGAGCATAAACTGCGAGACGTAGTTCGCTTAATTTGTACATACCGGCTTTTCAATCTCTTTGTCGGCATCCTTGATTTACTATTCTTGATTAACATACCGTTTTACACAGCCGTCATGGAATTTTGGATGGGCCTTTTGACGGAAGCCCTTGCGGCGGAAGTACGACACGCTTCGTCGCTTTCCTTTCCCACTTCTCTGAAACTTTGAGGGTTAGCCTTTAGTTGTGCTTCTTCGCGAGACTGTATATCTAACCTGCAATCAGGTCTGTCATTCGAAAATTACAACTGAAGTTTGCGGTGTCTTCCGACAGATGGGAGTCCAATCGCTCCTGGTAAACTGGCGGCGAGTTTAAATCAAGTTAATTGTCCTCGACTTATACGGACGCTATCTTTGGACGAGTTCACAACGTTATACATACGCGTAAACCAAATGGGACGTATTTTCAATTGTGCGTGAAATGAAGGCGACGATGCGTGCCTTAAGAAATGCCTATGCTTGCGTGCGTGAGTGAGGAACGACTTTGGAAGTGAAAGAAGGAAAGATACATAGGAAAGAAAGATAAAGAGACACGTTGAGAAACGAGAAAGAATCTACGAGATGTTTTGAGGTTAGAGTTATATACTGACGTATAGAAACCAGAAGGGACTAAAGGATTTGGTACGATGGACTTTGCTCTTTTAAAGAGTAAATAAAATAAGGCAAGAATAATATCGTAATTAACCATATCCTCTTACTTGTTTTCGTTTAAGTCTTTCGTATGGCGAGCCAAGGAAAATTAATTAGTTGATTTTAAAGGGATACGAAGTTACGACTTTTGAGAGAAATAATACAAAAGCTGTTTCCCCCCTTTATTTTGTATAATGACAAATTAGAAACACTCGTATAACCGTTGTTGGAAATTATCGTAGAAAGGGGTTCTTAACTTTAAGCAAGTATGCAATTTTCGTAATTTCACACTGTGTACTAGGTATAAAGGGAATTCTAGTAATTTGTTTATCCGTAGTAAGAATCGCGTGCTGACAACATGTGATACGTGAAAGGCTGCTACGATACTATCCCACATTTATAATTCCTGTGAAAATCACCGTGACTACTAACCGACAGTATTATATCCCTTGCTACCATTGGCATATACGCGTCGATTTCCACTTGAGTAATTTATTCCAAGGACTCAGCGAACCTCGGTTAATCCATTACGTGGTAACAAACGTCCATCTTTGTTTCGTACGCCCACCAATTTGCCAACCATCAATTTTGCCAGAACGCGCGCGTACTCCTCTCCCTACTGTTCACATTTCTCACCACTAGAGCTTACTCATGCGCGTGTTTGACACGCACATAAGCATTACGCACAGAGCGTTGTTTTACATAAAAACAAAAAAAAAAAATTACTACTAAGTCAGGTCTTAAAGAGCACAAAGTGTGTAGCCCTCAAAGATACCAACGACTACCCAGGATTCCTTACAACGTGTTAAATACCCCTTTTACTTTTTTTCCTTTTCTTTTTCTTGACTTTCATGAGAATCAAGAGAGCTCGTGAAGTGTCATCAATTAGTCGCTCTTAAAATGTTCAGAATCTTCTCGACCACCCGTACTCGAGTAATTCTCAAAGCACCGAGGTCCAACGTTGCCATCACGTAAGGGGGTGCACCGATCCGGTAAAGAGGGTGGCCGGTATCCCTGGTACCGACGAACGTAAAACGTCACTCTCCTCGGCCCATAAAACAGGAGGCAATTAAAAGGGATGCCTTTTTGAAAAATAAAAAAAATAACCGGCCCGGTTAAAAGTGTCGAGGGTTTCCCGTTCACACGTGCGTAACCGAGCTGCGGACGCGCAACGACGCCTTTTGCATGAAAAACAAAGAATCCTCAGAGGGATGATGGGGAGGGGTGAAGCCGAAGTGCGAGAAACAGAGTAGAGCATGAGAAAATAAAAAAAAAGAAAGAGAGTGACTAAGAAGTCTAAGAGAGACGAATAGTAGATAAAGGAATGACGCGGGACTCGAAACTCTGACAAGATTTAAAGCCGTCTGAGCATCCGTGCATCGGGACGCCGACGTCCACGCTTTGCTGGACGCCTCCGAGTGGCCGTTTATCCTGGGGATGGGGTTGCGACACCGGACGCGAAATGGCCTGTCTAATTTGTTAGCAACTCCTCGCGGGTTCGCTACACTAACCTCCATTATGATGACCTTTGCGCCTTTGCTTTGAAGACCAAAAAGTCTCTCACCTGATTCAGACCAATAATGACGTGGAGGTTGAGTATCTTGAAAAATTGTCTTTTTCTATGACAAAAGAAAATATTATTAAAAGTAAACATTTTTTCCAGCTCACTACAGGTCGCAGGCGATAACTCTCTGGGAACAAAGATATAAAGTATCCACAGTACTTGAAGTGTGGTTTATACCAATTCCAAAAATGAGCAGGGAGGACCAGTGGCTTTTACAACGTGTTAAGAAGAGTCTACGTAGAAGAAAGAAAAGGAGGTCCAAGAGTTTTCCCCTCCGAGCACGAAGAGGGTGTATCTTGAGTTTCGCGTGTAAATATAGCGGCGCGGTATTTCAAAGAGACACTTTGTATCGGTAAAGCAAGCACAGTACCAGCCATAAGATCAGGGGTCTATGGAGCGTCGTTAAAAAGCTCGCCACGATACACCGGTTTCCACGTTTAAGATCCTCACCGGTCTTCCACGTCTCATAAAGCCCTGAAATGCTACAGGATTTTTGACCACGTTTCCTAAGTAGTGCTCTGGACGTGACCTCTGTCCTGGAACAGGATGATGGCTCATTTCCAAGGAGGCGACAATATATTATGCATATACATATACAGACATTATTCCTTATATTCCACGACTGTTCTATTACGATAACAATCTATATATATTTTTTCCAGCATCCAAAATGGTACTGTCATTGTCAAACCCAATGCCAAATCTCCGCCCTGTCGTTTGACAGTTGCCAGCAGAGATAGTAGGAGGAATTCAATCATACAAGAAATATATGTATAATGCTCTAGCTGATATGGAAAAATTCGCAGTAAAAATAAGAAGAAAATACAAGGAGAATAATATGATAAAGATAAAAGGTATTGATTACCTTTCTTTTTTCTTTAATATAATTATAGTCTGTTATCACGGCTTATCTTTGTCTTGCAGAAACTCTGTAGACATCTCAATTGCCCAATGAAGATTCCTGGCTTCGCGCCCCGTGGCTAGTGTACGTTTAACTTTAGCCTAACTAAAAGGGCCCAATTAAAGCGGATCGTTAGCGAGCGTCAAAATATCATTAGCGAGGCTGATTAGTCACTGAACGAACCTAATTACCCAATGAGGATCCTCGCATTATTGATTAATACTCCAGCCAATTAAATCCTTAATATACTAAATTCGTTCTATTGTCAAATTATAGTAACTGTTGACTTACGTAATACCGCTATTACTATGGACATATAATATAGAATTTTCTTATAGTCCATATCGTCTTCTCGTTAAATAATAATTAATTATCAATTCGTCAATTAATTACACTAAAATGCTCTTATCATACCTGCTTACGGCTTTCACACGATTTGCTTCAATATTCACGTGTATAACTATATATACTGAAATTTAACCGAACGTATCCTCACGTGGTTTCATCCATTGTCGATTCTCACGTCGTGTCAGAATTAATCGGAATGGCTTTGTAGCTCATGAGAAATTGGACTTTCTGTTATGGACTCTTAAGGAGAGTCGTGGATTCCTTAAAGTTTTATTGATTAAGGATAAAGTAGAAGAAGAATAATTTTACAATTTTATTACATGAACATGAGGATCGTTAGTATCTTGAGAACAGGAAGAATCCAAATTGCTTCCTATTTTTTGTACAACTCAAATTACACGTATTGGACGGGCGAGCGGGGGGTGGATGTAAGAAAGTAATTATGAAAAGCTGCTGACAGAAGTACTAGCGTTAACGAGGCTTTGTTACTCGTCAGTTACCTTTTTTTTTTTCTTTTAAAAAATTTAACCAAGGTGGTCTGCGCACCGATGTATTTTTAACGTTTAATGAGTCGCGAAAACGAGGCTCCTATGGGCAACGTGTTTCCCATTATCTTGCCACTCGCTATTATCCTCGTTCTTCAACAGGAAATCATGATGTCCCTGACAGCATAGGAACGATCGCAAGCTAAATACTAAATGAGTCCTGGTTCATTTTACGGTAGTCTAATCTGTATTTAATAAGGGGGTCTGTTTTGTCTAGTGCATTCACATATGAAGTGCATACGTTATACGGAAGCTGGCAAATTAAGCACAGTATATCTATATCTTGTATTCCGATAAAATGTATGGATTAGAATTTGTCTATTTTTAAGTAACAAAAAAAAATTATTTATTAAATAATAAGGGGGTAATTGTGTAATGGGGAAAAAAATAATTTTTAAATATATTATTAATGGGTGGGTAATCGATACTTGGTTACTGTACTGTGTATGATTGTGATTCTCCGTTTTGTCCCCAGGGAATAAATCTGGGATGGTCTGCCAGAATGGGTACCCAAGTGTTTTGCGTGGTGAATCAGGAATCGCATCAGAGAAAAGTGGCGCGAGTCCCTAGCGATTCTATTGTGCCTAATTGCGGCCGAGCGAGCATCGACAATTGCGAGCTGGCAACGCTTGCTTGACGAGCCAGGGAACCAAGATGGCGCAGAGCCTGATGGGTGGTACCAGGTGACGTCATTGGTTCGTACGTAGCCAATGGAAGTGACGGGTGCGTTAGAGGGGTCACGCCTCTTCCGGAACAAGTAAGGGAGTCCTGATTTAAAAGCTCGAACAGTTCGCCGTGGACTCGTGCGAGGTACGGACGATTATTTTATTCCGTTCTGAGCAATGACTTCTTGTTGGAGATAATCATTGTTGGTATTGTGTATCGTGAGATCGTGACTGTTGGTGTCGTAAAATTTTTCTTTCGGTACTTTATGAATTGTGTGATTTATAAATTTTTTTTTTTTTAGACTGCAATCTAATCTTGTGGACCATAAGTGGATTGTGTTTTTTCAGATTTTTTTTTACAAATATAATATTTATTCCGAGAATTGAATAATTTTTTGCGTGGGCGAAGAGAGAGCAGGATGTTGACTCACGGCTATTACTACGTGGATTTGGTTATAGGAGTCTAGCACGACCAGAGCATAAATTTCATCAGAGATTAAATGTGATTTCGAGAAAGTTTGAAAATTTATGAAATTTTCATGTGGATATGGATATTTTGAAAATTTACATTTAACAGGTGACCGTGAAGTTGTATGATTGGTGGTTGTGAAATGTGATAAGAACCAGAAATACAATAGAAAGTGTAAGAATACTTGTTTTCGTGCTTAAGAAACACAATCCAAATTTAAAGAGCTCGAGGATTGTCTAAATAAAAATAAACCATGAGGAAAGAAAAAAAATAAATTTTACAAAAACCCAAGTCGAATCGGCAAGTATATGATAAGTTAAAGAAAAAATGAATTCACCCGTGGAGGAAACTGAACTGGACGTGGGTTCCGCAAGCGATGAGATCGAATCCGTCGAGTCGCGAATAAGACCTGCTCCAAAGCCATTCACCATAGAAAGTCTCATAGGAAATCGTGGACAGACCGGAAGTGCTTCACGTAATGCACGCGAAGACGAAAGAAGATTCGGAAGCAACGAAGATCTAGACCGCGAGAAAGAACTTCTGTATCAACAACATTGCCTTGCGACGGCTACCAGTGCGTTGCCAGGTTAGTAGGATTTAAAAAAAAATTCCATAAAAGAATACCAGACAAACTCAAAAATAAATTCCCCAAAAAATCTTAACTTGAATTTCCCCAAAAAAATTTTTTTACAGGTTTTGGAATGCCTCTGGGTCTTTACAGTGCGTGGTTACCAATGCGGATGTACGGGGGAAGTGCAACCGGAAGTGCAATCTTACCGCCACACTTGTCAGCAAGTTTTCCCTCTCACCAGAATCATCAGGGTCAATTATCAAGCTTGAGCCTAAACCTCAATCATCTCCAAGGCTCGGCCTATCCTGGTCAACACAGTAATCAACCAGGAACTAACCTAACAGACAGCGAGGATGACAGAAGCTTATCACCGGTATCGCCAGTTCATGATTTATCAAAGTCCCAACATGGTATGGTATCTAAAAATAAATACCACTAATTAATAATCACTAATTATATCGTTTCTAAGATAACTCCTCAGTCATTAACCAAACGTCGAAATGATATTCCACAGTAAGTAAGGAATTGGAATTAGGTCCTAGACGCTTCCTTCTGGTAATTTCAATCAATTGTAATTAAAATGCTATTATGGCTTGGCGCCTAAGTATCCGGGGCGTAAGTCTTCGTCGCAACGAACTAACGACCGCCCACTGTATGCGTCGTTCATTCGAATTACGTCTAATTAATATACACGGTACTCAGTTGCACACGGTTAATTTTCATATACCCTGTCATTATATCGCCGAGGCGTTTTTAACAGGCATGAAACATAATATACAGGTATAAGGATCCATATAGGATATATGCCTGTATGCATTATATGTATATTATGATGTCTCACTTGACACCATATTGCGTGAGAGCATTTCACGTCGTTTCTCGTTTCGTGCTCAGCATCCTGCATTCTCCTAACTGATTCGACAGACCCATTTAGGATACATGGCTGGCATTATGCTTTGTTCACACGTCGCCGAATGATGATGTACCGATCGTTCGTGACCTCGTGGTTGCAGCCACCTTGGTAGATATCTTTAACCTATCCAGGGTCCTTTTTGGAACTGATCCTTGTACATTAGATTGACATTTTTATTAACTTATTTTCAACATTCATTCAGTCTTACTATGTTCCAAAATTTTTTATCTAATTTTTTTATACGACTTCTCGAGGGTTATATAAAATATTTTTCAATGTTTGAGGAAATTATTAATTTTTTTTTCGGGTCTGCGCTAATAATTTATAGGCAAAATTGATTGGTTCGTTTAATTGGATGCATTGGATTAGATTAAAAATTCAATTTATTCTGATAGATCTTAATTAGTGAATGGACTCTTTAACGGGCTTGTTATATGTTATTTATAGTTTGTTGATTTTGAAAAAAAAAAAATGAGTCTTCCGCTTTCATTAACGCCATATTGGAATCGTGGCGCGACGCGTGGTGGCCGAAATTCTAAACAAGCCGTTGCGTGCGACTCGAGACAGTAAAAAATGAAAGAGTCGAATAAAAAGTCGAATAAATGGCGGATGAATGAGAATAAGAAAGAAGCAAGAAGGTGGCAGACGTCTTTTGAATGCGGAACGTGATGCCGTTTAATGTTTGCAATGACATCGTGTCCGTCGATGAGGAACAGTAGATGCATATTCTGCGGTAGACGCCAATTGTGATTCGAATAAACAATGTATTGGCACCAATCACAGAGTTCTGCGATCGTTTGACATTTCACATTGCTAAATAATGGCTTCGTGTCGCGTCAGAGCAACATGGTGGCACTTTCGCAAGGTCCATCTTCTTGTAGAACATTGAAAATCCATGAGGTAAAAATGTTATCTGTAAAAATGTAAAAAAATTTTGGTTTAAATAATCAAAATAAAGTTTCATATACGTTAACATAACAAACGTACAATTTAATACCAGATAAAAGGTATTAAATTTCATATCCATATATGCCTAATGCATGTCTCGATCTTTGAGATTGTGAGGAAATCCAAAAATAATCGAACTTTTCGAATTCTATTTCTAATCTCATACACCAGAATTAATAGGAATCGAATCCTTGATGGATAATTAATGCAAAACCTGTCTGTATAGAGAAACGTCAGACCATAAGCGATGCTACTGTATTTTAATTGCTTGCCGGTCAAGTGGCTCCCATGACTAAAGATACGCCCTGGGAATTCATAAAGACCCCTAGGTTTTCGAATTTCGGAATGCGGGCTTCGTGCGAGTTTCTGGTTCTTCGTTAAATCCACCATAGAATGCCCAATGACATCCAGTAGCCCTTTTGTCCTCATAAACAATCAAACTCACCCACTGAAAAGGTGACAACATACAATTACCACAGAACATTTGTTCACAATGATTTGATTTTAATTGATCAATTAATAATTAACTTGCTACCTTGAATCGTTGACTTCAATCCAGTGTACAAGCTTCGATGGGGTTCTCAGTAATAATAATTTGCACAGTTCCAAGAGAATTCCAGTATAACTCAGGTACCAAGTGCGACGGTGCAATAGGCTCCTTGGTCTGAAACAAGAGAAACAAGAACAGTAAGTAGAGACTCGGTTCTGTATAGAGTAAAAGAGGAAAGCTGGACGAAGAGGAAGAGACGCACAGAAGAATCAGAAAAAAAAGAAGCTAAGAAGTGACTATAAAGCAACAGTACTCGAAACTTGTAGCTGCGATCACGTATTTCTGAGGCGACGGAGTGAATGGACGATCGTGATGTCCACAACCGACCACTTATTGATGTCTTGCCGACCGCGCGATTTTGTATGCAGCACGAAAATCATTCTTAGAATCTATCAGTCATTTATGATATACCATGCGCTAACTACTTGATACGAAACAGCTTAGCGCTAACTGACCAAACTCTCTTCTTGGAGGTAATCGTTCCTTTATCGATCACTTCGTAATGAGTATCGACGAGTTACCTGGGGGACTTGCTAATTACCATCCCTCTATTAATGAAGTAGTTACGCCTTGCGCGTAGGTTGATTTTCACAAAATCCATACAAACTGTATTCCAGTAGCGTGTGAATAGTTAGAAAAAACAAAAATAGATCAAGAAAACAAAAAGAGAAATTTCTGACAAAATGGCGAATGATTATGTAAAACGTGGATCAATGGAATCTTTGGATTTGGAGACTCTTGCGTCTATGCAATGAAAACTGCGGAATGTCCTGTTTTTATGGAAATTCAAGAGGCAATTTGCGAACTGTGTTTTCCTCCACCCAAGTAATTTTGAAAGCCAGCGCTTTTTTTTTTTTCTAACCCCAACTCAGTGACCCTAGTTCCTTGCACTTTTCCCAGCTCGTGTGTTTTATTCATTGAACCTGGACCCTGTGATTTCTACACGATATGGGAGGATCATTATATACACATACTTTGGTACAGTCACCCTAAAAAAAAAACTCTTCGCTCTACACCGGTCGATAGTTCATGAATTTTGTAGATTTATTTTCCGTCAGTTATAGGTTAAATTCTAGTTAACTCGGAGTCCTCGAATGGAGGTGCGTCTGGCGGTAAATTCAAAATTTCTCGCGGTACCGCGAATCAATTCTGAATATATGCGGTCGACAAGTAATTTGCACAGGATCATTCCCAGGATTACAATCATACTGTTACACGCTCTAGTAACTCAAGGAATTGTTCTGACCGCAAATAAAATTGCATAAGAGGATAAAACAAGGAAAAAGACAAGAGACGTCATTAAAGTCTCCATAGAGGTCGCAATGCGTGAAATCTCTTTTATTACAGCTTGTAGCTAAAAAGACGTGGGCTCCGGATAGAAGGTTTATGTCTTCCCATAAATCTTTTACACGCCGTTATTTATGCACTTATGAAGATACACGTTAGAGAGAATTAAAAGTAGAAAATCTTTTAATCCTTACTGACTTGGAAAACCGAGTGACTTCCTATGGTTGGCTATTATAAACGAATTATACGGTCTGTCATTATCTCCTATGGCCTTGAATGTCTGATTAAGGGTTACTGTAGAGCTATAATTATAAGATCCGGACAATTGTCACTAAATTAGGCGAAGTGTTGATCGCGTATAAAATATTTAAATAAAAATTCCCTTGCACAAAATTATTATCGCAGATGCTTCAATCGATACCCAACAAGTCATTGGCATTTGATATGATTGATATAACGTTTTAAAATATTTTTCTCATTCGTTTAGTTTCTTTCTATTGATTCGTACAATCGATACTTCATAAGCGCATTAAAGTACTATCTGGACTTTGAAATGTCATATGCATTCAGTTATATCGATCCTGTTCTAGACTCAGGTTAAACTCTATTCACATTCTGGTCTTTACGGCGCATAGACAGGGACTGGCCATTGCACACAGGGAGTCTTTGTAAAATCGAATTCATTGAATTAATAAGAAGCTAAGGAGAAAGCAGTCTTTAGAACCAGTCTTCATAAACCCAGGGTATCGCTGCACGGGAAGTACTTGTAATGTCATAGCGGGTGACTTTAGATTCCCAATTTACAAATCAATATCAAAGACTGTTGTTATCATTCCCAATACACTGTGTCTTTAAAATCGTATATCAGCTTACTGGTAGCCAAGGCACTGTCATCAAGTGATGAGTAATTAACGATGAACTTAATTTCTGTCTTCAGGCTCCGAAAGCGGTCGTGTCTCAGCCGAGAGCGAAGACGAGGGTGGCGGAAACGAAGGTGGTCAGAACACAGCCAGTTCCGGTTCTACAAACAATACAAATAAAGCACGACGAAGAAGAACAGCCTTCACTTCGGAACAGCTTCTTGAATTGGAACGTGAATTTCATGCAAAGAAATATCTCAGTCTTACGGAGAGGTCGCACATCGCCCACGCATTGAAGTTGTCTGAGGTCCAGGTGAAGATATGGTTCCAGAATAGACGAGCGAAGTGGAAGCGCGTTAAAGCTGGTTTAACCACTGGTGGTGCTGGTTCCGCTAACCGGCATTCTGGTGGTCAGCACTCAGGAACTGGACCTAGAATTGTTGTACCGATACCAGTTCATGTTAGTCGATTGGCGGTACGATCGCATCATCATCATTTGGAAAAATGTCCACAACCATCACCGTCTGCTGGTTTGAGTCCTGGTTTGTCGGGTAGTCTTGGGAACGGTTTAAACGGACGCTTAACCACTGGTTTATCTGGTAGCACTCAGTTGGGGAGTCTTGCTGGGCTCAGAGCATTTTCAGCACCTCAGCACAGTAGCAGCTCCGGTAGGTAGCTGATTGCTTGACAGCCTGACGAGCCTGTTGTTGTTTAGCGTACCTGGACAGCCTGAAAAATTCAGTTCTTCTATTTAATCTGTAAAGCGATAAGGTGTGTCGTGGATGGAATTTTGAAATGAATCGAAAAATCAGCGAAATTTTGAGATTTTTAAGAAGCAAGCTTTTTTTTACCTGGACGAAATAATTCTTTTTTTTTCCTTCAAGAGAAAGAACTTGATTTGACGAACTAGAGGTTAATCCAGGCCTGTGTGTATCCTGAGGAGAATTAAGTCCATGAACAAAGGGTAAAACATGAATATATTCAGAGGTTGGTCGCACCCACGTTCTTACCCGTCCGGAAAAAAAAAAGATTCATCTCGATAATCTTCTGTAAGCGGATTGGACGAGAAGCAATTTCAAAAGTGAACGAGAAAAATACCGATATCAAGAAAACAATAACCGTATACATGCGTGATTATAGATTCCGTCACGCCTGTTTTACAAAATATTTTTCTTTTCGATATAAAACATTTTTTAATTTTTTACCACGTGTGTATGGATATCATACGTACATGCTGTCGGATCAAAATAAGACAATAGAGATGCAGGACATTTTTCAATAAGGATATCGAGAACTAGGCTAGACAAAAGTCGCATTTGTAAATAAAAATAAAATAGTGAAAAAATCGAGGAAAGGGGTACGAAGGTAGATACTGTAATTTGTTAAATCACGCGGACTTAAAAAGAAGCCGAGGAGTGTTATATCTAATTATATATATATATATATATATATATATATTAAGGATCTAATATATTGCTACCTATTACGTATTATATTCCACAAGGCAAAAGGCATAGTATCTATACCATGCATCTATATGTATATACACTATGTATAAAAACGCAATAAAGCATGTTATTAGAAAAAAAAAATTTATCATTTAAAAAAATCCATACTCTCTCCATCAAGAATCTTCTGCTCCTCCAGGACTTGAACGCGAGTGACATCGATAAATCTTATACACAAATAATGCTCAGGGTTTGAGGTTTCCTGAAGAATGGAAAACGAGGGCGTGAATAGATCTCGTTGTAGACACAGTAAATCCTCGCAAATCCCCCCAGGACAATATAGCTATTTTGACAATTTGTCCTGAAGATTGAAAAAGGCCGGGAGGTCCCTTTGCGTTCAGGCGTGTACCCTGACTTTTTGACTTTTTCTCCCATGGGGTTCCACGGGCTCCCATGGACCGACCTGGTGAACAGTATACCTACGTACTATAGCCATCCAGAAGCAGGGTACAAACACGCTCACTATATTCCTTTTCAAAAGGACCCCAGGAAAACGACCTGAACTGACATAAGGCCGTAGCACCTCGTGGGCGTGACTCCATATGTTCTCTATATTCTCTTTATGTAACATATATGCATTCCGTCGACTGAACCGGGTCTAATTCGTTCACAGGGAGGGATTCCCGTCCTGGTTAATTTGCCTTTTGCCAGCCAGGTGTTGCATTTGCAATGGAACCGCACGCCTAACCTAAAATTTGCTACAACAAATGGACCAATAACGTTGAGTATTTTCGATGAATATTTAGCTAGATATTCTGTATCTTCTACAAGCACAGAATCAATTAGATCGTATTAGTAACAACCATCCATATACTATATAATAAACTGTGTATTCGCATATACCCTGTGACATAATAGAAAATATAATGCATCATCGATCACGGGGTTAATGACTGGCAGTTACAGTATATAAAGCAGGAAGGACGTCGGGAATAGTTACGTATATAATGGCGGAGCAGTGCATTATGGTTAATACACGAAAGACCGCGGTCGTTTAGCTGGCGATCTCGGCAGTAACCGTTCCGCGAGTATAAATCATCCTAGTGCTCCTGCCACGCCCAAGAAGGAAAGGACAGGCCAGCAAATTCAACCCCCCCCCCCCCTCTCCCCCAAAAAAAGTGCACCCCTAAAACAACTTACCCCTCTCGTAGTTCCAACTTCCACCTAGGTACACTGAATTTTGCATACACGTACGACACAGGCCCTTTTATGATTATGTTTTGGCGTTCTAACCTCCAACCAGAAGATTTCCAACAAAATCTTGAATGACGTATGTGATCTGAGTGGTTTCTCTTAAACCTACAGGAAGTGGATAACCGACTTTGGTTTACGACCTAACCTATAACTGTTGTAGAACCACCATAAAGAGAATAATGGTAAGCCACGTGACGATTGTTGTTACTTTTCTACCCTGTAGAGGGTTTAGAAACAGGGCGCGTGTCCTTACAAGTTTCGGGCTGGACTGTACGTATAGAAAATGATATACACTGAAGTAATAATGGACGCGTAGCAATGCAATTCTATGTAGAGAAAAGACGGAGAAGAATGCGGATCCGAGTCTCTTCCTGAGCAAAAGAATGAGATTTATACTGGATATTCTAAGTAACAATGAACTGACTTCGGGTCTGTGGTGAGTATAGTGTATTACATATATATTGCACTATCTTTGTAAGTGACTGTAGTGATACTATCTGTAATAATGTGTATACGTACAGGCCTAGAGAACGGGAACTTTGGTGTACAATGGCCGACGGGCAATTTGTCATCGATGATTTGCAGTTCTGTTGCCTCCCTGCACTGATTCCTGGGGATTCCTTTCATCGTGAATTCTCGTGCCTTTTTCTACGTTCCTCTTCACTCCTCTGGTTCTTTGAACTTCCTTGCCTCTTTGGTGAATTTCATTTGAATTTGTACATTCCTTGATATATTGATCTGTACAACGGGGGACATAGCCAAGCACACAGTGAATATATAGATAGAAGATGTATATTTATGGAAGAGTACAGTTCACTTGCTTTAAGTTTCCTTCTAGAAGTGGAGTTTTCATAGTTCTGACACAAGGGTGAGGAAGTGCTGGAGGTTAGTTGCCAAAAGGCGACCCTTTCAATCGACGAGTAGCAGTTGGGCGTCCGGGGTCAGAGATTCGACGCGCTCTCGAACTGTTTGCGCAATTTCACGGCCACTTCAGGCAGATCGGGCAAATTGTTCAGATCATTGGGGTGAGTGTGGGAAAGGACTTAAATGTCACACCAGATTCTTTATGAGTAATTTTGATTTTTCTAGAGAATTTGGTATTATTACTACCGAGGAAATGGATGTTAATAATTTTAATGATATATGAAGCTACAGTGATTTATATATGCATATATTATATATGCTAAGTACTATGAATACGATTTTCCTAAGAATAATTAATTCTTAATAATTTATTACGACTCTGATAAACTCATGACCTGTAAATTGAATCACGTAAGTAATAGTTGGGCAAACTTCCAGAGCAGTTTCGATCTCGCCTTCTGCAGTAAACTAAAAAAGATAAGAAAACGGAATAAGGTTTAATCTCAGGGAAAAAAGTACAGTGTAAAAGAAGGTGTCTTAATCGACCACTCCCGCTATGTGTTACCCTTCCGGAAACCGGAACTCCTTTTCTCCCTAAATTCACCCCAGAAAGACCCACAGTTCTCAACCTTAACTCACGCTTGATATTTTTTATCAATCCCATAAGACCGTATACAGTGTTTCCAATGATAATTAAATTTCTAAATTTTTTTTTTATCCACAGTGAAGGGTTTCGTTCAATTGTAAAAATGTGAATTTTCAAAAATACAAACACCTAATAAAATAATCTTCCACAGAGTCTCGTTGAGAACCGTCACTGCCACTAATCGCTGTCGTCGACTCCTAATTGAGAAAGAGGCGACCAGCAAGCGAGCAGATCTCAACTCTCAAGTCTGAGCCAAGTCTCGTAAGACGTAAGTAGGAGGCGAGGCTAAACCAGAACAGTTGCGGATAAGAAATAGAGAGACAGTGTGAGGTATAAAAGAGAGAGAGAGAAGATAGGGGACCAGAGAGATTTCACGTATAACGTGGGGAATCAGAAGAGGATCCTGGCTTTTCTCGTCCCATGGGAGACCCCAGGGTGTAATTGCTGCGGTAGGCGGCGCCGAGCAAAGCTTCATGCCAATGGGCGTGGCTCACTGATTACACCGCAGCGATACTGATATCGTCGCTACCCCTCGACCCAGGAACCAGAACTCATTCTAACCAGAAACCTAACCTAAAATCATCCCCAAGACCTTTAAGGGCGACAAGAGCTATTGGGTCTCTTACTGATTCCTTACCACACTTGGTCAGAAGTGGCTAGCTGATACATAGAATTTAGAAAAGAATTAAGCTGAGTCCACTATCATAAAACTTCATATACATTTTTATCTAATCAATTTTTTTTTATATCTTCTTATTTTGGTGGTTTGATATTTTTTTTTACTGTATCGACAATTCCGCTGTTCTCATGTGTGAAGGAATAACGATATATGGATGGTTCCACCCTTTCATGGTACTACAGACCTGAAATTGTCAGGCTCTTCTCTGAATTTCCCTTTATTTGACATTTAAATGCTCCTTTGCGCGATTTCCGTTACAATTTCGGCCAATTCCTTAGACTGTCCGCCTCAGGGTATCCTCTGCTATTGGTCCACGCCCCGCTGACTGGACTGTTTTTTATTGCCGCGGTTCCAAGGGGAGAAAAAGAGTTGTCCATCCAACTGATCCACGTACAATGGCATTGGCGATGACAATAGTTCTCAGTAGTGTAGACCAGGGTGTAGTAGGTAAGTGGTAACTCGTGGACAGTGACTTGAGTCAGCATCGCTTCAGGGTTTACGAATTGACCGTAGGATAAACATTTTTGCCTCTTTATCGTATTCTCTTTTCTGAAAAATTGCCATTTATTTTATTAGGTATTTATCGTTAAACTTTCATGAATTACCTGAGAATATAGTAAAATTCGTATTTTCCTTTCTGGATATGCCATGAGATTTATTTCAGGCAGTAAAATTTAACCTGTCATCCTGTTAGATGAAAATAATTATCTGGACCATGTAAGATATTTATACATATATACAGACATATATATATATATATATTTACTGATCAATAACAATTTTATTTCCACTTTGTTACAGGGTTCTTCACGCTATGGTCAAGTACCTAAAAAATTACTAGAACATTAATTACAGTAATATTCATACCACGCTAAAGTTATATCGCTAAAAGGACTTTGAAAATTGGTATAATTTCATACCTTAAACTGTTTACGATGCAATTAAATATAATTGTCAAGATTACACCAGGCGCATTACACCCCAGCGTTAATCACCATAACAAGGTAATGACAAGGGTACCTATAACGAGAAAATAATCACACATCAGGTTGGAAATGCGAAAGAACGTTCAAAAGTGTCCTGCGTCCCGTTGCGTAATCGTATCTCTAAATAATTCAAATGTAGGTAGGTAAGATCAATAAAAGTGCGATTATTTTCTTTGAAACTTAAAAAAGACTTTTTCAAAATGATTTTATCCCACGTATCAGGCACGTAACAGAGATACTGGAAATTAATAAAAAATCGTCGTTGGACCTAACGTCAAGCTAATTTGATATTAAATATTAATATAATAGGAAAGTTAAGCGCGTGTGATATGATATATTTATTCATAGATCCGATCGGAGCATCGGGTGGGCGTATCATCAATTTGCCAGGGCGGTCAGCCTCGACTTTAGTTTTTTTAATCTACGATCGCCTTCCTAATGAAACTAGGTGACCAGGCAGAAATTCAAAGAGAGACAGAGAGATAGAGACTGTTAGAGTTAATACCGGCTTCAAGTATTTTCTTTAAAGCAGCGCGGAAATTATATTGAAATTTACTATCGATCCACGTTATTTAAATGACGTTCTTCCATCCTATACACAATGTATGCGTAGCAATGCACATTTTCTTATTATTGTCAACCACGTGCAATTAAATGAATCTTTTATTTAGGCAGCTATATACATCGTGTATTTCGACTACCGTTTCATAAGTCAAACACCACGTTCTTTGGTGCGCCGACACCTAAAACACCGTCTGCATATCAAAACGGCCGACCGTAATGTCCGCCATGATTGCGACACACGTATCTTCTTTATTAACCAGCCGACCATTGAGAACGAAGCCTAAGGCAGATTTAACCAACTTTTATTATGACAAATTTATATATTAATATTTCTTTTTTTACTAATACTTAAAGTATAACAGATTCTCATGGAATATCAATGTGCCGTGGATAAGGGTTTTTTTTTTGCAAAAAATAATTTATACCACAGGGACAGTTTCCGTGTATGGTTAAAATTGCAAACCTAACCCAGCAGAGGGTTGTATTATTTTATTAGTGGGTTTGCGGGCACGAGGCAATAATTCACGTTATTAATACGCCGTAACAGCGGACCGCTAATGGTACAAGGGTAGCATTTAAGGGTGAGCATTGAGGGTCTCCCCACTTTTGAATTACCACCTCATTTATATTTAACGTGTGAGTTAAGCGCGCGCTTTCTTCCCGAGCCCGAGGACAACTATTAATTTTTCTATGAAAAATTTAATTCTCAACTGTATCTGGTAATCGAAGGGCGCTCGAATTAACCCTCTAATACAATTTATCTCTGGGCCATAAATACTGGCAGTTCCCCTCCGTTCTCGTTGCATATGATTAATATCAGGCAGCTAGATGCAATTGTTACATAACCCATGTCATTTTTCATCATAAAAACATGTACCTTGATAATTAATAAAAAAAAAAAGAAAGTATCCACGGAATATTGTCGTTTCTTATAAATCAAGTGAAACCTTCTTCCTCCATTTTCACAGAGAATGAATACGAAGGATTCCTCAGGAACGAAATGATGGGTGTGACCGGTCTCGATGGTATCGGGTGTTTGTTTAAATAATTGAATGCTTTGGGATGTCTGTATCTTCAAGTCGGCATCTGAACAGGCAATATGTATGATAATTTTTACATGCCCACACCTTATAATAGGTCTACTACAGTATACACAGTCGTATAGTCAGTATACCTTAAGATCCAACGTATTTCCATCAGCTTGAATGCGCGTTGTCCTCGTAAATTATTATATTTGTGCGACAGAATTTTCATCGTAGAATTTCTACCACCCTTAATATGGCCGCTGTAACAGATAATGGTGCAAATTGTAGGTTAGGTTTTTTATGCTCATTACTTGCTTCAGTGACAGCTTTAGTATTGCTTTTAATATTTGTTCGACAAATTATAAATTCATTGGAGCCAATTATCATTATGTCTATTATTGATTTATCGTTCATAATAAATGTGACTTCAGCGTCGTGATACATGATCCAAATTCATTGACCCTAGAATGGTAAGGCAACATTTTTCTATGGGTAAAACGCTTTTGTCATCTTACCGTTTTAAAGTTAAGTGTAATTCGTATGCGTCCAGGATATCGTTGAGTGTCAAATTTGTCAGTTTTATCATCGAGCTAATGACTTACGACAGGAATTCCTTATTATCCTTTGGCTCGTGCTTCCTCCATATGTAGAATCTGACGACAGGACGGAGCTTCATTAGCGTCAAGATTACCACCTAGTCTTGACGAATAAATAAAACCACATATAAAATAAATGACTGAAAACAACGTGGAATTCGAAATTAAATGGTGCTTCGTAACGCGTATCGGAAACAATGCTACGGTTCAAATGACAGCTGATAAACGCGCCACGAATTTTAAACGAAAAAAATCTCAAGTTTTGTTATATTCAAAAAAAGGCGGATACACAGCGCCTACGCGTATGTTAACGAGATTCGATTTGGTAAAAAAAAAAAAAAAAACAGAAAATCCACTTCCATATTTATAGAAATAAGTAAGACCAGTTAGATTTGCATAAAAAAAATTAATAAATTTAAAAATTATTTACCACATATATATATACATACCTTTCAAAATTCCACAAGCATATATTATTCTTTATATATTCCACCGATAATACAATTTTCGTTAATTAATACACGTGATCGATATACATTGAATTATTACACATTATTTAATTATTAACAGTAATTAGGAGACGATTTTTTTTTTTTTCTTTTTCATCCACACGTAACCAGACGCGCTCATTGTTATCGGGACGTTCATAAGTCTATCTGTAATAATAACAATTCATTCGATGATATATTCATTTACCTGCCATTCCGAGAGCGACGAGGGATCTAGAATGGTGCCACTATGATCTATGATCCATCTTGATCCTCGGCTTACGTACTCTCGAACCGGGACAGAATCTGGACACCGTGTACGACATAACAAAGTATTATATTACAATTGGGCGTGACTTTGTTCACGATCGATAGATCGTAACTTAGATCTACGGTGGAACGAATGATCCAGGATCAATGACGGGTCGAGAATCGGTTAAAAAAAGATCAAATGATGAAACTGGCGTGAATTAATTTAGACATGGAAATATCAATGCCGTATACGTGAACGTTAATTTTTCTTAATCAATAATAGGACACACAGATAAAATAATATTCTCGACCCGGTATATATATATATATATATGTACACATATATATTCTCTAAGTGAGAAATAATATTTTCAAAATTAGTCATACGCTAAATTCAATAATCCTTGCGATACAATAACTTACGATTATAACAATCGGACTTAATACTAAGGTACACGTAATACTATTTTTTTTTTTTTTATATTCAGGAAAATAATCGCCAAGGTCAGTAACAGGCCTGATATTAATTACAGTATAAACAGAATTATCGTACAGTATGCGTTGATATGGCGGTTAACGATTTTTTTAAATTAAAAATTTTTTTTTCTAAAATCAAGTATCGGCTTATTGTCGCTGTGTGCACGTGCTTGCGTTTGTGTGTGTGTGTGTGTGTACTGGTGTACCTGTGTGTAGGTATGCACATGTAATTATCTCGTCAAGAGAGTAATTAATAATTAAAATAAATAATCTTAGGTACAACTACTCGTGGAATTGTTAAAGAATTTTCTCATCGACGGAACAATTGGCGACTTACAAGTTTCTATATTGCAGCTTATATAATTTTTAACAATTATATTAAAATTGCCGTTGCTGTTATCATCGGTACGTAATTCGCGACACCCATAAACTATATCAAATTTTTTTCTGAACGTCTGTTATTCTCTTTTTCGCCTTTGTACCATTTCCCTCGAAATCAACTTCTGGGCCGAATGGATACGCGAGTCCAACAGTGAAGAATTGCTACAGCGTTTAAAGTACTTAGAAAAAAAAAAAGGACCCGAAGGAAAAAAAATCTATACATTAAACATAGCTATTAATTTGCCAAATAATCCTTTAAGGAAAGTAGATTCGCCAGGAAACGAGGGAAATGCAAAAAAAAGAGAGGTAATACAAACGAGAAAAAATGCTCTAGCACTTAACTATGTAAGTTCTACGTGACGTCCGCGATTCTTTAGCTATTTGAAAAAAATTAATAGTTAATAACTAATTTGACTAATTGTTATTATACATACATACAGATATCCTTGGGCATTGGATTTTGGTATACTTTCGACTTAAGGCTCTACAATACTCGCCTGGTGACATTGGGTAAATATCATTATGCATGATCGTTAGAGCCCTTTATTCTTTTGCTGGGCTTATCTTTAGGTCTCTTAATTTTCTATATAATTCATTATGTATCGCTGACTGAAAAATAGCATTGTCGATACTCGTAACAAGAAAATTGTATAATTGAAATCGACATTGTTTTATCGACGTCTCAATGCCTTTTAATGACATATAAATATAATGAAAAAAAATTGATAAAAGCGTGTTACGCATTAATTCGAATATACAATTCATGGCCGTGTTCATTGAGGAGTATAAGATTGTCCTGATATTCAAATTTGAAATTAATACAAGACATCTGTTTCCACGAAGAAACTCTATACGACCATTTGAAAATTAGACAGTCTAAAATTAATCTACTAAATAATAAATTCATTTTACTAACAATACGGCGCATTAAAATACGGAACAATAATAATCAAGAATATACAATTTCAAAGTACATCCTGCATTCTTGCGCTAACTTAAATACGAATCAATTGTAATATCGGCCAGCCGAAAAAAAAAGATTTTTGTTAAAAATGGAGGAGAAGAATACCGTATCCGGCAAAGCTGATCACTGTTTAATTAGACACGAAAGGAAAAAAAAAAAACCAGAAACGCCTAAAAGAAGAAATTAATAATCGCGCTCGCCTGATATCTCGAGGGACGTTTGTATGTCCTTTTTCTTTTGTACTTGCTAACTGTTTTCACGTATCCTGCAATTTGCGTACAATAATTGGGATGACAACTAGCGCCACGGTAGCTAGTCTTAGAATTAAGTTTTCATTCGTCCTATGAACTTGTAGAATAAATAGGAAAAAAAAAATGAATGAACAGAAATCAATATCCACGATTTAAATGACTCGATTAATATTGTACGAGCGTGTAGTTCAGTACGGCGTCCATGGCGCTGAAATTTCGTCCCGATTTGAGATACGATTGACCTCGAGTTATTCACGCTCGAACGCACTTCCTTTGACGTTCAAACATTGAAGCGCGTCTCCGAGCCATCGGCCAACATTAAAGTGACGGTGCGATTATTAATCCAGATGAGACGAGCAAGTCGCATTGGATTCAAACGCGTCACGTCATTTATCGGCGCAGTGCTGTAGGACTTGACGCAACGCGTTTGCGAATTTCCAAGGCCAAACATTCCGCTGCTCGTTTGCTGAAAATAACAAACAATTACGGATTAACGTATAAGACGCTGGATAATGGATAACAGATGATTTTCGATATTTACCTGCCAGAAACATAGTTTATTCTCTGAGCAGGAGTAGCTGACAAGGAACTTTCCCTCGGGAGAAAAAGCTAGTGCGGTCACTGGCGCTTGATGAGCCGCCACTGTTTGACACTTGACATTGCCACGTAATTCGTAGAGTGCCAATTGACCTCCGCGACCTCCCACTGCTATCCTACGTGTAGCCGGGCAATGGCTGACCTGCAAATAAATAGTTAAATGCGTTATGTCATTTGATTTTTATCGAGACTCTTGTTTCTCTGTATTACCTGATTAAATCTGCATACTGCTGGGAAGACTTCGTTCAAGGGTTTGGTCTTCAGGTGTCCAGGGTCCAAACAATGAAGAATAATATCCATTACCTGTAAAGAGATATTTGTAATATTTGCAAAATATATTTACCCTGATTAATTATTTTTTTTAATTTTATTTACTTCTACTAATAAGTCGCTCATTTCGCTCTGCATCTTATCTATCAACTGCTCCACGATCCGAAGTATCTCGGGCTTGGCCCTGGCCAATACACTAGCGCCTAGATTGACGTTAAGGGTCTGTGCGTTTTGTTGTAGCGTATTAAATCTCGCGACTTCGCGCGCCATCGTCGTGATAAAAGCTGCTGGTCTAGCTGTCGCGATTAGGGTCAAAGCATGACGTGCTGTTCTGCATGTATCCGCTTGGGGCGTCAAAGGTAGACCGTAGGTCATACTAGGTACTAGTTTATCAGCGTCACAGCACATTTCCAGGAGACCAAGTAGAACCTAAAGATATAAAAAAATATAAATTTTAAATACTTCATAGGCTAAATACGTTTTGGTGAATTCTAAAAATTTGCCCACTTTAGAAACATCGAGATAAGGTTCCCAGACGGTGAATCCTCGACCGATAAGATCAATGGCGGCTCTGCGCAAGGCTGAATGCATTGGCAATTTTGAGCAGTGAGGTGCCTGCAGTAGATGAGTCAAAGCCATACTAGTATGTCTGGCCAGGTTATTATTTCCAATTCCAAAACCTTCTACTACCGAGCTCTTCCTTCTCTGATCATTTTCTCGCCGCTGATTGACAGTCGCGATATCCTGACCGAATTCTGCACCTATAACACCCAGCAGGACAACCGCCGTGGTCTGTTTCCGCTTCAATTCCGCTACGCTCGACGGTTTCCTGGCTGTTGGTATATCTATAGATATAAGATCGACTTATAAGTATTTTCAAGAATATTTATAACATAGCACACATACACAGAATGGATAGTTTACCTTCAGCAAGTTCTTCCTCCTCATCTTCCTCTTCCGGTTGTGCTTCACCAGGTGGTACTGGACTACCGGGCGGTGGACTTTGATTCTGTGGTTGAGGTGCTATAGGCTCCAGGGTACTGTACATAGGTAAATATTGAGACCAGCTATCTACCAATGCTTTTCTACCTTTGGGACCCATTCTGCCAAGTTCTGCCAGAAGAAGAGCTTGAGCAGCTTCACGAACTTCGAGGCACTGGTGCTGCCATCTTCGAGCCATCATTTCTACTTGAGGACGCTTAAACGTTTTGGATCTTCCTTGTGCGGCAACTTTATCTGGAAGTAGGACACAGTGTAGTGTCGCCAACAACGACCAGCCTTGCTTTATCTGTGCCTGCTGTACTGTGTAAATCTCCTCGTTCTCCTCTTCGGCTTTGTTCCAGCTTACCGCGGCTCTATTTCCCGGCCTAGAAATTAATGATTCAAATAACAAAGTACCACACTCTAAGTAGAAACTGTCACAGACAAAACTACAGTACCTGTGCATCTTTCTATTACGTTCTTGCTCTGGAACGAAGGTAGCATTGTTCATAGACATTAATGTATTAGCTAGGGCAACCACTGCGAGAAGATGATTGCTAGTTAGAGTTGTAGAGAGTTCCCAGTGTGCTCTGGCGGTAAAGGCTCTGGTCAGACGTTCTTGCCTGACTAATTCAGCTGGAAGTCGTTGCTCAAGCTGAGTCGCAGGTTCTTCAGCCGGTTGAAGTTCAATTTGCCATGTGGGCAGTAGCAGAGACATGTATCCTTGAAACACATGTAAATTAATTTTATAAAATCGTTTATCTATGTCGTATAAAGCTGTGATGTATTAGTCAATCTACCTCCTTTAGACAGTACACCAAAAGAAACTGGTACCATAGGTCTCAGAAGACCCAACTTTCCCTCGCAGACTCTGTCCAGGTCAGGATCCATTCCCCAGCCGTGAAGAAGACTCAAGAGCAATTGAGCGATTTCCATCGTGGCGTTAGGTTCACTGAAGGCACCATTTCTCTTCAAGCTGTTCCTGGGAGTGTCGCTATTACCCCAGCCGTCACCTAGGAAGAATTTCAATGATGTCAAAGTGGCAAAAGCAAGAGTCAAGTATGGCGGAGAACTACGAAAGTGCGCTCGCACGATGGTAGCGTGCTAGATAAACAAAAAAAATTAAGACAAAGAATGAATTAAAATTAGAATATCTTCAAGCGGTGCTCGAGCTGTCAGAAGTTTGCACTATAAAATCGTGCAAGCTTCCCTTGGCCGAGAAACACATAGCAAAGTTACATTAAAGAAATGACTAAGGTTCATTCGAATGATAAAAACCATCACACTGACAAAAGACATCAGATCATCTAACGCAATCATCAGTGTCACGTCGATAGTTCTGTAGTAGAATTTTGCTAGTACTCAAGCATACGTAAGAAAAGCAGAATTTCGCAAAAAAAAAAGAAGAGAATTGATAAACATCTTAATTATGCGTGCTTGTCTGATGCATGAAATAAGTTGCTTGCCGAACAGCAGCGCTAGAAAAATTATTGAATAAATAAAATAATATTAAAAAAAAATATATATATATATATAATACAAGTAGTCTTCGGGATAGCTAAGTATGGTGAATACGCAATAAGTTTATACGACCATATTGGTTACGCAAAGTTCAATCTTACGTACTTGATATATCATATCTGTACGATTATAAACTTTAGCAGCTTGACAGACGCTTTAAAAGCAACTACACGTGATTTAATATAAAAACGAAAGATTTTTTCTATGTGCATTAGGCTTGCGGTGTTTTGACATAATGCGTGCTGGCTTAACTTCAATTATAAATATAAGGTGTTCGCTAATCGCAGTCTTCATAGATAAAAATGAACGTACGACGGATACTTAAGATGAAATTAAAAAGCGAAAATTTAAGATCTAAGTAAAGAGGAAATCCATGCGTCATTATCTTGCTGAATAATGAGTTGTAACTCGTAATTCGCACTGAGAGCTAACCTTTGCCGTCAAGAGTCGACGGCTTGAGGCCAACGCTTTCCGCCTTGGCCTGCAACTTAGTTTGCACATTTTCCGCACTCTCCTTCATCTTAGCCAATATACCTATAGAAAGAGAGTCCCTTTATATATGTTTTTATCGTCCAATATTGTTTGGCCAGCTAATCAATCTATGGTCAAACCTTTAAGCAAGCTCTAATAGAGGCTTTCAGATTAAGAACGAGAAGAAGATGATGATTAAATTATTAGGATACACAGAGGATCTAGTGATAAGCAAACAACATACACATGAGGATTTTTAAATTCTGATAGCAATTCCTTTTCAAGATTTTTTTTTTTAGCCACAAACACAGGCAATAGATTTTTAGCGTTTCGAATGACTGCGAATTTTATAGGGATTTTCATAAATATGTTTTCTACGACGCAAATCAATTTTTCTGTTACTAGTTCTGGAACTGTTTATTGGATTGCTAGTTCCATTTTGAAAATCCCTATTGAAACTTTCCAAAGGAGTACGACTAAAGTGGGATGGGATGGTCTGAAATGTGAAAATTTTGTAAAATAGAACAGAAAGGATTAACGTTACACAACAAGAAACACGATACCGTGACGATCCTTCTCCTTCAGAATTCTCTCAACGTCGCCTGCCTTATCCTTGACGCGACCGAAAAAGTCTACAAATGGAGACACGAGGACAATTTTTATTGACAACTTAGTGTCCAACGTGAGAATAAATGAATATGATAATATTAAGTGTTTCTCTTGCTCGCTCGAGCCAGCCCCATTTTTTAATCCTTACCTGCAATTTTCTTATGAGCATCCGGACTGGCAGATTGTGTAAGCGCTGCGACTTTTTGATACTCCGCGGCCGAAATTAGGCCTTGCGCTTCCAGCGAGCTTGGCGACATCGAGCCGTACTCGTCACTCAGTAATTGTACTATACCAACCACGTAATAATTTATGAATAATCCAAAACGCCTTTAGCCAATATGGGACTGATTAATTTTTTCTTTTAATTGACTGACAATTACCATATGGTTTAAGTAGAATATTGAAAAGATTTGTTTTACCTATAAGCGCCTCGATGTCGAAGAACAGAATGTGACTTTCTGGATCCTTAGGGTTGCTTCTAAATCCTTGAATCATCAGCGGTGCTCCTTTTGCTTTTATTTGATTTCCATGCTCGCTGCCGTTACCACCATGTAGTTGCTGAAGCTGATGCAGACCTCTTTGTGTTGCGTGACGAATTGCTGACAGGTTCCGGTGCCTCAATCCTCTAAAGAAACGATATTGTTATCAGTCCTATTTTCTAAGATATTTATTTTGTATTATTGAAATTGCATAATACCTAAAGAAGTGAACAGCAGGATTGGCCAAACCTAGTTCACCACCAGCTGCGGAACCACCAGCTGCCGCTATAGTGTTCTCGTCGCAGGCGTATAAAACTTCCTCAGCAATTATACCTGTAATGAAATAAGGAGCCTGAGGTCAAACTAAACGATTATACTGATAACGAACGAAAATAGACTAATAAATTCACCGTGAAGAACCCTGTCCAAGTGACCAGTTTCCATTTGCCATACGTAAACAGCTCCATCGGAACAGCCGACTATCATGAAGTCATCAAGTGGTCTCCACTTTATCGTCACAACTGGGAACAAGTGTCTGGAAGCTAAAACGACGCACTTTCTCTCAGCCAGAGACAGTAAAGTGACACTGTGATCGGATGCGACACTGCAGACACACTTCTGTATCCTAGGCTACAAAAGTGGAAGAGTAATAAAGGAAGAATTCAAAGAAATCACATAAAAAAAAATGATCATCAATAATAATAGACAAATTGTACACTGCAGTTATCTGGTGGCACCAAGAGCTGCGTGATCTCTCCAGCATGAACACAAAATCTATGGATCAGTGTCCCAGCATACAAATCCCACAAGCATACTGCAAAGTCTACAGAACCGGAAACCAGATGAGTCCTATCATAACGAGGTGCAGCACCATGGGGATACAGAAGACAATTAACCCGTCCTGAATGTCCAAGTAGAACTTGATGCGGTGGCCAATCTACAAGTAAAAATATAAATTAAACAAACTAACCTAATTTATTATAAAAATTACAATCTTACCATCATATTGCTGATGATTTCCATGAAGTAATTGAAGCATAACAGTCTGTGTAGCTGGAACTATGATAATACTGCCATCCTCACGTCCAACAACGAGCCTACTCTGTTGTGGCAAATAAATACTGGAAGTCAATTTAATTCTATGACTCTCGTCAGTATCCAACTGGTCCAGGATGCCAACTGGTGATGGTTTCATAGCTTCCCAGGCTTCCGTCAAGCTAGTCTTCACCGTAGGCGGCAATCGAACAGGTAATGATCCGTCATTCTGACCATGCTGGGATAGCTGCTGAATACCGGCATCAGGAACTGTCCAGAGTAGGACGACGCCTTCGCTGTCACCTCGTAGCAAGTACTTCAAGGTTTTACCTTGTCGTTGTACGGTCACCAGTCGCATCGCCGGAGGACATGACAGGGGCTGAAAAAAAAAGTCCAGTCAACTTCGGCATTCCATATTACTATTCGTGTGAACTTTACCTTGTCTCCCGGTTGTGTCAATGTGCAGTACAGGTATGGCTGATCGGAATCCGCTGCTGCTGTGTGAAATTCTTTGTTGTCCGCTACGCTACTATAGGGTCGTACAGAAAGAATAGGTCATTAGTTATCATTAAAAACTCTTGACGCCTTTTCTTTAAAAACAAAAAGCATACTAACTAGTAACTCATGGAACTATATCGAGATCTAGCAATCCTATAAAAATTCTTATCTTTCCATTCCATGAATTATTAGCGTGTGGTTACCTTAACATTAAACCCACGCGAAAGCCTGGACACACTCCTTAACAAGTTATGAGTTACAATTGCAATTGTAAATGCATAATTATTAGTATCACACTGAATTACGGTATTTGATATTGGGAAGCGTCGAAGGATTATTTAAGATGTTAGATTTTAACTATAAATACTATATTAATTTGCTCGACGCTGCCTTATCATTAGTGAAGTTATCATTTTACATAAGGATATAACACGAAGCACTTCACAGTTAACAATGACAATTCGTATACTAGATATATAAAGATATGTTAGTTCAAGCGATCAATTAAAACGGTCAACAGTCACGTCACACTTTTAATGGTGTTATTGATCAGTCGATGCGTGCGAAGCAGCCAAAGCGACAAATAAAGTAAGGACGATGATGACGTGCTGTGAAATGATGTGCGATATCTTTTGACCGCCCTGTATATCGATATGCGACCAGTTTAAGCGGAGCGGTCTCAGGTTCCACGATTGATCCTCATACAATTAACCAGACCATAACCAGTCTTGCGTTGTGTACATGTTACTCGTGTCGCAGGACAGTAATGAAACAATAACTCATTAAAAAAAAAAGAGAGACTAAATAAAATTCTGTTAACCGTAAGCCCCAAAAAAAATTTGTGCAATATACGACCAGAACAATAATACTGATCAGTCCATAATTATAAACCCACACAAACCAATAATAACATCAATGAAACAAAGAACTCTGCTACTGCGTTTACTGTTGAAAATTCTAATTGATTATAAACAATTAATTAACGCAAATCAATAATGCTTTGCAAGTATATAGAACTTTTTTTATCATTTATTCTAAATACCAGGCTGAGTGTATATTACACGTTCTACTGTGCAGTCCATAATTATAGACTCAAACCAATAAACAAGATGTGACGTATTATTAAAGAGAATGAGAATATAGTATTAAAAAGTAACCAAACAGTGTGTATATATATATATATATATATATATACATATTATGAGAGACAGAGACAGAGAGTAAGATTGACCATGAAAATTATATTACGTAAGAGGTAATGTGGGGTTACCTGCTGAGAGCCTTGCCCTTCAGCTTGCTAGAACAGACCAAGTCCCCCGTAGAGTGTGGTAGAAGTAATGTTACGTGGAAAGAGACACGTCACCGTAAAAACAGATCAATGCGTTAATCGGTACATGACTTTTCTCGTCTTAGGACAGAAGAAGAAATCATTGTATATTAAGAATTTAAATTAATATTTGATCGGGCGATAAGCTCCGCGATATACTTAACGGACGTTTGCGTTATTCGAAAAAAAAGTGAGGAGTGATAACATTACTTAAAGATACAATGATTTCTGGTTTTCGCTAGAAGTAATTAATTCTTCGTCGACGCTCGATGATCTTATGAGATGAAGTATACGAAGATGGTTCTCGATGATTGGGATTTTTGGTACGTAGGTTATATAACATCGATACAGTTCTGTATGCAGTTTTGATGGATTTGTGCGTTCCTTGCAAGCTCACGTACAACTCACGCTGACTGTAATCGAGGGGTCATTCGATTAATTGATACTACATGTAGAGACAAGATATTAATTGCCCAAAACAATTTTGTGTTCAGTGATGACTAATGATGAATCGTCTTTGGCCATCGTTTTATGTCTCAAGTTTTCATATGGTGATTCTTATGTTATATATGCCAATGTTGTTATCGTCTGTCAGAAAGAGAATTGATTAAATGACAGACAAGGGAGGTCCGGTAATCATTTTTGATTGCAATGATTGATCTTTTGAAGTATCTTGGATTTTACGTGGAATTGACCTGTGACCAAAGACTTGATGAATGTACCTATGACAATTGACAGATATAGAAATAAATAAACAAGTGCATTGCCAGCAAGTGCTTCTCTACCGAGCGGCTGTATTTTCAAAATTAAAATTCGATTCCCATACTTACGTGTATGGGAACCGGATTTAAACTTGCCTTATATTCGTTTACGTAAACGTATGCTAATTGTATGCTAAACTAATGAAATTCTAATGGTGGAATTGATTTTGGTGGGACACAGATTTGAATCTAGCTAACGAGATGATTTCTGTCCTTAATTGTGGAACTGAGCAAAAATTTGTTATGGCTATATCTTTTCATGTGATAAGTCGAGATAAATTAAAGAATGTTAATCAAATTTGTCTTAAAGTAAATCCACGTAAATAAATGATTAATTTGCAACTCAATTCTCATAAGATTTCCCATCGTGCTTAACCATTGGGTTTTGGTGCTTTTTGAGTAAAAAAAAGTAAAATAAAACTCAATGTACTGTCACCAATTTTGCTCCCTGTAAGGCTAGCCGCAACCTTGCGTTAAACTGGTTTGTTAATAACTCCCATAAAAAATCACAAGAAAATCGTGTTAGTCCAGTCAAGTCAAGATTAAACTGTAAGGATCTGGTATTACAGTAATATGATCAGTAAATGATTCTATTCGAGTTTAAAAAGTAGTGTTAAAAAGACGAATGACTCTTGCAGTAAAAAAATTTACTTTAAATACCAGAAAAAAAAAGAAAAAAAAGAGGAACGTTCTTCAAGGTAATATTCATCGTTTTAACACGGTTTAGTATTTCTACAAGAATGAAGCTACCTTTCAAGATGTACCAGAGTCCTAAAAGGAATAAAGAAATAATGAAATCATTAAAAAAATCATTTGTAAACCAGCAAATTTCTACATCTCAATGTTCTCACAAAATGTAAAACCTATGTCAAAGTTGTATCATTGGAATTTACGTAAACCCTACAAGTTCTAAGAACATTATGACATCGTAAAATCAACAAAAGGGTATAAAATAGACATACTTGGCCGGCAATTTGTAAAGGTAACCGTGTCCCTCGTCGCTCCAGACGATAACCCTATCAGCCGTCAGGAAGTCTCCAGCCATCCAGCGTTCTCCACAAGGCGCAGTGACAGAGCATAATACCGAAAAATCTCCAGCGTCGAATATCTTTTTTTAAAAAAAATATCAGTATCAGTTTTCATGAAGCGACAAAAGGAAATCCTTAAATAATTTTTTAACAAACCTGCCAATACTTGGAGCACACTATGAGCACCGTACGTTGATTATAAGGACAGCAGGTCATGGCCAAGGCATTGAGGCATCGTATCTGCTTGCTCTCGTGTTCGTAGAGCGGTTCGCTGTTCCTGTTCTCGTGACCGAGGAGTGTCCAGACTTTGACGGTACCAGTAGTCGTCAGGGCGAGCACCACGTCGTCTTTAAAGGAAGCGAATTAGTTGTTGCATATAAAGGCAAATATTGTAGATAGAGAAAGCATCGGGAGACATTCAAAGCAACTTTGAAACGTGGCGAACAAGAATTAACGTCGTCGAGAAGTTCAAGACACGTAGAAGTCGAGAATACTCGATTAATAAATCAAATTAATCTACGACAAAGATATGCGCATTCTGAACAGTTTGATAAAACAAGATTCCAAATAGTCTACAGGCTAACTCGGACGGATTTACAATTATATAGGGTTGTTGCGCACTGCTCTTAGCTGCGCCGAATTCCAGGATTTAATTGGCGATGGAGTCACACTTAATTAGTCGCACAACATTTTTCGCAATCCGCAAGTACACATTAATTAAATTGAACTTGATGTTAGTCGCAGTGACACAATTGTAACATGCTGTTAATTCTTTCTGCAGGCTGACAGACTGACCAAGAGTGCTGTGTATTAAATAAAGAGTAATAACTGTTAGAAACATGTTCGTAACACAGGCTGACAGACTGACTGTTAGAGACTAATGTTAGCTGTTTAAATTTTGTATATTTTATAGTACATGCAAAAAAGAAATATTCATTTTGAGTTTTGAAAATCTCATCTTCAAAATGATTGCCTCGGTATTATTCAAGCTAGATACCATGTTCTTACTCTAGGATAAAATTTTGATATGCTTATCAGCCATGAACAGAGTGTCAAGTGTCCTATCAATGAATAAAAATAAATCTAATCTGCACGAGAAACAGCATTGCAGATGGAACTGATTTGAATAACTTATCAATGTTATACAAATGATATATGAATTAAGAAATCTAGACTAGCACGGTTTGTCACAGTAAAAGGATAATACCAAAAGTCTAATAAAAATTTTACTATATACACTGTACGCTGAGACTAATGTTAGACACAAATATTTTTATGAGTAATGCATGAAGCATTGTATAATTTAGAATAAGGAGTAAACAGTATAAGAACAAAATTCTAAATACACAAAGAAACTACAATTATCCAGTTTGCGTACTACTAAAACTAACACATCAGGGCAAAGTCGAGTCGCGACATCAGTTCCAGATTCAGGGGGTTTATTTAGGCTATAAGCTACTAGATGATGGCCCCTCAAGGTGAAATTAACCTCGCGGTTTGACTGTAGCAACGACTAAACACATTTCTTTCTACTTTTGAACCTTCGAATACAATAAATTGTGTATCCATACTTACGACAGATAGTATACTGGTAAGAGCGAATTGTGAGTGATAAATGAATAGCGAATGGAATTTGAGTGCATGAATGATAGAATCTAAATGCATGATAGAAACCAAACATGGGAAACTTGTATTAAAATTATTAGGGATGTATAGAAGATCATTGGTCAGTAAATAATGTTAAACTCTACCCAAAAGATATTATGAGTATTTAGTGAAAATAAAGAAAACAGTTAAAGATAAGGAAGGGAAGGAAAAAGATAAATAAGAAGAGAATAAATTGTGATTAGGAAGGTAAATCTAAATGATATATTATAGCAACCCAGTTTGAACTACCAGCAGGCTAGAATGAGCCTTCTCATTTTTCAAATTACATGCTGCAACAATTTAATTTTGATTAAAATATTAATATCTCAAGCCACCACCTCAACGTCGATTATTTCCGACGTTCTGGATTGCCTTTAGAAGACGTTAGAGACGTTGAGCTATCCAATATAGTAATTACAGAACGTTAGACTATCAGTGGAGTCTTGTAATTAAAGCGCCAATTTTTTGCTTTCTACATTTAACCTTATGTTTCAGCGAAAAATAAAATCCCAGGTAAGGAGAGAAAATAAGCGTAAACTTATTTTAAAAATTAACAATAAATTTCACACATCTCGGTCTGACGCTTCTCTCTAAAGATATACCATCTGGTAGATTGGTACCAATAAAAAAAAATATAAGTATGTGTATATCAGCAAGAAAATATCAGATCGAGAAAACACTTGTCCATCAAATACGAATACGTAAAACGTTTGCCCAAAAAACAATCAAACTCAATTATAAACAGATTAGCAGATAGCCTTTTTAAACAAAATCAAATGAAATCAATATACAGGAGGGTATTGGATAAGAATGTATCGATTAAAGGTAAGAAAGCGTATGTGTGATGGAGTGTAACTAACTTGTGTGCACGTAGAACCGACCTTTCCGTTTGGCCGGCCGTAGCACGTGAAGGGCGCTGATCCAGTCAGGATTGACTCTTGAACTCAGTGTAAAAAGCACTTCGAGACTGAACGGATCCATAACTAACACTTCCGGATAGTAGCTGAAGTATAGTAATAATGAAGTATTATAAAATAATTAATACAGTTCAAATAAATGTTTTTCATCTATCTGAACATGTGGCATACCCAGAACAGAATAGTCTGACATTCTCTCCACCAGCAGATACATAGGGCAACATCTGGGTATGAATGTTATTTAGTTTGACAGCCTCTCTGCATTTTCCATCGACTAGATCCCAGGTGCACATTTCACCACTCTCACTACTGCTAACAATATAATTCTGCTCCATGATCACACTGGCACGACTAAGGCACATTATAGGTGCAGTGTGTCCAACAAGTAAACACCTTGGAGTCATCTAGAAAGAAAATATTCTTATCAGCTTTTGACATAAAAAGATCTTGTTATTTAGAAAATATTTCAAAAAACTTATATTACCTTTAATGTTTCTGGATCCACCTGCCATAAGCAGATCTGTCCATCGTAGCATCCTGTCACTAAAGTCTTCTGATCACGGGACAGATAAACACAGGAGATGCAGTGAGTGGGTGCTATTCGGCCCCACAACACTATGGGTACTACTAAACTGGTGCCAACCGTCATTTTTGATCAATCTAAAATTATTAAGAAAAGATTTTCTGTGTTGTATCCAGATGTTATTGAGTAACTTAATTCTTGCATGTAGTTACGTTTGGTTATATATTCAGATAACATGCAATACATATGATAGAATTTAATTGCTTGTGAAAACATGATATTAATATTATCATTAGTAATCTTAATACTTTGCTAGACTTATCCATGTATAACTTCCTCTAAAATTACTTGACACTGCAATTCAGTAAGTCTGCCTCCTAGTCTTTCTAATAATGCTTAATATTAAATTGTACTATTGTTTTAATTAAATAAATGAACCGAAGTAGTACAATTTATATAATTTACACATATTTTACTCACGTCTTACGATCAGTTTGATCACCTCCAATTATTGATATGACTAAATACAACTATAGTTAAGTACAGATATACAGAATACTAGTCTTGTGCAGTTTTATCTAAAGAGCAAAATAGACACTATCTTTTATCAAATTGGCTTATTTGTCAGATAAAGGCAAGATGGCTAATAAGGTTTTATGTTGTAAACTATATACCAAAATTAGATCTGATACGCATAAACATTAGACAGCAGTTTATTGGTATAATGATAATGTTTATATGATTATATTTTTAACTTGGACAATAATGGGATCATCAATAACATTCCACTGTGCTAAATAGTATACAGATAAGTAATAACAACTACAATGTTTCTCTGTATTTTAAAATACTGGTAAACGTAATATAAATACAGAAAAGTACAAAGCAGATCACATGTTCCAGGCACATGCACAGGTATAAAATTAAGTGTCACACACAATACAGAGAATGGAAATTATTACAATTGCAATGTATAGACAATGAGCACACTTGTTAAGAACTTAAAGACCTTGGAAATCAATTTAAATAAAATTGACCTGATGCATGCAGGATAAAATTGTACGTCTCAACGATAAATCTTGCAATAAATAAGGAATATCTTATTTTACAAATATCGCGACAGTGAAAACCATCATATGATAAAAAGATGGTCACGTATTATCTGAAAAGCCTGAGGTAAATAAGTTTGAGTAAAATTTGTTTAGTCCGACAATTAATTGAGTTAGACTCGGCAGAAAGATAAAGTTAACAGAGCCATAAATTAATCGTAATTGAGAATAGCAGCGACAGAAAGAACTGTCAATGAAATGATATAGAGGAACAAATATTTCGCAATTCGAAGTATGACCATTCGAAACATTGATCAGGAATTAGAGATCATAGGGATTTCTAGTGTTCTTATAATGCATATTAATTAAAAATTAATAAAAATGTGAAAAAATGATTAAAATCAATTTAATAAAAGCGTCTGCTATATCACTCGACATGTCACTGACAGACTCAGTCAGCAAAGTATTCGACATTGTTCTTACAAATTGCTACTCCTGTGTAACATATGTTCAAGCTTGTTACATATAAGATTCTTACCTTGATCGGTGAGCGGCTACGGCGACTGTTTCGTAGGCTAAATCTGCCGAATTTTCAGGAAAATCTTTTAGTTTTCACTATGGTCTTATCCCTGCAGCCATGTTGGAGTGGAGTAGGCAATCAGCTGTTTTCTTTCACGAATGCGCATCAAGCACTGCACAAAATGCATTCGAAATAGCGACTTGAACCTATAATAAAAGTCATTTTGTATCTCTTAATACACGCGTATAAGATACATGTAGAAAATTGTACAGATGGATATTAATTGGTGATATCTGCTAAAATCATTATCTGTGCAATTGTGAATATAGATAAATATGCTGCATCAGCGGTACGTATAATGCGCAAAGTTCTGCGCAATGTACGACATTCGAATAACATTTCTCTGCGATACGTGGCGCTGCAATCGAACATTGCGGTAAGCACAAACTTTCCGTGCACGTTTGTTGCACAGTTATTTGTATTTATAATTATACATCGCTGCTTGTGGCATTATTAAAGCTGTCAGTGATCACTTTTGATATTTTTGCAAGAGAAACCGATCGTGCTGCTAGTTGTTAAAGTATATTAATTTTTCATAACCTAAACAGATAATACAACGTACTGTGCATTTTACGTTGTTTTATTTTTGACAAAATTCTTTGGGGCTGCGTACATGTAATATTGTACAGTAAAAGCAACGAACTATCTGTATCCTTCCTTTATCGTATTTTTGTTGCATAATACAACATCCTTAAATGTCTGACTATATTAATAAGTTAATTGTTTAAGTACAGACTTACGAGAGAGATATGTATATAATGTATATGTGCAATGTATAATTTGTAAAGAATAGAATCCTAAACAAGTATATTAGTGCTCCATTTTCATTCAGTACGATGAAATGTCACTATGAGGTGCTAGGCGTAGCCCGTAATGCTACAGAAGATGACATTAAGAAATCTTATAGAAAATTAGCCCTCAGATGGCATCCTGATAAAAATCTCAGTAATCCTGATGAAGCCAAGGAACAGTTTCAATTGGTACAACAAGCATGGGAGGTCTTAAGTGACCCACATGAACGGGCATGGTATGACAACCATCGTGATGCAATATTGAAAGGAGGGATCGATGATAATTATAAGGATGAATCGATAGATTTGTTCCAATACTTCTCTTCTGGATGCTTCAAAGGATATGGTGATGATGACAAGGGTTTCTACACAGTTTACAGAACAGTATTTGAAAAACTAGCAGCAGAAGATGCTGAGTTTTCTAAGGAAGGAGATTCAGACGAGGAAGTGCCAGGATTTGGAGATTCTACAAGTTCTTACGAAGATGTAGTTCACCAGTTCTATAGCTATTGGCAAAGTTACAGTACTAAGCGTTCCTTTGCTTGGCTAGATCCATATGACATTCGAGATACTCCAAATAGAAGAGTTTTAAGACTTGTTGAGAAGGAAAACAAGAAAGTACGTGATAAAGCTAAACGTGAAAGAAACGAGCAAGTAAGGAACCTTGTAGCATTTGTACGCAAACGTGACAAACGAGTACAAGCGCATGCTCAAAGACTTGCAGAAAAAGCTAAGGAGAATGCTAAGAAGGCTCAGGAACGAAAACGACAGCAGCTACTGGAAAGACAGAAACAAATAAAAAATTCTTTACTTTCCGAGTGGTCAACATTTTCGAATATTGAAACGGAACTGAAAGCTATCGAGGAAAATCTAGCTGCTGAGTTTGGTGAGGAGCTTTCTTCGGATGGTGATATTGACAACGATGATGAGATTGAGGATACAAATACTTTGTATTGTGTTGCATGTAATAAAATCTTTAAGACTCACAAGGCTTTCACGAATCATGAGAATTCAAAAAAGCACAAAGAGAACTTGGCCGCCATGAAGTCTTCCATGGTGAAGAATGATGAAGAATTCCAAAGTGATTCTGAAGAACATGACTCAGATTCAAAATCGGAATCAAAGAAAAAAGCTATGGATGACCTGAAAGCCCAAGGTGTTAAACTGGCGACAGATCATGGAATTCCTGATTTTCTAATGTATCCTCAAAATGAACCATCTAATAATGATGATATCGTTACATCCGATGAAGAGAAAGTGTCTGATCCAGACTCTGATGTAATAATGGAACAAACTGAAATCGCAGGTCCTGTATTAGTAAATCCTAAATTGAAGAAATCATTAAATGGAAAGAGTGAAAGGGATTCTGATGAAGAATTACTCTCGGATGAGGAAGAAGAGGAATATATTAAGAAATCTAAAAAGCAAAAGAAAAAGAAGAGTAAAAATATACAAAAACCAGTTGTCGAACATGAAACCGATGAAGAACAAGACTTGGCTGATTTGGATATGGGTTTATCAAAGAAACAGCGAAAAAAACAACAGCAACGAAAGATGGCTTTGGATAGAATTAAGCAAAGCGATCAAGAAAAGTCAGTAGAAAAAATGGAAGATATACAAGATGAGGATGAGGATGATGAAAAAGTTCATGAAAACTTTAAAGCAAATGATGATGACAATAGGGCTTCTGAAAATTCTCATGCTGATGGAATCATTTTGGGAAAAAGCAAAGGAAAGAAAGCAAAGGAAGCAAGAAGAGCACAGAAAAATTCTGGAGAAAGTAAAGGAAAACTAGAGAAGAATAAAAATTACACCAATATAGAAGAAATTCGAGATGTGGAACATTGTTGTGTAACGTGTAAAACAGAATTTTCCAGTAAAAACAAACTTTTTGAGCATCTAAAAAAAACTGGACATTCTGTGTATCTACCAAGTTCTACAAAATCCAAGAAAATCGTTGAAAAATCTACCAGAGGAAAAGGAAAGCTAGAGAAAAGTAGTAATTGAAATACGGCACAGTGTAATTATTAGTTGTAATGAGAAACCTCGTGTAATTTATTATAACCGAATAGTTATTTGCAATTCTTATTTAATAAATAATGTACACTATATAATTCTGAAACAAATAGGTAAGTGCCGCCCGATATCGTATAAACAAACAATATATGAATTCGGTCTGCGCTTATGTATTTAGTATCTTCTTTTTCTTCCTAAGAATATTTTTCACAATATCAATCTATATCAATAATTTTTCTTACAAATAATCATCCATTCCTATTTCTTCTATATTTCCAGATTATTATTCAAATTTGACAAAGACTTACCAAGTTCTGTAACAAAAGGAATATGAATGTTATCCACTGCGCAGCAACTCATAGGTGAGATAATCTATTAAATACGAAAAAAATATGCATTATTCATTTCATACACTGAAAAAATGTTCTAGATATTAAAAGACTCGCTACGAAGATAGGCTGTACCTTATTGGGAGCTGCAATACAGTATGTTCATCAAAGTCAAAAATATATTTTGAAATTAAAAAGCTTAATTTTGCAACTCAATTATAAAAATCCAAAAGCATGTAAAATTGCAGTCTCCTGTTTTTAAATTACTGGACAAAATACTGAAATATTAAGTTTTGTTTCCATACAATTCAAAGCGCATCGTATACAATAACGTTATTTACTTAATTGACACAAATTTGTATTTTCTGACTCTATTTCATTGTAGTAATAGAACCAGTTCTATGGCTGCTCACAAGCTGGTGTATCCTGCAGCAGACCGCAACAAGGAACCTATTTTATCTGTATTAAGACAATACATTCGAAGAGGATCGAATCAAAGTTTTTTAGAAATCGCTTCCGGTTCCGGTCAACATGTCGCATACTTTGCGCCACACTTTCCACAAGTAACATTTTATCCATCGGAATACGATGTTAAATTACTTCAAAGTATCTCAGCTCATTCTAATGGTATGCCTAATATTGAACCACCAATTAAAATTGATATTACAAAAGATTTTTTTACCTGGGGAAATGGAACATTTAAAGAAAATAGTTTTGATTATATTTACAATGCAAATATGATGCATATCATGCCTTATGCAGGTACCATTGGCCTTTTCAAAAATTCTGGAAAACTTTTGAAATCCGATGGGTTACTGTTTACTTATGGTCCTTATGCTATTGATGGAAAAATTACACCCGAAAGTAATGTTAATTTTGACAAAAGTTTGAAAAATCAAGATCCTGAATGGGGTTTGCGAGATGTTAAGGAATTGGAAAAATTGGCCAAAGAAAATGGAATACAGTTGGTGGAGATGGTAGATATGCCTGCTAATAACAAGACCATTATTTGGAAAAAATATTGATTTATCATTGATGATTCTGAGCACGTTCAGCTTGAAATTATTGATTTTGTTCTTTAACAATTTAGAAGCTCGAGCAATTACATGGATAATATATTTATAAAAAGAATATTACTCAGCATTTAGAGATTAAAAAAAACTTCAATTATATTTAATCCTGATGTCACACATTTTTTATATCAACGCGTAGGTCACACATACTCTATCAGACATAAACTACAATGTGTAACTTTGTAACGGGTAGAGATTTTTTAACTTAATTATAGAGACACAAAAATTTCATAGTATAAAAAACATGTCTAAAATGAAATGTATTAAGAAAAAAAATCATTTGTTTAAAAGTTTCATACTTTAGAAGAAAACGTCTCACGGAGAAAAACTGAAATATCAGGGAACCGTGTGCGTCACTTAAGCATATATGTAACAGTTTAAGGAGAACATTATTTTAATTATAATTGTATATAATCAAAATTATGTATTTTAAGTACATTCCTTTGCAATAATAAAAATTATATACTCTTTTTAATTGTTAATAAAAATCATTTCTATATTATTAGTGATCTCTTATTTTCTTTACATGATTTACCAGATTTATAAATCCATAATGGTATATGCATTACCTTTATCAATGATTGCTATCTTGTCATATATTGATATTATAGATAGATTCTCTTATCAGTGGCAATAGCAGTTCCTCAAGTAAGGCATTTGTATTTGACGTGATAATTTATCTCAAAAATATTAAATATCCCATAACATCTATACAGAGTTATCGCTATGAATTATAATATTATCATTGTTTTCTTGTCATTCATTATGGGAGTAATAACTGAAGCAGAAATACTATGCACTATCAGTTATTGCACGGTAAGAAATCTGTTTTGACAGTAAAGATCAGATCTTACTACTTAGATGCTATTCTACAAAAATTATTGTTTTGGATTAAACGACTATATTAATTAGTATCAATGTAATTTGCTTTATTAAATTTTATGTTGGAAAGTCATACATTACCAATTATGGTTGTAATTCTTTAAATGGAGCATGTCGTGCTATGAATTCTACATATCATGGAACATACCTTCGCTATCCTGCTGCCTGTAATTGCTGTGATTATTGTCTTCAAAGTCTGAACGAAGGGGAAACTTGTATAGAAGGTTTACCTGGGATGTTACCTCCTGCAGAAATGTGTGGATTAGGATTATATTGTACTGCCAATGAGAATAATCCAGCTACTTGCCAACAATGTAAGTAGTTAAATAATTAAAAAATGCAATAAATAAATATAAAAGTTCCAAACTTTATTTAGTGGTTAGTCATTGCACCAATGCTCAAGATGAATATGATGAGCGTGCAGCAAATGGAACTTTGGGCAGTATGGAAGTTCGTCCACTTTGTGATGGCGAAGGAGATTTCATACCAGCACATTGCATTCCTGGATCCATGTAAGATAATAATTCACAACATTACATTTATGATAATAACAAACCAATTTTTATAGATGCTATTGTGTCTCACCATATGGTGATAGAATATTTGGAGAAATCCCATATAAAAATCCATGGGATGTGGAACAAATGACGTGTGGTAATTCAGTAAATTAACTAATGATTTATCACAGTTCACGTTACAATTTGAAATTTTTTACAGAATGCTCATTGAATGCCTGGAAAGCACAAAACACTTTGGATCCAAATTATACAATCCCTGTGGCTAGGTGCCTCAGTAATGGACTTTTTGATCCATTACAATGTATGAATGGACCTAATGGTACTTGTTTATGTGTCAATTCTTTAACTGGGTCTGCTAGAATTGATCTATCTACTGTCACAGTACTGGAACTTGCAGAAGGCAGTCCAACTTGTTGTGAGTACTCTTAATCAACAGATGATACTAAAACTGCAGTAATTCAAACTGAAGAGTCACAGTTTGTTTTGTGGACAACACGTTTTTTCTAGTTGACCCAACAATACACACAAATGGAACGTATGACACAGACTGCGAGGAACAGTACAATACAATTTCATCCACAATTGACAGTTATGTTGCAGAAGGCAATACTGATCATGGTCTTGCACTACCATCATGTCAACCAGATGGAAGATATGCTAGAGTTCAAATTTCTGGTTCAAAGTAAATACAGAAATATCAAATATTCCCACTATCCTTGTATGTAACGTACTTTTGAATTGTAGGAAAATTTGTGTTGATCCCTCTGGAAATCAAATAGAATCTTATGAAGCATTTACAAATTCAACAGCAGCTGATATAATGGATTGTAGTATGTTTCTATATAAATATTATAATTCATATGATTCCAATTCAAACATTTAACCGTTATACATTCCTAGATTGCGCAAGAACTCGCTGGTTATTGAAACAAGCAGGAGTAGTGGAATTACCCAGTTGTTGTGATTTTGGTAATTTTAAGGCTTGGCAATGGCGACGAAATGAAACATTTTGCGTAGACGTAAACGGAGATCAAATTGGTCGAGAAGTACCTTCTCAAAATGTAGCTACTCTGCCATGTTACCAAACGAACAATGGAGATCCTTGTTTAGTTTGAAGAAAATTCTGCAGCTTAATTTGTTTTGAGGTTCGTAATTTTTCATTTCACGTAACACCTTTCGTAGATAATTGTCATTATTTCATTTCTCTAACTGTTTATTAGACACTTGAATAATAATTTGGATTTTATTATTTACTTAGAGTGATACTCAATTTCCAATAAATACGCTCGATTAATCGTTTCAATCTTATGTACAAGTGAGACTAATTTTAAGAACTACAAGTTATATATACAAGTCTTTGTGAAAGAACTTAAATTATAATTCTTCCTAATAAATTAAACAATTATATATAATTAATAATAATGTAACAGTTAAATCGAAAATCTTAGTGGTGCCTGTGCTTTTATACCAATGGGCAAATAGGGCTGAAACAGAAGTAAGAATTTCTAAGATTATAAAGTACACTTTGATTCTTGAATAAGGTATTGTTTTAAATATTCTTTTATTATATTCTGATCTATACAAACCTGTATCTTCATGATTAGTGATCCATCCAATAGCTGGTTCCATTTGATTTTGTCTTTTGAGCCATACATTTAGTGGTTCAAAATATCTTAACATTGCGCCAGCGTCTATTCGGTTTGTTTTGCCTCTTGTTAATTCTCTAATAACGTCTTTCCAGTTCCTCGAAGCACCCACTGATAAGACGTCACTGTAGATAACAATTATCTTATGTAACTTTTATATTTATGAATTTAATTTTTCTACAATTAAATATACCCACGAGAGTAATCTTCCTGCTTCTCTTGAGTTGTAAATGTCACACATATGTAATTCGCCAACATGTCCAGAAATTTCACATAAGGATTCGTATAATTGAAATTGCATTACAACACCGACGAAATATCTGTAAAATAGAAGGTGAAGAATTTTTGGCAATTTTCTGCAAAAGTTTTTCTCCCTGTTTTTACTTACTTAACATAAGGTATGTCGGCTGGGACATGATACTTGGATGCTGGATCAAAATCTCTTTCTGATCTTGATATTGGTGGTACTATTCCTTGATATTGCAATCTTAATTCCCACCATCTCGTTGTCATATCTGCTACACCATCACTGAAAACCCTCCATCTCCACTGAGATGTTGATTATAATTAAATTATAGAAAATTTCAAATTCATTTCTAACGTTCTTCAAGCTTACCTGATCTACTATGTAAGCAAAGGGCATATAAGTTACTTTTTGCAAAGCCATTAGCATTAGAAAATTAATATTCATCTCATAATCATCTGTGGAATTATTATAAAGTCCAATTTCATGCAGGTGCTTAGGTGTAAAAACTGATAAACCTATAGCGTCACTGACTGCTTCATGAAAACCTAATATTCAATTACACAGAATATTATAGTATATCTAATAAAGCATTTAACAGATAGATTACAAAATATGAACCTGGTAGAGCTTCTTGTCGAAACAATAATGGCTGGTCTTTGTATTGTAAATAATATTGCAAGTGTGACATTTCATGATGAGTCGATAAGAAATCTTCCATCGTAACTTTGGTGCACTGTTTAATTCTAAAAGTGTAAGTATAAAAGTTTAAGATCAATATGAAAGTTTAAAGAAGAAGGTGTCAGAGTGTAGATACCTGTAGTCAATTCTATTACAAAAATCCCAAGCACTGGCTGTACATTTGATCTCTCTGTCAATAGGTTTTTCAAAAATGGAGTATCTCCAAAACTCTGGTGGCATAGGCTTCATTCCCATGGAAGTAAAGAATTTCTGTGCATCCTGAAACATCCTATGGATATTGAATTAATACTCAGGGAGTATAATTTGAAAAGTAAGAGTAATTTCATTATTAAAAATCCTACCTTAATGGCGTATATCCTTCCAGCATCATATCTAAAGTAACGTCTAACTTTCGGGCAGCAGGAAATGGTTGTACGATATCATAAATCCCTTCCCAATTTTGAGCCCACATATTTCCTAGTATATGAGCCGGCAATGGACCATCCCTTCTAATCTTATCTCCATAACGTTCAATAAGTTTAGTTCGCACATAAGTAAATAAATTTTTATACAATGGCATAATAGCTGAAATAGCCTCAGCTATGTTTTGTTGAAAATAATCATCTTCAAAAGCTTCTCTCATCTGATCTCCAGCATCAGCAAATCCTGTGCCAAAAAACTGTATCCAGAATATATACAAATTATATAAAAAAATATAATTTTTATAACTAATTATACCGTTTAAACGTGCTGCTTGATTAGCCAGTTGGACGTATCTCATATATTTATTTTTTAATGGTGGCCCAACAGCTTCGTGCCAAGATCTCCAATAATACAGCAGTTCATCATAATTTTTTGATTGTGCCATGATTTTACTGACTTCTATAAATTAGTTATTCATTCACTAAAAGTTCAATGCTTATCATATTTACCCTTAATTATATTTACCATTATCCAAACTGAAGTTACAAGTACTACCCATTTTATTGTATGAACATAATCTGGTTCTGGTATACAATTCTTTCATTTCTGCTATCAAGTGATGTATCTGTCAATAAAAAAAATTGTTATTAGACTTTTAGTACATCCGTAAAGAATTGAAAAAGTTTAAAAGAAATTACCTCATTAAATTTATCATCGGTCAAAGAACTTCTTCCCCGTACAGCTATCATTTTAAGTTGTCTTCTAGTTAACGGATCAGGAACTCGACTCCAAGCAAAGCTGACAGCTTTGCGCCAGGATGCTCTGTCAAATTTCATTTTTCGAGTTTGCTCCTCCAACTGTCAATAATTATGTTATGCAACAACAATCGTCTTGGAGAACCTTAATTTATTTACCATTTTTCGACGATTCAAGTCAGTGATATTAGTTGCAAAATTCCATTGTGCACTAGTCACTGCATTACACATAATAGATGCTTCTCTATCGTATTCACGTAAAAATTGAAGAGCTTCTCCTAGATTGACATTGAGTCCCTATGAAGAAGACAGTAATATAAAATTTTTAATTAATTGCACAAAATAAAACAAACTTATCCCATGTTCTCACTAGCCTACATATTATGTATGTGCAGTGTATAAAGAGGAAATAATTAAAATTTTAAATGCTATTCGTTGGGCCTAACCCACTGTACAGAACAATGAAAGTTTTGCCAAGCATGTCTGAGGATGTAATCGTGTATCAAACTGTATTATCTACTACGAAACACCGTTATTTTTTTTACTGGAAATAATTTAGTGCATCGTGTACCAAGGAAAGTGAATTTTCAAAAAAAAAAAAAAAGATTTAATCATTTTCTTACCTCCAAGTATCGTGCATGACATCCTATTAGAAAAGATGCAATTGATAATAGTGCAAGAGTGATTACTGAACTCTTACTCATCTTTATAATTTTTTGTTATTTTGACACAGATTTTTTCTATTTACGCCGTGAAAAAAAAATTACTAAAAATAGGAAATGACAATTTCACTAAGGGATACAATTATCAACGCTACTTCGTCAGAACCAGTACAGTTAGTCTGAAATACTCAGTTGATCGACGCATGACCGAAAACAGGAAACTGTCTAACAGTTAATGAACGCATCAGCGAACATTCTATTTAAGTATTAAAAAAAAAAATAGCAGATCGAACTTTACTTGAACCACCAGAAAATTAAATTTTCGCGGATATTTTCATCTTTTATTGCATTATTTGCCAAATTTGTTTAAATTCACAATTACGTAGTACAAAACCAAAACATACACCTGAATCTTGGTTGCTGAACGATTTTATAAAAATTCCCCCAAAAATCCAGCCCCAAAAATTGGCAGCTTCACAAATTTTTAGTTTATATGTTATATTTCATTTTTTTTTAATTTTTAATCGCACAACCAATTCCACTATGTGGTTCGCCCACTGTGTATCAATTATCTGTATCTTCGTGTTCCTCATGAAAGGAACAAAACGAACTCGTCCCGTTTCGAAATACAAGAACAAACTGAATCACGCGCGTTACAGTTTTCTGTGAATGCATAGTGAGTGAAAAGAGGAAGGGACAGGCTTCGTCGGTGCATGAAGCGTGACAACCTAGCACATCATGGCACACGCCAAAATCTTTAACATTAAGGATTGCAATTGTGCAAGATATATGCTATGTGACAATGGCTAATTTTCTAAGACTTTTTTCTTCATCCGTGAGTACTTCCTTTGTCCAGAATGACCTCGAAAAAGCCGGATATACGCAGAACAACACTGTTAATACAGATTTAAGACGATTAGAATGCGACGGTAAATTTTAAATTCGTAGAAAAATATTAATAGTGATTTTTTGATTTTCCTTTTTTCAAAAATGCTAACTTTTCAATTTTAATTTTAAGGAGTAACGAGATTTTGTTTACCAACTTGAAAGATGCGTAACTTATCCTCTTTTTTTTGCGCTTCCCATTCTTGTCAGAGTTGACCGTAACGGCAATTATCTCGTAGCAATCTGTGACGGACCATACTGTAATTGCTCACTGTAATTGCGTCCACTCCTCTGACACGAGTATAATGGCGTACGGATTTTATTCCGACGACGCAATACACTTTGAAAATTCCCGACAGACAAATAAAGAAGGAAGGAAGCGATTTGACTGATGACTAAATATCTTCTGGAAGTTTCATGAGACGTGACATTTTTTTTAAAACTTTTCACAAAATCACACAGATTACTGATATTTATATAAGAGCATCGACATAAGTTATTGATTATTATTATTTTTTAAAAACACAATTAACACTGTGCAGTTCTAGTTTCGATGTTACATTAATTTTTTATTATTCCAGTCACCATTTCCGAACTTGAAAACGTCGATTTCCGGTTTAACTTTGTCGTACAAGTGTGGAAAGGCGTTATCGGCCTTGTACAATTTTCTGACCTTCTCGTACAAGCTCAAATCAAACATTTCCTCGAATTCTTCTTTGGTCATGAAAATATCAGCATAAAGAAAACTAAAGCCTCCAACGTCCCTCGTAAACTTTTCCATTTTCCTCATGGCCGATACGGGATCATACGGTGTCTTAGTTTTCACTTGGCCTGGCACACCGTAAATACCAAGATCGTTGTACATGGCGTAGTTTGTACCGGAAACCAAGTACTTCTTGTCAGGCGACGGAACTTGACCGGAACCTTTGCCACGAGCGTAAACACGACAGGGATAAACTAAAAGTGGAAAAGTTTGAAAAAGGTCCACAGCCGTGTCGACTTGTCTTTCCAGTTCGCTGATTGGTAAAACTATGTCTTGAAAAACCTGAAAGCGAAAAATATATAAGATTTGAATATTCCCGCCAATCATTCCTATAATACAATATGGCCAACTCACCTGCTTAGTGAATGTATATTCTCGAACACCAGGAGTTGTGGTCCATTTTAAAAAAGCAGGTTTTGGTGGCAATAACCATCCCAATGGATAGCGAAACCACCATTTGTTACCAGCTGGTAACATATCTTGCACTACCCAGAATATTGATCTGTTGTGTCTCAGTAGATAATCTCTTAATGGTATCAATTCCTGATAAGGACCAGATTTTAAGAATTGTCTGGTGTATTCATAGAACCAGGGCTTGTACCATTTTGCACAGTTGTTAATTGGTCTGAGGAAAAAAATTTTTTAAAATAGAATATTCATGACTAATTCAGTCATCGATATCAGCAGTGACACTTACAAGTTTGGATCATTTTCAGAAAAATCACCACACATGAGAACTGCGTCTGTTTTACTGAATATTGTCAATTCGACAAAATCTGATATATCCTCCTTCTCGCCGTTTGCTCCTGAAGCCTCTCTTACAGCATGACAATAATTTTTCTGACCTATCAATGGTGTATAGGTCAATTTTACGTAAGGCTTAACCTTTATTATTTGAAGTTCCAGTGCTACCAGAAAACCCAGAGAACCATGGGACCATGGCAAAGTTGCATAAAGATCTTTATTTTCTGTTTTGGTGGCTTTCACTGAACTCCCATCGCCCAGGATTACCTGAAACGATATTGAATGTAGGTTATCTAATTAAATTAATTAAACAATATAATTTTTTATTGTACCTCATAAGATTCAATGGTTTCTTGATACAAGCCAGCCTTGTGAGAATGGGTGGTCATTCCAGTGCCTATTGCAAGACCTCCTAATGTGGCATCTTTAATTTCCAAGGTTACAGCTAACGTGTAACCACGTGGGATTAGATAATTCGTTATTTCACCAACTGTCACCATTGGTTCTACTTTGACTGTCATTTTCTCTTCATCCAAATGCAGAATGTCGTACAGGGGTATAGGTATCCTTTCACAGAGATCCTAAATCAGTATAGAATAGAAATTGTTGAATGATTAAAAAAAAAACAGAATTATTTATTAAATTTGACGTTTAATTACCTTTCTAAAAAATGTTGTACTAAGTGACAGCCAATTGGGACGAGCGGTGCACAAAAGTTTTCTCTGTGCTGGAGGTTGTTCTGCCCATTTTTGTACTTGCCTCTGTATAACCTTAACTTTCTCATCGTGTTTCTGGCTCGAGTAAAAAAATTCACGATATATCCAAATGTAAATTCCAAGAACTTTATCAAAAATGTAACTAGCAGGTAGGCAGAAGAATAAAACGACCAAAGAACGATTATCTTCTAGCCATTTTATGATACTGGTTTTTAAGGTATCCATCTTTTGCTCGAATCCTGAAAATATATTATCAGATGCAAAGTCGTAAGTGGATTTTATTTGAAATGCATTGAAATTGTATATTAAGGATATTAAAGTAGTGTGTAAATACTGGCTACTCACTTTGTTCTTCTACGACACCACAACTGCCTAGCCGTGCCTAGGGCATTCAACTGTGTCTAGTAGATTTGCCGGGTTTAATCAGACAGTGGAGAAGCCTGGTTTACACTGGACTATTATTTTTTATTCTTGATATTATCTAACCAGTCAATTTGATTAAGGAAATCTTTGATGTCTTTGTGGATTAAAAATTTTTCTCTGTGTAATATAGGCTTTATAGAATTAGCAGACTCATTCGCTCTTTGATTATCTAATTATTCATAGATATATTGGTTTCTATCAGCTTTGGTCTAATCAGTATCTCAATGTAAGTCGGGCTGATATCAAAGCCAGTATACATTATATGTATATGTTCTTGGTAGCTAGATATGAGATTAATAAATTTCTTTTAAAAAAAGAAAATATCTAAAGAATTTTGAACTACTATTTATTCCACGTAAGTTAGGTTCAGTTTTATCCTGTCTGAAATTTTGTTAGTGCTTTAGATCAAAAATTTATTCCTGTGTCATTTTTCTTATTGGATTATATACCACGTGTTTGGATGCAACTTTTTTCATTTCCTTTTTGCACGATTTAATGGCGACTTGCTGAATTTGTCTGTGTCTGTCAAGAAGCTTATACGTTTTTTTCATTTCGCGCAATTCAGCCTGAATTTTAACAAAATCAAGAACATCCGGAGCCTGCGTGGACGTATTAGAGTTTAGATATTTTTGGAATTTATATATCAAAATTTTATTTACTGATCTTGTCCTTACTGTATATTCGTCTGTTAGCTGTATGATAACAGCTAATTGTTTACTAGCCTCGTCCAATTCATTTTCAGTAGTTTTTTGAAGACTTTCTAATTTTTCAATTTGATTTTGTTTCTGAGTTATTCCTTTTCTAATTTGCGTAACCGTCAAATATTGATCTTTAAGCTTTCGTTTGCGATTTGCCAATTCCAAACTGTAGCGACCTGCGTTAGAATAATTCATAAAAATTCAAATTAATACTTATTTTTCAAAATGCTCGTACAAAACAACCTTTTTCCTTAAATACACATGATCTCTAACCTGTAATCTTCTTCATTTCCAACAAGTACCGATTCTTCTCTTCGATCTTCTTTACAAAATCCTGATTCTGTATAGCCAATTGTTCAAAATCAATAGCGTGAAGACTTTTACCAAGATCTTCACGTTGGATCAATTGTTGCTTAGCTTTTTTTATTTGCACTATCAGATTAGAACTTTTCAATCTGAGTTTCTCAATCATACTATCAGCAGCCTTAAACCATTCTTCCATGAATCTCTCCGAAAAATAAGAAAACATTCATAACTCAAAATTGACTAAATTTACATGAAAATTCAAAAAAATCACTTCCAATTGATACCTCACAAATTTTTCAGCTGGAATTTTACCAGTCAGTGGATCCACAGCACGTTTTACCAATTTCTCTTCGAGTTCTGCTCTAGCCTCATTAGTCTCCCTGATCCGAAGTTCAATCTCTTCCGTTCTTGCTCTTAAGTCCATTCGCGTTTTAGCAGCAAGTTTTTCCAAATCCATCAAAGACTTTTTCATTTCTTCAATTTCCTTGTTCGTCATTTCTATTCGATGATTCAACGTGATCCTGTTAGATAAAGAATTAAAATTTCAGCCTGTATCATTATTATCATACTAATTAACCTTACTTGATTCCTCGTGACGGTGGAATGGAGGTTTGAGTAAAACGTAAACTTTCAGCTGGACCACTACTGATAGTTGGTGAACCAATTGTTCCTCTAGGGATGCTGAAACCGGTGACACTTCCGGATAAACTCATGGCAGAAGAGATCGGATGAATCTGCGACGCTAATCTTTGCCTTTGTCTAGCAGATTCCAATACTTGGTTCATTGCTGATTGAAAAAATAATTAGCAGGATTCACAATTAAATTAACATAAAATTTTTATTACCTTTACTTACTTTGAAGAGACTGAGGATCGTGACGTCTTAAATAACGTTCAAATATGTCATTCTCCAATTGTAACAACCGATTAGTGCGAATTGTCTCCTCTAAAGATTGTCGTAGCTCCTCGTCGGTCATTTCTGAAAATTGGATAATTAATGAAAATAATTAAAAAAATAATACAATTTTTTTAGTTTTCAATTTACCATCGTAATTCGACTCTTCTTCTTGCTGAGTAAAGGTCACGCGAGATCCGATGGTCATGACGCTTCCTCTACGTAACGATGACATTTTTAATGACTATTGATCAATTCTAATTTAAATTATCTTAAATCCAGGAATTTTTATTAACGAACTATTGCTAGAACTGCTTCTAAGATGAAAATAGAAAACAGCCTGACAGCTGCGCTCTGAAGGAATTTCACTTCCATCGTATCTATCGATCCGTTTGTTTCGTCGATAATTTCAGGCACTCTGAACATTTTGAATTTTTCATATAGCACATAGAATAAATTATTCTTCAATTTTACTAAACTTTATTAATTATTGACATCTCGAGTATAGCTAATTTTTACTGATTTTATTATTTAGCAGTTGCTGTAGGAAATAATTCTTCTTCTTTGACTTCTACGCCGTCCAAATATAAAACGTAATTGATTCCAACATTTTTCTGACCCGAACTACAAGATCTTATCACAGCCGGTACTCCGCCTATTGTGAACATCATCTCAGCCCCACCATCCACAAATTCGTTCTAAAAAAAAAATATTAAATTAAAAAAAGCATTACCAAGTTTCAGTTAATAAAAAATAAATTCTTACCTCAACATCTATTTCCTTTCCATTGACCCACACAGTCTGAGTATTCTTATCTAAATAAACATTAAATTAGTATAATCTACATCATATAGAACCACGTTAAGAATGGCCAAATATAATAATAATAATATTAAATACCCAATACAACTCTGTATTGATTATCTCCAATACTAGTTAACCAAGGCTGCAATACCTTTGACTGGGACTGAACAAAATTCTTATAGCTTTTGTTATTGACCCATAGCGTATAAGAATATTTAAGTCCTAAAATTAAAATTAATTATAATTACCTAAATTATTAAATTGATAACACAAAATAATCACCTGGTATAGGATCGACTCTAATGACAAATTTTTTTCCAGCAAACATAAAAACTTCATCTCCCACCAATCTGAACATCCAATCTCTGTGGACCAAAATCTTCCCATCTACCTTCACTATTCGTTTTCCAGTTGCTGTTCCATGTTCAAATTCCACCACATGGTTCCCATCACTAAGTGGAACGTTCCATCTGGCAGTAGGTTCACTTCCAGACATTTCCAAAGCTTGGAGACTTCTGAAAATATCAATTATAAAAAATTACTCGTGTCATTGATATTCTTTAATTGGTCAGTTATTTTAGAGGCTGGACAAAAGCCAGATCGATTCACGGCTACAGTCATAGCCGTACAGCTTGTTTACATGAACGTTAAAGGAAGCCTTACGACCTATAGGAATTCTTGTGACACTTATTCAATTATGTGAATTTGTTATATTAGGTACACTTGTATTTACTGCCTTAGTAATACTTTTTTACGTTGCCTAGTTTATGCCTTACTCACTTACCGCAGCAGGGTAATCGCCATAAAGCCCTGCTACCTGTTCCTGCTGTTTCTGTACTGTTCTGGTTATTGATTCCAACTGCCAGGGACGGAAGTTTGAGATCGATATGTTGTTACATTGTGAAATAGTCAGTTCCTGATACGTTATATCTAATATGTTAGGCAGATAATAACTTATTAGAATAAAATTATATAACTGATATGTAATATCAGATAGCTCATAATGATGTTTTTTTTATTATATAATTAAAAAGGCTATATAGATCAAGTAACAAAAGTATGGGTATATAAAATATTTTGATATCAGCAAACTTGATTTCATTATTTATCATGCATTTGTTTTTTGAGATGATATCCATTATCTTCAGGCTGAATGAGCTGGTAATAATTTTCCAACACATGGACCAAAACCAATCCTATATCCCTGTCCTAGGCAGTAACCTAAAATTTGAGGAAATCATTTAATGGAGATCTTTCTTTTTAATTAAATAACTCATTAATACCTCGGATAATGACTTCGTCGTTATCCTGAAGGAACTTTCTTGTTGTACCGTCTTTCATCGGTATGGTTTTTGTTCCTTTCCAACATAATTCCAACATGGATCCGTATGAGTTAGGTGTCTGAAATGTTTAGAGATAAATATAAGAAAAAATGTAAAAATTAGTCATTTAGAAAATTGTGATCATCCACTAACGTCTCCACTTATTGTACCGGAAGCCATTAGATCACCAGGGTTAATGTTACATCCGGTCACGGTGTGATGGGCCAACTGTTGTTGAGGAGTCCAGTACATAAATTTGTAATTACTTCGAGTGATGGTAGTTACAGCACCACCAGGAGCTAGAGAACAATTTTGAAAAAAAAATTTTGAACTTTCTTTATGCGCAGCATACGACATATTTGATTTATTTTATCAATCTACTCACGCTTAATGTCGACCTCCAGGTGGATATCAAAATTGCAAGGCTCTTCGTGCTGAAGATAAGGAAATGGTTTTGGATCTTGTGGGTAATTAGGAACTTTGAAAGGTTCCAAAGCCTCCATAGTCACAATCCATGGTGAGATGGTGGTTCCCAAATTTTTAGAACCAAACGGTCCCAAAGGAACATATTCCCATTTTTGTATATCCCTTGCTAAAAAAGAGAATAGATTATACTGATGATTTTTGTTTAAAAAATTAATTAATTTTTATTTTACTATTTCTAGTATCCTACCACTCCAATCATTCATGGTGACCATTCCAAAAATATGATCATAAGCTTTCTTTGCAGTGATGGTATCGCCTAAATTAGTCGGTGGTCCCCCAACAAAGATTGCCACTTCTAATTCAAAGTCCATTAGTCTAGATGGACAAAAGGCTGGCTCAGCTCCTTCAACCGGAAGTGTTTGTCCCCAAGGTCGTCGAATTGGTGTACCGGAAACTACGACTGAACTTGCACGACCGTGATATCCGACCGGTAGATATTTCCTATTAAAATTTAAATCAACATTGATTGATTACATGTATTTTTGATTTGATAAATATTTTTCTCACCAGTTTGGCATCAATGCATTTTCCTCGCTGCGAAACATAATTCCAACATTTCTCGCATGATGAATTGATGAATAAAAATCAGTATAGTCGCCTATTTTTGCTGGTAGATGCATAGTAGCTGCATTGCGCGAAACAAATACCCTGTAAATAATTTTGATTAATTGACAATTACTCAAATTTAATTAATTAAAGATTCTTGAAAACACTTCAATATTACTTTGACCGTATTTCGTTATGTTGAAGAGTAGAATTGTCGGTGGATAAAAGATTTTGAAGGACGAGTCTAGCCTCAACCCATGCCGGTCTTCCCAAACTCATAAAATCATTCAGACAATCTTGTTGAAAGACATTTTGATATTTTTCCAAAATGGGTCCATTGAACAGATGAGAAATGGCGCTCAAATCCAAAATTTCGTCCCCAATGGCAACTCCTATTCGTTTCTTAGGCTGTATGACAAAATGATAAATTTAAAATTATATCAGTCGTTTACTGAGTACCGGAAACAGATAAGTTATCCGCTACACTGATGATTTACCGAGCGAGTAATTTTACCCAGTGCGTTAGATAAATTCTAATCTCCTCCAGATGGCAGCACATGCCAGAGACAGGACGCGACACACATAAAGATTGCGGAAAGCATCACAGTCACGAGTACAAGAAATGAACGATTCTAACCTTAATTTTTATTTTCCCAAAACACGAGTAAAACAATATAAATCATCAAAAAATCTACCATCCCTCTGCCAATTGAAATTCCCACAAATGACACTGACACGAGCAGAAAAAAATCCTTAAATCCACAATATAAAAAAAAAAAGAAAACCACAATCCGTGCTAAAAATTAAATATATCTTTATTAATGACAAAATGTTCACTCACGTTATCATCGGTAGAAAAGACACCATAGGGCAGATTTTCAATAGGAAAATCGCAATCAGGTCCATACTCGACAAATGACTTCATGACGACCAAAGTAAGCTGAACTGATCGCCGAACGAAATACTTCTGCTTACCGAGGATTCTATAGAAAGGCTATATAATCGCAGTCGGGAAGTTGTCGCCCGTTGAGAATCTACCCGGCAGCCTTGACGATAATTTATATACTTGTTTACGGGTCTTACGCCGGGACGAGCCTCCGGTTTGTCCAGAATCTGGTTGCGAGTTTTATTTCTCATCACGTTCTCAATCAGTGCTGCCATTGACCTATACCACCTTCATCATTACTTATAGAGGTTACTTAGTAATGCTACACTATTGGTATAACGATTTAATGATTAATGCATCATGGGATAACTTTAGTTTATTAGACATTGATATACAGTGGGTTAGGTCTTTAATTATGATACAACATGATTACAGCACAACAAAAGCTTCGTCAAATTATTCCTTCGTGGTATCGTCGTTCCTTTATCGCGCGATCATTCAATTTCTAAATTCCGGTATTTCATTCGTAAGATACACGCGTGTACAGATATGCTATTAATAGTCGGAGCGACAGATACTATTGATCAGAGGGCAGTACAACACGAATCGAACGTTACACGATAAGGATGGCGAATTAATTATCTAATTTGAATATCTATACACTCATTCACGCACGAGCACGCAAATTCACACTCTTAATAATTGGAAGACATGAGACTTTGTTGTCTTGCCTCGCGATCAATTTATCGCTTGTGGGTTTAATTAGTGATAATGACGTCAAGGTAACCACTTGTGCACTTAATGGCATAATTAATATAACTATAAATTAACGATCAACGAAATTCGATGGTTTCTGCCAACTTTGACCGAAGTGCTTTTTTTTTATCTACGGAAAGCCAATGATTAATCCACTTATTATCGGAGAATAATGATTTTTAATAAATGTACAATGAAAAGTGCATTTTACAAGGTGTAAATTAATTGGTGCCATAAACAATGATTAGTGAAAATTGTGACAGTAATTTTTGTATTTTTAAATAATAAAAGAGGTGCAATAATTTATGTACAGAGTGATTTGCTATGGGTGTCATTTTCTGCAGGTTTATATGTTATACTTACATGAATATTCGTTAAGTGCATTATGCACTTCTGGTGCATTGTATTAATTAAAACGACTATGCGCACTCTGGCGGAAAAAATTGGCAGAAGACGCAATCGCGGCTTTTAAGCAGCCGATTCGAAACTATCATTTGATGATATGAATGAAGTGTTCTAAAAAAAAAAAAAAACAACTCACACGTTAAAAATGATATATTTTTCTCTTTAAAAATATATCATATTCGTCGCAATACCAATATATGTATAACTATAATATATTGAAAGAAACATTAAATAAATCCTCTTTAGATATACAACGTGACAACACCCGTACATATACATATACTCTTATTTTTTTTGTGTCTCCCTATGTATTATGCATATCGATAAATAGAGGCAACATTAACAGTAATTTACACTGATAAAACTGTAGCTCTTCTTTTCTCAAAAAAATTATATCGTTTAAGATAAAATAAACGATATGGTTATCATTTCTCTTGCGGCTATCAGTGACTCTTTAAGCGTCTCCTCCTACCTTGATTTTTGTCTTTTTTTGCGTTCTTTCAAAAAATACGATTCTTGGACATTTTTGACTTTTACTTTAGTTTACGGGCGTACTCTCGATTTGCGAACAATAGTTCGCAATTTCATGGTGTCTCTTTGGTGGACCGATCTTCGTTTTTTTTTCTTTTGTTTTTTTTTGGTTTTTTTTTTTTACGAAAACAAAAAATTATCATTTTCTTCTCCCAGTCAAAGTATCGTTCGTTATTATGCAACTTAATCGATTTTTTCACGAAATTATTATTTTTTTCCTTGTAAACCAACAAAGAAAAATAAAATGAATACGTTATACACATGTAAGTACATTTACATTCCTTTGTTATAGTTACATCTAGATTCATTAGCATTAATCCGCATTTAACACTAATTTTTAGATATACTGGCGAGTGCGTAAACATTTTTCCATCCTCATTTTCGGCATTGCTATGTCTCTTTTATTTTTTTTTTCTCCATACCAGTCGCGTCCATAGAAATTTCATCACGTAGAACCGACGATTTGGAATGACACAAAAAAAAGCAGAAAATATCAGAGACAAATACTCTAGTCCTCTTTCCAAAATAATAAAATTTTCAAAATTTTTTTTTCAACACCGCCAATCGATCAGTTCCCTCGTTTCATTTGGTGAATGAAATAAAGACGCGACGCGATGGATCGAATCGAGTACAGTTAATTAGGAAATTAATAGAATTTCAAGAAAAGGTGAAGTAACAATAAATAAAAGAAAAATGAAGAAGTCCCACATAAATACACAAAAAAGCACGTACTTTCATGGGTTTGTGTTTTTATACTTTAATATCTCAACGCTAAATATATGTATATATATATAACTTTGATATTTATAATTATTTATATTATATTCAATTATATATTCTCTGCTTGGGAAAACATTTTTTTTTCTTTTTTCAACAGCAAATAATATGTGCACCTCAGTACGTACGCATGTACTGCCGTATATACTCAGTGATATATAGCAGTTGTATATTTCTTGTTATATCTTGGCCAAACAATTAATAATAAATTCTTTAAAAAATTAACAGAACGCATATCGTCGCGAATTAATTATCTATCCAATTCGAATTGAGTTTAGCTAAATGATACTTCGTCACTCGTTCTCAGTTGCGCAGCATCTCATTTAAAATTGAAATATTTTATCGTCTCGTGTGATTGGCTACTCGTTACAGTTTTCACAGTAGCGACAGAACACTTTGTGTTCCGTTAAAAAATATAATATTTCACTTTCAAACAAGGTAAACTCGACCTTGGCAATACCAGTTTTGGTTTGTTAATTACAATTTTAATTATCAAATAATAATCAGCCTGTTTCATAATTTAGGCTCAGTAATGTGTTTAAGTAAAAATAGAACCTTTAATTAACGCTTTACATATTTTTCTGCTGAAAGTATTATCGCATATCAATGAAATAATACGATACAAGAATGAAGAGAAATAAAAATATTTTAATTTTCTTGGAAAAGAAATTTTCTTTCATGATTAATAAAATTACTATATACAGTATTTATACACAGACACGTACTATGAATTTCAAACGATAGAACCTTTTTTTTTACTTTCGCACGAAGCCTTGTTAAGTTTTTTTGAATTTCAAAGAATTATTTAAAAAAAAATAATTATCAAATAACCAAAAGCCAGTAGGTACCAAAGCCGGTAACAACTTTACATTACGTATCTATGCGTTTGTAATTTAATTTACACCCCTTGGATATGCTGTGTATTTTCACTTAAACCTACGCGTACTTCTAGAAATATCCTTCGACGTTTCCACTCCCTGCTAAAGTGTTTCTTTATTATTATTATTTTTGTATATCCCGCGACTTTCTGAATTGTTATTATTATTCAAGAATTTAAATTCCGAAAATCAATAGCAGCGCGATCCTCACCTCCTTCTTTTATCCTCAATCTGGACTACTCTCTGATAACATTATCAAACTAACGTTAATATTCGAAAATTTTGAAAATTAATAAAATCTCACTGGTACGATTAAACGATGTCAACACTTATAAAGAAATTTGAATTTTCTTATCCATAAACAACAGTAATGTAATACCGAATTCGCGAATATACTCTTTCCATAATTAATCCCTAATCGTTATTGACTACTCGCTTCCCTGATTACTTAATTGCTTTCGATCATTTTCAAAATCTTAGAAGAAAAGTTCCCGAAAGATTATCCAGAACATCCCCGCGCATCCTTGACATTAGATTTCAATGATTTTTAATGAATTTCAGAAAAGAATGCAGAATTAAAAAAAATTATTATTCGTCGTTATCCGATGCCCCATTGTTTTTTTTTCTCTTATCATAGCGACGAATAATAATTTTGTCTATAAAAAATTCAACGTTAATCCACTATCTCATCACTTTTATATGAAAGTGACCTCATTTACAGATCATGACCCAACCGGTCCATTTCAGCCAACAGGAAGTCAACATCAGCTTCCGTAACAGCAGCACTGGAGATGATACTTCTGAAGAAATTTGGCCTCCGATCATCAGGCTGATAACCGACCATTAAAGTTCCAGCTTGCATCATACGTCCCTTGAGTATTGGGCAAATCTGTCCAAGATAAGGCATTGATATATATATATATATATATATTTTTATATAATTTAAAAATCTATATTTTTTTTTCTTTTATTTTTTTTACCTCTCCCAAGATCTTTTCTCTCTCAGGAGTGTGTGGCATATTGCGAACACGAGTAGGAAGATACCAGAAGCAAACGTTCACCAATTCCGGTTCCAAGATGAGATAATACTTATCGGACATCTGCTTGATCCTTCTAATCATATATTCAGTTAACTCCATAAGACGATCCATATGCTTTTCAAAACCGTCGGTACCCTATGAAAAGAAATGAAATTTTGGAAAATCGGATTCCGGCGAATCGATCTTTCCATGGGTGGAAATAAAAAATTACCTTGGCGCGCCATTGGAGCCATAATTTGAAAATGTCATTATGACGTCCGCACTGAATGACCTTATCACCAGTATCGTATTTTACGTCATACAGTTTATCCGTCATGAAAAGATACTCGGCAGACATTTGATTACAGCTGATAAGCAGTCCCTGAAAAAGCGCGATTAAAAAAAAGTAGGGCGATTCCCGCACGTGACCAATTTTTTTTTTCAGCGCCAAATTGCTGCAGTGACGTCACAGGAAGATTAATACTGTCTTATATATATTTTTGCTGTACAATTCAAATTCCAAGAATCCGGTACAGTAACATCCAAAAGCATTACGGTCGATAAGCGTCTCACATGCGCACAAACTTTCGCGAGTAACATTGAACTTCCAAAATGGCGTCGGACACCTGGTATCGAGCTCCGGCCATTTTGTTCATTACGAGAACGTATCCTGTATAATTCACGCACCCCTAGCTATAACCATTCAGAAACTACCCTTAGATTGTACCCTAATTTAACGCGGCCCTATTAATGTTAAAGGCCCACGATGAAGGGTAGTTTAAAAAATAGAAAATTTTTTAAAAATTTCTAACACTGTCTATAACGTCAAAAATTTCGATTGCGCTGGGAGCACGAAATAAAAAAAAAGTGGGGGCGCGCAAAATTTCCCCTAAATATTTTTCTGCAGCAGCCGGTGCACGGAATTTTAATATCCAGAGGGCCGAGTCCCTGAGTTGGCAATAACTGTAGGCTGTCGAAAAGGGAGGGGTGCGTCCCCCCACTTTGACGTCACTGGACGGCAACATATGTTATCTCTTAGTTTAATTAAATTCCTACAGTCCTGGGGATCCAGCGTTTGTGCCCCCCGGACTAACCCCTTTGGAATGCAGCTACTGCTACGTCACTTCTCTACAGGAATGGAATTCCTAGACCGTCATTTTTTGGAGGGGGGGGGGGAGGGTAATCGTCCCTCCACTATCCTTGGAATCTACCTCGGTATTTCCCGACCTCACCCTGTCAGTCGAGCAAACATATCCTGTGCTCCGTGGAGGGTTGATACTTGTCGACAAGGTGATAACAATTCGTGTTATGATTTTGAAAAAAAAATTTTTTTTCAGTACTCACGTCCTCTTTGAAGTGGATGGTGGAACACTGGAGCAGAGCACCCATCAGCTTGTGCGGATTCCAAGTAACGGACTCGGCCCTGAAATCACAAGAAGATGACCCCGTATTATGGCACCCGTTTATATCGATGAACAGGGGTGATACATAAAACATTAAATAAGGAACTGTTACAGACAGTTTATAAAAGGGACGAAATAGATTTTTTGGCGAACGCAGGTTCGCCCGGGCTAAAGAGCCCTTGGAGAGTCTCAGCTGGTCGTCAAACTCTTATCCCACCCCTGGGGAACCGATGACGGATAAAATACGAGGTATACCAACCCTGTTCTTCCTAGGGGGCTCCATCAATTCGAGAGAAGCTATTAATAAAGCTATGGGGTAGCTTTAACCCAGGGCGTAAGGACACACCTCTTCCGTTAAATCCAGCAACCCCTTTAATCCTTTCGGTCTTCCGCAGCAAACCTTACAAATTTGCGAGTCCTTCAGCCAGGATTTTCTATATCTGGTTTAACTAACGATTAACCCCAAAATTTCTTATTTGAATTACATACCGAAATTACACCCGTTAAATGTTTCATCCACGTCAAGTCTGATTTTAACAAAACGCCATCATCCCCTAAAAGCGTTACGTAAAACCAGGCATCATCACACAAATCACAAAGCATCAGGACAGGACATCTCGCACGTGTTATGACGAATGTTATCGCTGCCTGGCAACTGACACATATTCAACCCCTATTGCAACCTACACCACAAGGGTGCTTCAGAATTTCGAGTGGACCTACTGGTTACAGGAAAAGTGATATCCATCGCTTGCAGAGGTCCATTAACGTCCATTTTGACTGTAGTACGTAAGAAACACTTTAAAGGTTATGTAACTTTTGGAAAAAATTCAATTTAAAATTATCCACTCTAAATTATACCCTCTTTAATTTCCTCCATAACCAGGCTCAGGCACTTGCCAGCCGGGGGTAGTTTCACAGTACAGTGAAATTAGCCACGGACAGCCTGGCTTTTATTTTGGCCAAGAGTAACGACTGCAAGAGAATATAAAAGCTCCTGTGATTAATGCGATTCGCAGCTGGGGTTGGCGCGTGGCTCCAAAGTCTTAACGTTCGTTCCTGTACTGTAGGTGCCAACCCCAAAAGCTCGGTAATATATATTCCAAGGGATGCTAATTACCCCAAGCCCTCGAAAATGTCGGACGACTTCGGTTGGGAGCAGAGTCGAGGCTTTGACTAGAGTGGTAAAGGAAGATTGACAGCTTGCAGTATAAAAGTAAGCAGAGTAACTAATAATTGTACCTTGTGGTATTTTTCTTTGATATGTATCCTTTTTAATTTCTTTTTTCTTATTTTATTCGCAGAGGCTAAGGAAAAGTGCTCGGGGCAGATAGTCCCAGCGCGTTTTGCACGGAATCGCGAATTTTTCCTCCGGGTCCGTGGACACAAAAACGGTGGATCCTTTTGTATGTACGAGTTTAATCCGGCATTGTCGGGGCACGAGCTTTATTTCAAACTTGCCAGGCATAAAGAGATGCTGGTGCGTCAATAAGAGGAGAATTCTGTACTGTAAATGCGCTCCAGGGAACGAATCCAGCTGTTGCTTCTGTGTTGGACTTCTGGCTTTCACTCTCCGCTCTTCGCTCTCTACGTTTGCCATTTTAATCAAGACTTCTCAGGAAGGAAGTCCTGTCTGTGGTACAGTCGTTTTAGAGAATTTTACAGATCCTTTGTAGAATTGCTTTAAAAGAAGGATTTTTACAGTGGATATAGATTTTTCAAAAATTTACCATTTTTTGACACCGACGGAATTTTTGTAATATTGATATTTTTTTTGGTCGAGTGTCTTTTTATGGAATTGATTTTTTTTTTTTGTTCTTGATATTCTTGTAACTTCTGGAATTCCATTTTAAAAGAGTTTTGTCTGATTGTTAGCCCAAGAGGTCCCTGGGGTGGCTTCTACCACTTTTAGGGTCAGGGACTGTCTACACCCGAGACTCACAGGGGAAGCAGATGCGTCTGGATGCAAATCGGGGATTAATCTCGCCAACCCCTCTGCCAATGCTCATCCCTCTAGTTCCACGAATGGTCCATGAGCCCTTGGTTAGAACTAGGGGCGCTCCGATGGATGTGAAAGTTGTCATGTGCCGAAGACAGGAGTCACTCGGTGCACCCTCTCCTTCATATTGCGGATTACAAGGATCTCCTTTTTGAAATAAGGATCCTCGAAATCGTTATTTGCGAATTTTTATATCAATAATACTCGACAGTAGAGAACACGTCCTCGATCAAACAAAAGATTAATGCTTCATCTAGACGTTAAAAAAAAAATGCCTACAAACACTTTTCAAAAATCCCTATACATAAGCAGATAATACCAAATTCCCCCAAAAAAAGGTCAAATTTTATATTCTTATTCAAATTTTATGGCATCTATTTATTTATGCGTTTTTCTCGCTATAAGGAAAGACTAGCTTTTCAAAAAAAAAAAAAAAAAGGGGCCCTATTACCAGTGGCTTTCTTGCACCGTATAAAAATGCACCTTAATCGCGGTTTATGCCGCCAATCTATTACAGGGGTGAATTCAACCCCCAATATTCGATCGGTCGCCCAGCCATTCTCATGTAAAGTAATTTTCACGGGCACACTGTCTCGCGATCCTCCATCTATCGTCCTCTTGAAAGGGATGTATTGATTTTGGCACGTGGTAGCAAGTCCCCTCCAAACCCCCAATAATTCCGGCCCTGTCCCGGGCATAGTGTGTTTTTCGAAGGACTCCATCAAAGTAAGCCCCAATAAACTATAAAACTTGGGGATTAAAGCTGCATCCCTCTCTTGAGAAAGAATCTCACACTCTAAATCTCATCTCTGTTTCTATTTATCTTTTTTTTCTCTCCTTTCTCTCTAGATGTTTTATCAGACAGGAGGGTGGGTCCAGGCGTAAAAACCTCAGTCGAGAAAGCAGTGAGAAAATTCGCTCATCGCGTGGAGCCGCGAATAAATTAAATTAGCATAACTAAACGCGAGTGTTTATTCGTGGATTTTCTTAAGATTTTCTACCGGTTCGTCTATGCGTTATTATACGATGAAAAAATTGCGTCGATGATTCTGATAATTTAAATCAAATATAAAAAAAAAAAAGGTTCGACGAGAGGAATCCGATGCTGCGTAAGTGTTCGATAAAAATTTTGAAAAATAAAAATTCACTTACCGCTCGATTCCCGTCAATCTAGGATGTCTGTATTTTCGCGATAAAAGCAGTCCACCACCCCACGCCGCCTGAAACAAAAAAAAAATGTATTATTAGTGAAAAAGTAGAAAATCACAATATACCTCCGAGCCCTGACTATACACTGACTTCTAAATCTCTGGTTTTCCGAAATTTCCCAGTTAATTTGGTGAAAAGCTCACAAGGCGAGATCTGCTGTTTCCCACATATATTACTTAAGCTAAGACTCTTAAGCATTAGCCATTTTACAACGCAGACGACAGTTTAACATCCGGCTAAATCTGCCCGAAAACCCCTTGAATAATTCAAGTCTACGAAAACGCAGAAATAAAGGACAAGATAGAAAAAGAAAAAAGAAAAAAAAAATACTATAAACTATTAAAAGTCCAGAATATAAACTCACGTCGATGTGAAGCCACAATTTATATTTTTGACAGATGTCAGCAATTTCCGGAATTGGATCGAACGCGCCAATCACAGTAGTCCCAGCAGTAGCATTGACAAAAAATGGAATATGACCTCTGGCCTTACGTTCCAAAATAAGTTCCTCAAGTTTCGCCGGAATCATACGTCCGCGATCATCGCTTGGTACCATGACGCAATTATCGGTGCCCAAGCCGCACACAGAGGCACACGATTTAACAGAATAATGACACTGGAATAATAAAACAAAAAATCCATCATGACAAAGAGTCAATATCAAAATCCTCATTGGCAATCAATATGAAAATTCAAAATTGGCAAAAATAAATATGATTGGCAATTACCTGATCCGACGTAAACATAACCAACTGTCCACCTACAGCAGCCAAACCACGTTCCTTATACATAGGAAACATTTTATGCCTAGCTGCAAGGAAGGCGTACAGATTGCTGATTGAGCCACCTGGTGCAAGAATTGAGTCACCTCCGGACCATCCAATGAGTTCGCGCATTTTCTGAAGAACAATGTGCTCCATCAGGATGAACACTGGTGCGATCTCATAGGTGAACATATTCGTATTGGCCGTGGCAGTAAGCCATTCGCCAGCCATGGAGACAAGGTCGAGGCCGCATGACAGTTGGTTAAAGAAATGAGGATGACCTGTGACCCAAACAGAAGTGAAAACTAATTAACTTAAAATTCATTAAAAATCATTTATCATGTCCAAGCCAGCTCTGATTCCTCCTAAAAGCATCTGCAATTAATAATCCCACTGTGACATAATGCAATCCGGCACGCGCACGCAAATTCTCTATGGATGTAACAGACATGACTATGAAAAGTTACGCTTCTCCAGGTCCCAAGTGCGGAGCTTTAACCTCGCTGAGTACGTTGTCATCCGCTCGAGTGAACATCGCGCACGGATCAAGCCTAATGCTTCTGTTTGATGGAGGCTGCATGATGGGGGAGCAGCTTACGCCTTCCTGTTTCATCTACCGGGTGTTCAACTAGTATTAGAATACTAGTCAGAGAGTAATACTATATATGTATATATATATATAAACCCTGGATATAGAAATATAGAGAGGCTTATACGACACTGTGATGGATGTCTATTAGATACCTAGGGTGAAAGGTCATACCTTTTTACCCATAGACAAGCATAAGAATAACAGTAAGAGTTTGTGAATGAAATATAAATTATTCTAAACGATTCTAAAAAAAATATATATATATAATTTTATATAATCAGTTATATGGCAATTTGTCTGACAGTAGTAAATAGTAATCCTTAGTCAGCCAGGCATCAGCTGGCTAGAGGGTGAATGGGTGTAGCCTAGCCCCAGTGACGGACGGTGCGTTTTAATCTCCCGGTATTACGTCCTGATTGACGTATGACGTAGTGGGAGATCCCTTGGCAGGCAGGTTGAAGGATTTGGGAACTTAACTAGAGTAGGAACTAAAGGGCACTAGACGTCCCTGTATGGGAATGAAGCTGTAACGAAAATAGTGAACAACCATACTTAATGGTCCTTAATCCCTTATCCTGGCAGTTTCTATGTATCGTCTGGATTCTTCCCGCTGCTTTGTCCTCCCGATAGCAGCAGAAGGACTTAGCCAAGAGAATTTTATCCTGCAGATGCTCTCGGTATTTGAGCCGTTTGTTGCAGTGTTATTCGCAATTATCTCGGTCGACGAATCGTGGCACGCGTCCGGTGGGGTAGATGGACGTTTTTGGTACAGCGAGAGGACTTCGATAGGGGTTACTTCTTTTTCCTTTTTTTTTTCTCTTTCTGTTTCTACATCGAGGGGTCGATGGTCCGGAGCACCCGCATTTTGCGCGTCACACGCGTCGCTGCACCACTAGATTGTTTGCAGAGGCTCTCAAACGGGATGACTCTTTTGCGAAGAGTAAACAGCATCCGCGGTCCAGCCGAGAAGATGAATTATAATTTTCGTCATGCAACTTAAACTAATCGTTGAAAAGAGATTAGTCTAGTTTTTTTTTTTACATTTTCAAGATATTTACCTATGCTTTGGGCATTGTGAAGAAAATTTTTCTTTTTGATAACGATTAATTGATTTACAGAGTGGATAGTTCTAAGGGGAGTGCCTGGTACCAACTTTATGATCTGGATCATTTTTCCGACTAATTTCATCGCGGGATACAAAGAATGGAACGAAGAAATGGAGAACGTTGCTGGACCTGTTGGGGGCAGACCTTCCCCAAACCCTGGTGATAAATTAGGGGTTTAGGATTTGTATGAAGAGAAGTGTGTAACCCCGGCTTAACGTTAATACTGCGCAATCAATCATACCATTCCGAAAACAGTGCCAGTGATCGTTTTATATAGTATAAGACAGCGAAGCTGTGGCTAAGGGTAGTTTTTTTTTATACACATTTAAGTATATTCACATAAAATAAGGATCTCCGGTATGCAGATAAATTTTAATAAATCGTTCGCCCGGTACGAATATGCATATGCGTATGCATGTAAATAAAATTAATTGACACTTGACTAATTGCCAGTATCAATTGAAATTCCAGCGAGTTCTGATACTAGCCAACTGTATACTAGGTACTAGGGGAATCTCGGGTGCTTTTGCTAGGGATTGTAACGCCCCATAACCCTCGCCCCTATTTACTGTTTCGCACGACCCCATCCCGCTGGGGAAAATCGTGTAGAAATGGCTCTTAATTACACCGATCCTATTGAATTTCCCACCCCAGTTGCGCGACACGTGCGCAAACCACGCAAAGTGTCGTGACACCCCGTCCAATCCTAAGCAGCATTGATTATTTTTCAAAAATTCAAAAAATTCTCTTTAATCGAGGAGCTTAAACGATTGAAAAGAAAAATTTATCTCGATTAATAAAAAACCCCAATAAGGGTTGCAATTACTGCATCCCTTAGAAATATTACTTTTACAAGTTATTATTAAATTCTTCACCTTTTTTTTTTCTTTCTTCATTATTATATCCTCCCAAGTGCTCCACCCCTATCTATCGTCTTTTTTTTTATATCCGGACTACAATCTATGGTCATCTTAACGACATCACTCCACCCCCCCTCTCTCCCTCCAGCATCCGGTAAAATATCTTCACAGCAGTCGTCGAGCCGTGAGATACGTTCGAGTAATATCCAAAGATCAATATTCGACAGGCATTCTAGGAGAACAGCAGTGGACTCTCTTTCTCTGTGTAGAGTGAAGGACAGAGGAATTCAGGATATAAGGGATGTTCTTGTAGAATGAGAGAGAGAGAGAGAGAGAAATGGGGGGGGCGGGGGAAGAAGAGATAACAGTGGGGCGAATTTTGGGGGTACGTAATCTAATAATAAGTTTTTGTTGCCACCACCACGTATCGTGCACACGTTCCTCAATGGCGAGGGGTGGCGAATCCCCTTTCGAAATTACTAACGTTAGGGTAGGTTTGGTTACTTTTCACCAAAGTCTTGTTATGCTAGGTGTAGGCTGCCATTGTGCATTAGCATCCATTCACAGCTGGTAATTTGATTCGCGATAGCAAACTTTTGTGCGACTTGAAATGGCGTGAGCGCTAAGGGTTGGTTTTTCTAATCTCAAAATACAAATCCAGTATATGAAATGTATTATTGTTATATATACTGGATGTGTATATATGTATATGTACAGTGAGAAATAATATGGAATAATGGATTTTGGATAAGATTCGCACCCCCCCCAGTATCTATCTGGTTCCCAGGAGTATAAGCTTCCGGTACCCAGGACCGCAAGATCCTCCCTTATTGATAGGACCTAGCTAGTTCTTCTTTTTTTTTAACTTTCATCCCCCCTCGTCATTTATCACGTTTATAACACCCGTGTATATTTTCCGAGGCAGAGGGTTGCCCAGTATCTTCAACTACCTTATCTCCAGCCCGTAGCTACGTATGCTAAATTGAATATGAAATCATGAAGCTTATCTTACTCCTAGGGGATGCTTCCTCGGGCTGTTCGCGAAATATAATCAGCGCGGAGATTGATTAATTTCCGAGTAAGAAATTTTCAAATTTTGCAAAATATTCACTCACCGGTCTTCACTTGGTACTTAAGGGTGGTTGAGCAGTCCAGAAGTAGTTGCTGAAGTGTCACCCCCGTGTCTGGTATCTCCAGGTCCAGGAGTCTCATCATGTCAGACGGATGATGAAATTCCAAAACCTTGGCATTGCGATCGTTGGTCGCTTTTATGAAATCCAAAAGGATGTCGACGACCTTCATCAGGAACTCCTTCGTGGCCGGGTACCCTTCCACATTTTGTGGCAGGATATCTGAAAGGAGACCAAAACCACATCCGATAAGGACAATCGAACGTAGCTAATAATTTTTTGAAAAAAAAAACTTTTTTTATCACACTTTATTCCAAAATTAATTATTTTTAATACGTGCAAAAAAAATTTATACCTCATATATTCGCAACCCTTTAATTGTCAATCAAGTGAAATCTCTTCTGCGACAGCACGCAGCCAATTATTCATCTCAAAGATTTTACTCCCATCAATCATTGTCAATCCCAATGATGAATCCTACCGTGCGTTTCATTCGTCATCGAATCGAGGCGCGATTAGAATGATTTCACCTCATCAAACAATTGAAAGTATAGACCTATATTGACACACTCTCACTTGTTTGGTGGGATGACACCATCTTTCATCCATGATGAGGACCAAGTCCTATGTCTGGCTGTAGTCTTCATTAATTTTCTCTAGAGTAATTATTTAATTATATTAATCATTCCATAGCTGCATGCATGATATATATGTATATATATATATATATATATATATATATATATATATATATATATATAGTTTAGATATGCGCTTGATATACC
>JASANN010000452.1:163211-212496 GCA_031762395.1 Calameuta pygmaea
AGACTCGCCGCTACGATTTAGCGCCATGATTTTGGTATCGCCTAAAATCGTAGCGTTGTGCATCTCCCTACTCATCTTTGTCCATAGACACCTTGACTACTCAACACGTTGACCGTCACATAAGCCATATATGGCGGACAGCTATTTTATGGGTTACAACGAACCGCGAACTTGGGCCTCATGAGAAATATAGTTTATTGATACCGGGCGGTCAATGTGTTAACCTGGCATTTATTCGGCGGTCACGGGAGTCCAAAAGTGGTAAACAATTGTGGACCGCAGATAGCTGAGCGTGTGGGAGATGTAAATTTCGGCTAAGGGTTTGGTACGGTTAGCAAACAAGACCTTTTACGAAAACATGTATTAGAAGGATATGACCTGTTTGTGCAAATAAAAATGTAATTTGTTACCTGGAATATAACGCGTAGCACATAACGACGTAACTCTAGAAATTCTTTTAGAAGAAACGCTGTGGAATTACCTTGCAAAGAATCTTGCTTCTGACAAATATCGACCCCTGAACGATTACAATTTCTTACACTTGACAAGCTTCTAGTTTAGCAACGGCTGAGCACAGTTTGTCCAGACTAACGTAGTAGTATCTGCTTCAACTCACAGATGGCGACATTCTCGATGATGCGTCGGTATGTCAGACTCTCATGATACTGAATACGTGATAACGCCTGGTCTGTTTATCTTGAATCAATGATTCCAGATAAACTGTAAATACCATATGAAGATAAATAAAAAATGTAATTAAAAATTGACCTTATCCGACTTGCGATAAAAACTGCAGTTACCGACCGAGCAAATATTTGAACCATGGGGTTACAGGGTAGAAAAAACTGGTAAACCAATTATCGAACAGATTTAACTCACAGAAGATGAGATTCCCTCTTTCTGAAAAACAGAAAAGAGATATTGTACCTGCGTGAAGTTTTTAATATAAATATCAATATATTACAAAAACTTTTCTAAAAGATACAATTCCAATTTTAATGTCTATCATCTATCGAACCTTGTTTGCTCACAATTAATTTTAGTCACGAGACAATACTTATTTCCCAAGTGGTGAAGTACAATCAGGATAGTCAAAATTACATTATGTTCCTTGATAGCTCCACGTAATACACTATTGGATTTTCTGTATCTCACGAGAGTCCCTGAGGTTATCCAGGGATGGTATAAAAGGATGAACATTTTTGTAGGCAGTGTCAGTCATCTACCATCCATCTTCTGGACACGTCTACACCGCAGCAGCACAGGTAAAGAAATTCTGAAAATCAAAAATAACTTTAAAACTTGTCACTCCTCTTTTATCACTAGAAAATATTACGCTTCAAAACACTATAGAAATCATATGAAACATATAAAATCAATAACCAATTTTGCAAAGCAATCAAGAAAACGTATGCAAATAATGTTTGACAATTACTTGTAATAGAGGCACTAAAATCCAGATACACTCTCGCTAGTATAAAAGCTGGAAGCTTTACTCAGAAAAGCATCACTCAGTCGACAACAGTCAAAGAAGTACATTGATCCTCTAAGAAAGTCCAAAGAGCCAGGTAAACGTAGAATAAAAATTTCAAAAATCACTCCACCCTACGTAATAATAATATTGCAATTTTTATAACAAATATATTCTTTTCATTTAAGTAAAGCTTCAAAATGGTTTCAATCCGCGTTGTTCTCACCATCTTCGCCGTTCTCGCAACCGTCGCCGTCCTCAGCGTGAATGCGGCTTACAGAAAACCACCTTTCAACGGCAGCATTTTCGGCAAGCGGTCCAGCACCGTTACAGGTAATTAATTTTTCTACCTATTACCGACACACGCAATTGAGTTACCGACTGATAATTTTTCCCCCTGTTTTACCTACCGACGGTACAGATTACGAAGTTACCGGAAGAGCCTTGACCGCGATGTGCGAAGTCGCCAGCGAAACTTGCAGCGCCTGGTTTGCTCACCAAGAAACCAACTGAACTGATAATATTTTGATTAACCAACACAGTCGGATACGAAATTAATTGATATCGATTATTATACCATAACTGAGCCCTGCATTTAATCATACATTTACCAAATATTTCACCGCTTTCACGATACCTTATCATATTAAATATTTAAACAAATAGACGTTATAAATAACGTTGGATACGAATGATGTTTTATTTGAAAGAGATAAAATTAATAGAAATTCAATTACAATGATCACCATTATTTCCAATCATTCTAATTACACTGTATTCGTTCATGTTGTAATAAATAAAGGATTTTGATTGATTAAATATATACATGTTCTTATCACTCGTTATATCGCTACTTATCTTTGCTAATGATTATTTACCTTCTTTATCCCCTTTATAATGTATTATTTCATGGTTTTATTTTTTATTTTACCATAGCGGTTAGCAATACGTGTTTTATTATCTGATGCTTTAGATCGAACGATTTGATATCGTAAGCACGTTTCTTTCACCTGCCGGGATAAGGGCTACAATACCACGATATATGTCATGTGTGGGCGATACTGTGTACGATGACAAAATGGAAAAGAATTGTCTTGTCTGATTTTTACTTTGCATATTTTTTACTTTAAAATCCTTAAAAAATATATATATATTGGCAAATATTTAAAAATTTTATAAATAAAAATTAATAAAAATTTAATGTAAATCATTAATCGCTTCCTTAATTAAATAAATCAGTACATCATTTCCTACTGCGATCGACTATAATTTCCCGCATAAAAGTAACAAATAGTTTCTTTTTTTTTTTTTTACCAACACAACCAACTATCCAAGACCCGTGCCAATTTACAAGTTGGACACGACCAAAATACTTAATCCGAAATTAATCCAGTATAAATATGGGATTTCGAAGCCAGTAAGAGTCAGTCTTGTGATTCTATCGTCAGGTAAGTAAGAAAATTATTTCGATCGGTAATCTAATAATAAATTATAAAATTTTGTATTATATTTGAAAAATCATATTTACCATATTCTTATGTTTAAAAAATGTCGTACAATTTATCAAGCAGGAAATAGAAACGTAAGATCCTTGCGCGTTTTGTGTATATTGAAGAAATACGATATCAAGATATATTTAAATATCAAGAGTATCGAGGAAACACTTACTTGTGATACCCCAAGCTGTCACGTTCTACTGCGCTGAGAAAAATCTTTTTCGGAATTAAAGTTCAGTTTTCACGTAACTCTCGAACGACGCGTATCCGTCTATTCTTTGTATCTGTGTTACGCGAATTGAACCTTCGAGGTGTTGTAATAATATTTTATTTTTAATTGCAATTTTTTGAACCTTACAGGCCTACGATTTTTAGTCCAATGACGACGCAGTTGAAATCACGTGGTTGTGCCAGTGTTTCTCTCATTGGCGGTGAGTAATTAGTATCTATGGTTTATATATATATATAGAATCATTCGCATAAATATACTTCTTGAAGATGGCACATTTGTGATAAATAAGCCTGTATATAGAAATGCTATATTTTGTAAAAATATTGTTGTATATAGTTGAGAAAGATTTGAATGAAAAAAATTAAATTTTATTATTACTTTTCAGTGACTATTTTAATCGTAGCCATGATGGTACTCAGTGTAGAATGTAACACAGTGAAGACGGAGGAGGTGCCGGAATTTTTTATGAACGCTTATAAATCAATTCCAAAATTTGAGAAACGCAGTGGAAATTTCGAAGATTTTTTTTTGAAAGCCTCCAAAAGCGTACCGAGGATTGGCAGACGCGGAGGATTCGCACCGGTAATAAAATAATTATTTTTTTTCTAAAAATATTTATTTTATTTATCGCAACGATTTTGATCGTAGACGTCAATTAAATCAAGCGCGTCCTGGCCCTGGTACAGAAATTCGGATTCATATCAAGAAGCTGCGAAAAGACCTGTGGAATTCCCACCAGTCGCAGGTCAGTTATCAGTGATAAGATTGAACAAAACAATTTTCGATTTTATTATATTATTTTTTTATACAGGAGACGATCCGTGGTCCTGGGAGAATTATTCGAACGCCTTAGAAAATTCACCGGAATTTTTTAAAACTCTCATGAGCCTTTACGCAGCAGATTCCTCGAAGTACGGAAGAGCATATGAGAAGTAAAATAAAAAAATTTTTTTATACCAATCAATCAAAACTAATTACACACCAAATTAAAATAAATTTTGTTTTTCCATAGCGCACAGGAAATAGTGCAAAGGGTAAAGCGTACGGAAGCTAACGAATCGAAATGAAAAATAAAAAGAAAATGAACCCCAACAGGACGATTCAAAATGGCCAAAAGAATTTAAAAAAAAATTTAGTATAATGATAGTCAACTCCTTTTTAATTGTATAAGAATCATCGGTGACGGGGCAATATTTCAAATAAATTTGAAAGCATCGAATTATTTTTTTTTTCTTTAATTTATCAAATTTTCGGCACTGCGGTCCAAGCGTACGAAAGTACCCGTATACGTTTACGTAAAAAAAAAATGTGGTTCGAGTAGAAAAAAAAATTCTCAAAAAAAAAAACAACTTATCGATTTCACCATACGTAGCAGCTGCTTGACACAACAGAAGCGTAAAGTCACGAAACCAGTGAAACCAGCAAACCAGTGAAACCAGTGAAACCAGCAAACCAGTGAAAAGGTGCTTCCGCGAATCAGCATCAACGTCCCAAAAATATATATCATCATGCACAAAAAAGATTGCATAAAAAAACCTACCATTAATATCCACAGTATCAACCCCCTTTCTGACACCTACAGGACAATCCAGTCTCTCCCAGCCTGAAATCCACTTCTTCGCTAATAATTAGCAGCACGCGTACCAATCGCCATTACAGAAAAAAAAAAAAAAAAACTAAGACGGCTGCAGCACGCAACAGTATAAATAATAACAATAGCGATATTATCGACACCTTCAAAAATCATCCCCGAGCAGATGTTCCCGTTAAAATAAAATCTGTCAAAAAAAAAACTGTACCAAGTTATTCCTACACACAGGAGTACCAGATAAAATAAGTAAGACACCCCTAATCGAGGTACTTAAAAAAAAAATTTATCTTCGAAAATTATTTCAACCCCTTAAAAAAAATTTTACTACGTTCATCGATACCGAAATGATTCGAACTGTAACCAAGAGCCAAGTGGAATTATAATAAAAAGAAAATTCGTCCCAAGGGTAGCATACGAAATTTTTTTACACAAGGGATGCACTGGCAACAGTAATAAATTATTTGCTATTCTTCACTTACGTTATCTTTCGTGACCGGTAATGTTCCTCCACTTTATCCGATACACCGTACGATTACAATTTTTTATAGTAATATTACTCCGCTCTATCCGATATACTGTACGACAACAATTTCTTACAGTAATATTCCTCCACTTTACTCAATACCGGTAATGATTTCCACTGGGCTATGTCATTGCGGGTAATTCGGTGATATTATACGAAATATCAAATACAGTAGACATCTATAATGAGAAGGTATCGATACCCGATACCAAATGTCACCGGAATGCCGTGCGATGCATTTTCTGCACGCGTTGCATCGGTAAGCTTGCATGTTTCAAGAAGTTCCGCATGCGAGCGCAGTTGCAATTCCGAGGAGGGGCGAAGGGGAAATTTTTTTTTTCCCCCTTTCGCTAGATCGTCTATCACGATGACATCCAACCCTTTTCCTTGGACCGATGTAAAATTTATTATTGGTAATTACAGCTGGGTTAGAAAATGTCACCACTGAAGAGGTGGGGGTGAGGAGGGGGAGATTTCTTTCTTTTGATTACTTTAAACGACTGTAATGACGTAATGGCCACAAGGCCGTTTGTGCAATTTTATCAGGGGTTGACGGGTCGTGTGAGGGGTTGAAAATCGGTGGAGTCGTATGAAACGAAAGGAAAATGCAAAAAAACAAAGTGATAAGAATCAATGATAAGGTGGCAATTCGTTGTTATTAATTAATTATTATCATTTATAATTGCATGGGGTGATGAAACTTTGTTATCTAGCCGAATGCATATTTAATTTAAATTGTGAGAACGTCCAGTGATGACTTAGTTTATCGAAAATTTATCGTCGGTCTCTTGCCGATTGAAAAGATAAACATGCATTCTGTATGATGGTAATTGAATGGAAAAAAAAAAATAATGAAATGTTTATACGATACCTTGAATATAAATTATAGTGTATTAAATGATTAATAGAATTATTCGAATGATTCGTTCTCGTTATATTACGGGTAATGATATATTATTGTATTTCAGGGTAAAAACGGTACTACGATATAAATACTGCCAGGGTGGCGAGTTAACGATAGAGAATTATATGTAATAAATACTTTATGATCGACAATGAAAAGTCCAACGAGTTCCAGGGATGCCCGACAGATGTCGCTGTAGGTAAAGAAACATTTAAATGGTTACTGATATATCCGTAAGATAGCGCCAGGGATGGCACGACTAATGATTTTACTCCGTCCCATTCACTACTGGCTTGAAACAATAAATTGTTGTAATTACGATAATTCTGGTGTTTAAAAGCAATGCTTTGTGTTTACGTCGTCGCCTCGATGCCGACCGGTAATTTTAATTCATTATGCGGTAACAGAGAGCCTGCGATTCACTCTCCTGCCACAATGACCTAAATACCATCATCGAATTGTAGATCACTGGAGGTTCTTTTCGAACGACAAAATCCGAACCTTCCCGAACGAAGAACGTTAATTCGCACCGATCATCCCCCAATCGATCGACGTCATAACCTCAAAAGAAGAAATGACCATAAGCGATTTCGTATGAAAAAAAAGGTGTTGAATTTCATTCGGAAAAAAAATTTGAAATTTTGTCCAAATATTAAAAAAAAATTTTTACTCCAATTTATCCCATACATGGTAAACAAATTTTTAACATGCAACACGTAACTTTAATCCCGTCAGGAAAGTCGTCGGAGACGATCGCCGTGACTTCTCGTGGTCGTTTTGCAAAAGTACCCAATTTAACGAACAACGTGCGTAGCTAAACGTAAAGCACGGTTGTTCATTTAATAAGTCTGATTTACCGTTTACACGGGGGATGGAGCGAGGGTCTGTCAAATTGGAGTGAAAGAGAGAGAGAGAGAGGGGGGTAGGAAGAGTTTCCAAGTGCAAGGGGATGGAGATGAATAGAGGGGGGATACAGTGCGCCAGGAGCAATGGGATCGCGCGCAACAACCGTACATAATCACGTAATGTGGTTATCATGCCAATTGCGTAAATATTTGAACCAATTTGCGGCATGCAACGCGAATCGCTTCTCCTCGAGTCGTGCGCGCACGATTGGCGACCCAACTATTACGAATCAACTTGTTGGCATTTGCTCGCCTCTAATCTTAAATATTGTCCAACCTATTGTCAACAGATAGAAACGTGTACATAATAAAATCACGATATACCTTGATATCGAAACTTGACATAATGGATAAGTTGGGCATGAAACATTTTTTTTTTCAAAATTTCTAAAGTCATCCAAAAATCAAGTATGTGATTTTGAAAAAAAATTTCGTCTTAGAAACAACCCTTATATTTTATGAATGAATCCGGCACACCGACTTCTATGTATTGGGCCTTGGCATATAAGGCCCAAAAACCTGCTCTTGGCGCCTCTTTTCCGGCCCTCTTCTTCACGACGGCTCATTATTGGCAAGTGTGAGCTAGTTCCCGGTATTGTATTAGCGAGTGGTCGTACCGGTATGGTTCCTTAGTTCGTCTATACGTCTGGCTGTCTGTCTTTCAGTCTGTCTGTTGTCTGACTGACTTTTTGACTGACTGTCTTTCTGTCTGTCCATACCGCCTTCTCATTCCGCCAGGTAGAACCGGAGGTCTGAACGGGCGTAGGATCAATTAAGGCAGTGTTTTTCGAAATTGTTGTACCTGTACGTATTTGTGATTAGGAGTGGGGGTAAGTATATGAAAAAATGAATAAATCCATTTTTCTACAGGTATCGATGGATCTTATAACCCAATTATCCAGACTTATTAATTCCAGTAATTAATATATTTAATATAACGATATATCAATGACGATTCTTACAGATCAACTTAGCAGGCTTTGTAACGTTGTTCAATCTGAATCTAAAAGTGATGCTGCAGCTTGATCTTATAATCGAAGATTAATAAATACCTGACAAAGGTACATTTATCAAGTCAATTTAAATAATGCATAAAAAACATATTTAATTAAGATTTATCAATCGGCAAAATGTAAATGATGACTTTCGAGAATTTTTATTAAAATTTTCAAAATTCGTGAAATCCTTAATTAAATCTATTGTAGGTTAAGCACAGAAGATTCACGGCTAAGAAGTCAAAATATGCACAATGACAATGACGACCACAGTGCAGGTACATAAATCAAGTAAATTATTGATATCGATCAATCTTCCCATATTAATTCAATAGCCACTTGCGCGATCCATAAAGAGAAGTGATTTTAATTATGATATATAGCTCGATAAAATTAAATGATTAAATAATGATTTTTCAAAATACCCAACGATCCATCCAATTTTCGTTTCCTCTTTCCGGATTCGTGAAATCATCCTCAGACTGATTGGAGGTTAGGTTCACGGCTACGTCAGAAGTCAGAGTACGCATAATGACGATGATGACGACGATAGGAGGAGTAATAATAATGACGATAATAACTCGACCGTAAGGAACGGGTTGTTCGTCTGACCCGTACTCGTTAGACCACTTGCAAAGCGAGTCTATTTCTTAGCACTTTATTTTTTATTCAAGAGAACAGGCTTCCACGAACCATACGACGAGGATTAAGGATCGAAAGAAGAAGAAAAAAAAAGAAATTCCCGCAAAAATCAGCAATCCTTAAGAAAATAAAAATTAAATTACACACAGTTCAGGTTGCCATATGCATTTTTCAAGCGGCAGCATCAACCCTCTGGGAAAACGCATCGTTTCGACCCAGTGAACGACACCCCTCTGCCCCTAATAATCATTCCTAACCGCGCAGAAGTGCGCCACATCCTGTCAATGTGCATTCGTGACTGTGCATACTGGCTGTGCGTGTCGCGGCAATGCGACTCCGGTAGCAGCCGCAAGAGTGCGCTGCGATAGCAATCCTTATGGAATTAATGATAAGACGTTGAATATGCAAAAGAAAATTGTTTACAAATATTTTTGGCAACAAAAATTTTTTTTACACAAAAAAATACCATACCCCAAGTAAACAATTGAACATTACAAACACTGTCATAAAAGAAAATCAAATTTTTTCCTTTCACCCACCTCACGAATCTCCATGAAAAATTATAAAATCCAGAATACATCAGAGCGCGTGGGAAACTACGATTCCAGTCAAAAGAGAGAGTCACAGTCTGTAAAGTATATCCACGATCGCAAGAGTAGTCAGAGCGTAGCCCGGGTCTGCCTAGTAGTCCCGGATGATGTTGAGCGTAGTAGGTCTACGTCGAGGAGTGCAAGAAAGATGAGATCAGAGTAGTAAACAGGGATAGGATATATAGAATAAGATGGGTACAGGTGAGAGAGAGAGAGAGAGAGAGAGAGAGAGAGAAGGGGGATGTGGAGGGGGGAGAGAATGCTACGTGACGCGGTGAAAGGGGTGAGAAGGGGAGTCGTAAGAAAAAGCTGGAAGAAGACGGAGTAGCGCCCCGTCATGCCGGGTAATGACGGCAGGCGGCACGACGCCCTGATCGACTCGAAAAAACCACCTTTATCTTTCGCTCTGAGTCCAGGTACAGAAGGATAGATCCGCTACCGTGGGGCTCTTGTTCCCTTTGATTTCTCATCCGCCATTAAGATGATGGCCGACTCTTGCCAGAGCGCAGCTACCGTCCACTATTATCAACCGGTGGCAATTAATCGCTCGGTGAAAACATGAATGATCCCTGCCGTGGAGCATATAGTCATTCCGTGGTTGGACCTTTTGGGAAAATCAGGCCCGATATATTGGGCCTGGTGGTTACGTGATCCTAGATGTATATATGTATATACTTGTTAGTGTTACGTATATTAAGAGGGGGTCGATAAAACGGACGTTAACGGCGTCATGGAATGCGCTTCTTTTGGTTAGCCGTGACCAAAAAATGGCCACTGTATCTTTTGGGAAGGATTTAGCCGAGGAGTATGGTCACGCCCAGGACGAATAAAACGTCACGTTTAGTTTTGAGAGGTGAATAAGAGTCGTGAGCGGCGAAGATGGTTTTCATTGGTTTTGTGTATATATATATATATATATATATATATTTGTGGTATTATAGCTGTATTAGGGATAGCCGGCTTGGTATAGTGGACGGACGAGAGGGTTGTTGGGACCTATGAATACTCAATAAACAACCCCCCACAGTGAATATAGAAGATACGACAAGGCCGGGCGTTAAATGAAATTAGCGCGGCGTTTAGTTAAGTTAGTCAGGCCGTTTAGCCGATCCTTTGGGTTATAAATTATTCGAGAATGACTTGCATGCCTGTAGGAGAAGGAAAGGGCCTTATGCTTGTGGAGTGAAGTTAGGTCTGTGCTGGCAAGGCCACTAGCAGAGGCGCCATCTAGCTTATACCTTGTGACAGGTGAATTGGTTGGAGGAAATTATTGAGATAGTCATTGCTCAAGAGACGTTGATGATATTTTTATGGATTTTCAATTTTAAGATTTTTCAGTTTGACTCTTTTTTTTGGAATCGTATTTAGAGGTACCGTACAGGGTTGTGGGTATTTTTAGTGTGGAAGCCTGGGTAGGTGGCAGCACTGAGAAACACGTGAAGTAACATTCGTAGGAAGAAGAGTCTGTTTGCTTAAGGCAGTGTTTACATAGAAAATATTTTAATGCGCAAGTGTCTTGCGCGTGGCTTGCAGGAACTCTGAACTGCTGAAGTAGGTATACCGGACTTAAGGCCCAAGTTAGTGAACGGGAACGTAAGGGGTGGGCCGTAAGGCCGGTAGGCGTCAAACCGTGGCGCCTGGCGCCCCAAGTAGGGAAAAGGGTTCGAAATTTCGGTGAAAGGGCCCCGATCGCTCGGCAGCACCGTGAAAACGTGATGACCCTGCAAGTATCCTGGGGCCTGGTGCAGTCGAGTGAAATTTCGGGCCTCATCCACGAAATTTCCCATCCATCTCAAAGAGCCAATGGAACGCCCATCTCCTTTAACTATACCGGACGTTGTCGGTCGTTTGTTTATTCTACTGCAAGACGATATGAAAAAGTAAGATAACTTTATTTTGAAAAATGATAATTTTTTAGGATAATGGAAAAAAATATATTTTAATAATTCGATAAGAAAAAACTTTAGTTTTACAGACACTTACCGACGTTGAAGGGGTGTAAGTCAATTTTGGCATAACCTCTTTTGCCGAGGATTCATCTGTGCGCCGATCGTAAGGCCCAAAAATAAAGGGCAGCCATTGTATCACCGGTCAAAACCTCGGAAGCAATTAACCAACTCCTAAATACCCAAAACGGGCTCTGAAGTCTCTTTGTCTCTCGCGTACCTGTCGGCTTGTTTCACAAACGAGGGTAGGGCCCAACTACAAAGGTCGACCGCGCACTGGGTTCCGCCGCTACGGCTGACCCTAACGCGGTCCTCCTAGGGCCCCGGAACGGTCTCGTTTTTTGCATCAAATATTTACACATTTTTATTGGGTGCTAAACCCATTGGGCCCAATGGGACTATCCTATCTGCGGATCGGCTCGTTAGTCTCGAGTTGCACTGCTTCTATATATACTCTTTCATTCTGGACCCAGTTGACGTTTCTTCACGCTTTGTTAAGACCCTTAAGTTGTTAGAAGATATAATTCCTTTTATACAACAGTTGTCTCTTTCAATGCTGCCACGCGACACTTGACGTCAGAAAAATAAAATTTTTTAAAGTTCGAGAAGCATTAATTAAAAAAAAATATAATTACTCATTTCAATACATCCCAATATGAATGAACAGTGCAAATAATAATAACAGCAACAACGACATACTGAAGCATATATAAATCATTTTAAATACCAAAATTAAATGGTCTTGTCATATTAAAAAAATTGGTCCCAATCACAGTTTCAAAATTCAACGTATCCTCGCGTGACCCGAAGAACGAAAAAGACTTGGGTCAACCCTTATTTCCATTCCAGCGGACGTGGACTAGATTTAAAAAAAGACACATAACAGTGCAGTACCACCACAAGAACCACCGGTAGAACTACCAGTATAAGTATTAGTATACGAAACAGTATAAGAAGAAGAAGAAGAAGAAGAAGAAGAAGAAGAAGAAGAAGAAAGTCTAACAGCCCCTCGAAATCCGGGACACGCGAGCCTCGCGGGAAATTCCTGACTACCAGGCTCCATTCTCGGTATAGACGTAGCCCGGGGCAAGAGACGCAGCGCGTCCACGGCGTCGACGGCGTCCTCCCGCGGACGCTCGATTCCTGTGCAAAGGATCGACGGACTCCTGATCCAAGGAACGAAAAGTCAAGGTAGAGTCGAGGTAGAGAGAGAAGAGGAAGTTCTAAGGGTAAAAGGAACCGGAGAGAAGGCGAGAGACGTAATGGCAGTCAGCTTTATGCGAAGAAGGATGGAAGAATAGTAAAGATATGTAGGAGCAAGAGAGACAGAGATACATATAGACAGAGACAGAAGGAAACCTTTTGCCTCTAGTTCGAAGTAAAGTAAAAGAACGTGTACTGGCGCCGCGCGCGGCAGCCTCAAAGGGATCCACCGCACGCCCATCTGTCTCCGCTCCGCCCCCATGCTCGCACACCATATACGTCATATAAGAGTACCTACAACCACCATGAACGTCTCCGACATCGCGTCACGTCACCTCAGGACGTTAGAAATCGTTCAGGGTGTTTTGAGCACCAGGCACATGGCATGGAAGCCAGTTTGATTCCAACTGAGGTTGTCCTTGACTTTGGCGAGGAGGGGGGTTGGAGTTGGGGGTGGGATGGATAAAAAAAAATTGACTCTACCTAGTCCAGGTCCTCTTGGACCCAGGGTGACTCTTGGTACCGATGATGGCCTTACGGATTTCCTGTCCCGGTGGATGGTTCTTGCTGATCATCCTAACGCCTATCTTTTTCATCGATTCGCCTCGTGAGCTAAGTGAAATTAATTGACTTTTAAACGGGCAATTACGCGGACCGGATCGCACTTTAGGAAGGGCCCAGGGAAAAGAGCTGGAAATTTTGCAAGATCATTCAGGTGGTACTAGGGCTAAGGTTCTTGGGGAAGATTCACTTTGTTGGGATTCATCTATGTGCTCTTTAACTGGTCCGGCACGACTGCTGGCGAGAGAGAATCTTGTGGATTGGAGGTTATGGCTCACTCAGCCTCTGCTTCGCTGAACTATGGTTGCTTAGTGGGCTGATTAATGAACCTCGGGGTCTGGGCTTGTTGCTTCGTTTGGTTTCATCTGAACTCTGATGGTAAGGGTCAGAAGTCGCGGGGTCGTCCTCGGATGGATGGTAAGTAGAGTGGAGTTGAACGGTGGGGACGTCATCTTGCTGTAGGGTGTTTTTGGTTCTGGACAAGTTTGAGTGTTTTGAAAAATTTTTTAGTTTTTTCAGAGGAGGTGGGGGGGGGGGCTTTATTAAGTGTTTTCGTTTATATGTTATACCAATTGGACAGGTACTAATGGACTAGCGTGCTAATTACATGTATGATTAGGTCCGCTAGAAGATACATGGTAAAACACACAACTGACTGACCTGTGACTTTTAATGATCATAGAACCAGTGTTAAATACTTCCTGTGTGTGATCTTTTTGATCATTGGCATGGAATTTTCATTCTTTTTTTTTTATCGACTTACTATATATACCTTTTTACTACGTTGAATTTTGAGTAAAAAAAAAACATTTTTTTTCCCCTTCGTCGATTAGTCGCATTTGGTAGCGCGTTAGAAAAACTAAAATTGAAAAAGTTCAAAGCCCAACAATTAAAGTGACGAAAAAGAAAATAATTCTAGGTAAAAGCCACAAAATATATATGAACTTTTTATTGGTCACAGTGATCTTTTTCAACTTGGTCCAATTTGCAAAGCCCCAAGAACCACGGAGCTGGTGGAGAGTTTGTCGGGACCTGGTAACTACATCCTTTTTACAACGTCCAAGAAACAAGGGAGTTTTATTAGATCAGCAGTAAACGCTGCAGCCTCGGGGTCCTGGCATAAACGCCGCCGAAACTGGATTCGAGGTCGACTCCCAGAAATCCCTCTGGCAGTAGACTAGACCACAGGGGCCAATTACGAGAGCAAGAGGGAGAGAGGCTGCGTAGGGCGTAGTTAGAGACGCCAGGATTAACCCTCCAGCGGCCCTTTTTAACCCTCAAATGATGTTGCTCTTGGCTACCAACCCTTACGGAAGAAGCGGTACGATGAAACGAAACCCGGCAGATCATATATCGCGAATAACGAGTAAAGAAACACCATGCGGCTCGTTCGATATCAAAATCAAAATTTCCTAAAAAAAAATAAAAAAATAAAAATTTTCACGAACCGTTATATTTCCAATTCCTACACGGTCAAAGATTCTAAATCCTGATCACATAAAATTACAAATGGCGGATGGATTAACACGAACCATTGGTATTTATTAACCGGTATAAAATCTCGTAGAATTGATGAAGTTCCAGGAAGCACGTGAAACATCACCCAAGAATTAGCATTGATAGGCAAAGAGATAAAGAAATCCTATAAATTAGATACGATAGGTGCATAGATAAGTTAGCGTGACGGCCTTAAGGCTTCGGAAAGCAGATGCATAGGAACGGGTTGACATCAAGTGCTGGAGGCTAGAGTGGCTCCACGACTGAGGTTGCACGAAACGTGAAAAGCTACACGAGGCGGAAAGTGGAAAAGGGAGAGAAAATATGAGAATGAGAGAGAGAGAGAGAGAGAGAAAGAGGGGGGGGGGGAGATGGTAAGGAAGAGAATGAGAAAAGGAGAGGAAGACAGTGAGGTAGCTATAGCCGCGTGGGCCCTCGGCGCACATAGGACACATAGAATAGTAATGAAAGTCAGAGATACGAGGCGGGGTCTCACCCCAAGGGAGAGAGCGACGCCGGAGCGTCGTTGTCACGCGAGAACACGACCAGCTGACGTTCTCGGACTCTCTTTTGTTCGTTCGGAGCCACCCTTGCAGTTCTGAGCAGTTCCGAGTCTTTTGCGCCCTTCAAACGTGGAAATTCGCGAGCGTTAGGACTGCAGCTTGAATTCGTTTACATTGAAGACGCGGGGCTGGATTGCGTATCTTTTACTATGGTTAAGATACGAATAGACGCTAGCCAATGGCTGTGCTTGTTTTCTTCCAACGCGACACGCGATTGGCCGAGAGCCATTGGCTCTTTGAATCTTCGCTATGGTAAAAGATAGCCAATAGATTGTATGATTTTTAGTTACTTATATTGTAATACAAAGATAGGGGTTGGTGGTAGCGACGCATGGATCGAATTTGAAACAATTTTTTTAAGAGTCTAAGAATTTTTATCCGAAATTTTATTTTTAGGGAGACACTTTGAGGTTAGGAGTCGTTGTGGTGCGACGTCGTAAACTGAGGGCTGATTTTTTGGTCACGTGAGGTGATTCGCTTGGGGCTGTAAGAGGCGCCCAGCATCCGGGGCCTGACGTGATCCAGAAAATAATTATGACGATTATAGAGGGGCGAGGGTATTGGGACTTAGAAGATGGACGTTGAGAGGGGGGGGGGGGGCAAGGGACTCACGGAATGTCACTTTCTGACTAGGGTGTGTTGCCCTCTGCAATTATATTAGCCGCGTAAGGCCCACGAGGAAAAGTAAGCTTTGAGGTGGTCCCTGTGAATGGACGGAGGGAAAACAAAGGAATGACCGAATGGCGGCAGCTACCCCTGTGACGTTAGGGGGCGGAAGGACGAGGACCAGGAAGGGTGTGGTATTATCCTTCGTAAAAATAATCGCGGATCCTGCCGGAAATTGGCATCGAAATTAGGGCTGAAAATTTTCAATTTACCTGTTTCCTGGACAGGGTCCCAATTTTTTTTTCATTTTTGAAAAAAAAAACCGTTTCAAAAATCTTCAATCGCCGAAACGTCGGAAAACACTGCGTACAGACGTGTGGAATCTGACGCGTAACGGAAGAGGAGAAAGTCCCTGGGATAAAAAAGGGAACCAAAATGGCTGCCAGTAGGGGGACAAAGTGGAGCACTGGGAAAAAGAAGATGCGAAGAATCTTTATCAAAAAAGGAATATTGAACGCCGCAAGAAGTCCTTTGATGAAAAACAGAACCCGATCCGGCTGTAATGACTCCTCCTCTCTATGCATCGATAATCAATTCGTTACGAATCACAATGGCGGCTTGCTTCGTCCAATCCTATAGAGTCCTACCGTGGCTGCCGAACCGTTCATCCATTTTTCGAGCACCCACTTCCTCCTGGTACCTTATCTTTTTTTTCATTGCCAGATTCTTCTTTCTTCTTTTCTTTTTTATCCCCCCCCCCCCCCCCACTACCACCACCACGTTACCATCGTTTATTTCTCTTTTTTCTTGCGTCATCTATCTCTCATCCACCAGTCAGAAAAGTCTTTTTGTTATGATCGACCGGAACACGGTGGGACGTGGCTGTCTGAGAATCGGACAAGACCCCCACAAGACTTTTGACTTTGAGTGGCAGCCCGATCAAAAGATCCACCGGGCAATAAATTGTATAAACTGTATATAAAAATATATATATATGTATAGTGATTATTAAGTTACGGCGAACCGTTTGCCACGTGTCCACCCACGTTTATTTTGCACAGATATAAGAACCCCTATTGCTAAAGACTTTACGCGTTCAAATAGCGAGGTTTGTTTGAAAAGTTATATAGGGTGATTCAAAAGTAAATATAGTTCGGTTAATATTTCACGAATTTATACGAACAAGACGAGTTGGCGTTTTAACGATAAGTGACATCGGATTTTAATTTTTATATTTATCACTGTCCCTTAAGATCCTCTATCTCGGCTGTCTCTTTCTTGCAGTGCACATTAAAGACAGTCTAAAAATAGATAACGATTTCAGTGGAGAACCGTAAGAATATGGGATAGAGAACGCGGTCAAACAATGTTTGCCGGCGACGCCCACCTATATTCGCCCTGGCTTTTACTGCCGGGCAGTAAACTACGAAAATTACGATCAGCGCTTGTCACTGCTTGAGGCAACTGCGAAACTTCGAAGTGAACGTATATGGATATAGGAATTATGCGAAATTCGGAGAAAAAAAAATGCAGGTGAAACGAGGTAAAAAAAAATGACAAAAAAATTCAGGCAATAGAAGAAAAATTATATGCATGACGAATGCAAGACTTAAGAAGAAAAAATTGAAAGATTGAAAATTGATTTTCCAACAAAAAAATTTCTTAATCCCTCCCTCGCACTTTTTAATTCGACCCTTTAAAGCGTAATCGCGAGGCGCTATCAGCTTTAGGAAATTTATCCGTTTTAATCGGCCACAACGTGCTCCTCGGTCTAATTGAGTGGCATTTTATTTAGCACAGTTCTCCGCATTCTGGATAGCTGGCATTTACCTCAATTACGTAATTCACCGTACAACAACCATACCGTCTGGGATCACGGTACCTGGACGCATTGCCGCTGAAGTCCTCCTGCTGATGACACGTGTTTGCCTTGCCGCCGCCGTGCAATTAACCCATGGAGTAATTTCGCGAAGCTCCGTCACCGGGGCAAGTGTGCGTTGCTATTTCGGTACTTTGCTACCCCCGCGCATACATAAAAGGCAGAAAAATGGGTAAATTACCTGAAAACAAAAAAAAATGAAAAATCATACGAATGACAAAAAAAAATAAAAATCCACAAGTAAAACTATGAAAGTTCGTGTAAACTCAAAAAATCGTTCATTGCGATTTTTTTAAATTTGCAAAAAAAATGTATACACAAATTATATCAATTTTTGTATATAATATCTATGGGGTCAAAGGTACCAATGTGGAAATGGAAGATCGAGGTCGAGCGTTGATTCGGAACGAAGTCACATTTGTGGTCCATGAATGTGAGGTGGTTGGGTTGGGTTGGCTGATATTGTCAATGGTCGCATTGTTCTTTTACCGTACGGGTCATTAGTCCCATGGCCAATGGTGTAACTTAATTGTACCTTGACGGGCATTACGGGCAGGTTCGCTAGAAGTGCATTTGAAAAGAATCGCGCGCGGTTTGCAGTTATTACTTAGTCGGTCGGTTTGTTACGATGTGAATGTGTGCATGTTAGATGGTGGATACAAAATGGCGGTGGTGGTAGCGATGATTAGGAAGGTTGGAGAAAATTCGAGGCTGGTGGGGACGATAAGGGTTAAGAAGGTGGAAGAGAAGTTTATTTACTCGGGAACAGAAACCGCGTGGCCCAAGTGTAAATTGCCTGACAGGTTGGGAGCAATCAGATAAGACTACAAAGTCAACATTGTCCTTTCGTAATTGCCTGTCGACTCTGGTCCTAATTGGTTGTCGTGAGATTCACCTCGGCCAACCTCGAGCACCTATAGTACCGACCCACCCATTTGGGTCTCTCGAATCGATGACATTGGTAAACAAGGTAGAGAACCAGTGGAGAGGTTATTGGTGAAAAAGATAAAAAAAATTTTTTTTTGATATGGAAGATTAAAAAAAAATAATGTTTTTTGACTGACTGAGATAAGCGAAAGGATTGAAAATTTTAACGAGCAATTACGTATGAAAATGATTTTTTTTTCGTGAGTCACTGTGTATGTGTGTGGTATAAATAAAATATGGTAAAAGTGGTTCTTGAAGAGCAAGTGGTATGTTTCCTGGTTAGAGAGGAGAGGAGCGTATTCGCTGGATGTAACGCTAGATGTAACCACAGGTTCGTCGCAGCTTCCGGAATCGGTGAGGGCCACTAAAATTTCCGCGAGCTTCCCGCAGAAATCCTGAATCCCCCGGTCGTGTGTCAGTTCAGGTAGTGAGAACACCTTTCCCGGTGCCTGTGGGTCTGGGTGGGCGTGGGATGACGTGGCCACGCCCACCGACACCATAATGGCCTCCCGCGAGCCAGTAGGCGCTCTCGACGTCACGGAGAGCGAGTGGGGCGCTCGCGCCTTGGCCAATGACGCCCGCGGTATTTCCAGGAGGGGCGTGGTCAACCGTGGCGCCACCGTGGCCGCTCCTGGTACCCGAGGCTCCACTCGGGGAGAGGCTCGGGCTTCATTATGTATCATTATACCGGTCCGCGCCGCGCGGTGTGCACTGCAGTTACTAGCCAAGCGCGTGTGTGTTTCCTCTCTGTTGGTGCTGAGACCGCAGAAAGCGTGCGACGCGCGTGTTAAAATTTTCCGAACTCTCGTACGAAGGTCCTGTCGTATTTTTTCGTATTCGATCGTGCGTGCGTAGATTTCACGATACTTGGAAGTTAAAAAGGTGGATGGAGTAAGAGTGAAAAAAAAAACAAGATTTGGATCCAAGTGACTTTTTGCATAACGCCTTCGAAACGCAACGGCAAAAAAGTAATCTTGAGGTGGTACAATTTTCATTGGACGAAAACGCATATATTTATCCCTGACTGTCTCTTCGTTGTTGTCCTTTTTTTTGGTCTCTCTCTCTCCCTCTCTCTCTCTCTCTCTTACACGGCCGGGTTAGCATTCGAAATTGCAGACAATTGTTACAAATGACCGGTAATTACGATTGTTGTTGGAGGACATAGGCATTACTTGGCCATCTAATTTCAACCCTTCTTCTGAATCCTCGCGCTTACCCACAAAGTGCTACGATCAGTTGAACAAAACGAAATTGGTCGCGGGAATTTATTTATTTATTATTTTTTTTTTTTTTTCTTTTGGTGAATTCTCGCGATTTTACGTTGGGCTTCTGCGTCGAGGAAAAGCAGCCTTGGGCTTTGATTTTTGAGCAGCCCTTGGACTCTTCGGGCACCATGCTGACCTTCTTCTTCTTCTATTCGAAATTGTACCTGAGGTCCAGACGAAATTTGACGAGCTGACGTTTGAATATCGAACAGTTATGGTCCATGAGATACTGAAGTCCTGAACATGGTGTTTATGATATTTCATTAATTGCATCATTAATCTTCCCAAAGTGAACCAATTCATTTTCTCCTTCTTGATGTTCCTCCAGTTCATGCTGGTTCCTCGTTGACTGGTGCAATCCATCAGATGAACTCGCGGGTGATGTGTGTTAAGTGATACAACAAGATCATATAAGAGAAGAGCAGCTACTCGAAGATCGTGTTACTCGTCGTTCGCTCGAAAGAAACGTGAACCAGGTCGAAACCCATAATTAAGCGTGATAGCCGGAAGTAAGCAAAAAAATTCAATCTCTCCTCGTCTTCGATTAATCGAATGTGCATAAAGTGTCACGTGACGAAATCGAGCAAGTGACAACGAATAACAGCCAAAAAAAAACTGCAAGGAGTATAAAAGTGTCCGAATCCGTTGCAACGTGGTCACAATAATGATAGACGATGATAATCGAAGACTGAACGGAGCACCAGAGTAACAAAGAATAGAGTGACCCGTCGGCAAGAGGAAGTGACATCAAAGAGCGCGGAATAACGAAGAAGAATAAGAGAGTAAGGAAAAGAAGAAGAAGACTGACAGAAAGATCAATTGAGAAAACAAAGGGTACTTGGTCCAGCCGCAAAATTCGGGCGCCGAGCGGTATCGCGTCGGCGACGTCGGCGACGGCAAGGGGTGGCTGCGGCGTCGACGTCGCGTCTAAGGTGGAGCGTCCGGGCAGCACGACGACGCTCAATTTTACGGATCTGGGGAGCCCATTCGGGGCGGGCGACCCCTGTCCGTCTAGCACCCCGACCCCCAACAGTATGTCCGGTGGTCCATCCGGAGGTGCTGGTGGCGGCGGCGGTGGTTCCGACATGGAACAGCATCTTCATCATACTGGACTTGGTTCCGTGACACCAGGTCCAGCCGGGAACGGTGGTGACAGTGCTTCGAGTACTCCGGTATCCCAATCTGGTAAATCAGCGTTCATTGAACTTCAGCACAATAATCTTTACAATCCCGCGAGTCTACGCGGCGGGTACCCCGGTGGTCATAACGTACCAGGATCTCATCAGTTCCCGCATCAGGTCAGCTCACTGGGACACCAGGGCTCGGGTCCTGGAAGTGGTAATCAGCAGCACACGGAGACTGGATTTCCGAGTCCCAGGTCGGCCCTTGCCGGATACCCTTTTGCACCGATGCACCAGCATAACGCCTATGGATACCATCTTGGCTCCTACGCCCCCCAGTGCCCCTCGCCGCCCAAGGACGGTGAGTACCCTAACTGTATGTATTCCACATCTTTCTTTATCTTACATAGACTTAAAGATAATCTTAAGAATCTAGATCACCGTGCCTCGACCCTTGTGCTCCAGTTCGTTCAATTTCCTCTGTTCCTCACGTCAAAGCCATGAAAATTCATATCGTTCGTAGTCTCTGAAGAGATGGGGATCGAGGCCGGAAATCTTGGAACACGAAACAGAACCGGCGGTACCAACCGATACTCTATCGGCATGCGATTACAATCGATCCACTTTGCTTTCGTTCGCCATACGTATGTATATATGTATACTGAGGGGGGGGGGGGGGGGGGGGTCTGCGGACAAAAATAGAAAATGGAATTTCCTCATAGACTTACTCGCGCTTAGCTTTCTTAAAGTAAGGCAGATTCTTTAGAATTCATGATTTATTTGTCATCAAGTTGGCCACTCTGGTATCCGGTTCTCTCTTGGTGCGGCGGACGGAGAATGAAGTCGTAAACTTCTACGACTACGGTCCTGTGCTGCCCAGGAGAGATTTCTGTCAGTTTTATTTTTCTCTATCCTTTTTTTTTCTCTTTTACTTACTTTCTTGCTTTCTTTCTCTATTTGGCTTCTATGCTAATTCGAAGAAAAAATGAAAGACGGAATCTGGAGTAGCAGGTAGCGAAGCGGCGGTCGACGCCCTGGTCAGGACACAATACCACAAGGAGATATATAGGATCGGGTGCCAGGTGAAGTCCTGAAAAATAAAATGGCTCAAGTACTTTGGCAAAAAGTTTCTACCTTTCTACGACAAATAGGGGCCTTTGTTCAAACTACATTCGATAGGACAATAGGCAACTTCGGATTGTAAAATCGTTTAATTTTCAATACGTCGCATACATAATCAGACTGATTGCAATTTTTATTTATTGATACATTATATATATATATATATATATATATATATATATATATCGATTGATCAATTTTAAGGAATTATTTTAAAATATAAAATTAGACTCGTCCAAGTGATAAGAAAAAAAAAATTCATGCAATCAGTGTCAAATATAGAGTAATCGTAACATTAAAAATTTCTTAGGCTATGCTTGAAGGCAAAAAATTTTTATAATTTTTTTTTTACATATCGAAGTTGTTCCCAATCGAAGAAATTCAAATGGGAATCAATGACAGCTTTTTCTTCACACCTATTGTCCACTCGTTATGATCTCCGGTCCTGCTCTATTTCTTATACCAGTGTATCAGCGGATTAATAGGAAATTCTGTGGGGCACGATAAAAATGATAAGCATTGACCGTTATCATGTCAGTCAAGTATTGCTCTTTGATCTTTACGAAATTGCTTTTCGTAAATAAGTAATACAAAAGAGAAGAAGAGTTATCAGGGATAAAGTTGAAAATGTTAGGTTAGGGTTAGATTGTCGTGCAAGTACGAAGAATCGATTTGTATCGATAATAAATGCTGTTGATAGAGTAACGGGATTGATGATAAATAACAAAAATTATCATAAGCACGAATATATATCGATACGAATAAAATAAATGATTATTAATTTTTTTTTTTTTTTTCGTGCAGACAGTAAAATTTGTGATAAACAAATAATAAGTGTTTTATTATTGTACAAGAAGTCTTGAGAATTATCAAAGCCCGTTTCTAATTAATCGCTCGTTAATAAGTCTCGAAATGAATTCTCGATTTGTCCGATTGCCCGAGAGATAATATTAAGATACAAAATACGTCCGATACGTCGGAACCCTTTTCAAATGGTTGGACGATACTGTCGACCGACTCTCCGTAGGACGTCACACTAGCCATTTAATTAATTGAATAATACATCACGTTAATCGGGAACCCAGTTAATTGCCAGTAGGCACGCCATTGTTTACCCGTCGCTCTTTGAACCCCTTTCGATTTGTAAATTCCGAGTTCGCAAATAAGCACGGGAGATACGAATTGATATGTGAGGAAAAGCTAACCTAACCGTAATTATAGCCGCCTGGCTAATTTACTTCGTAGGATACGATTAATTTTTTAAGATCAATTCTTCCTGTGTGACTAAAGAATTGTAGGAGTTTTCGAAGACGGCAATTCGACAGACAGGAGTATTTTTTTTTTTTTTTTTTTTTTGGAAATACTTCTAATTACCATGGCAGAAAAATTGACCGTACCCGTCAAAGAGGTCGGCGAGTTGCTATGAAACTGTTCAAAGGACAACGCACCAGGCTCCTCGAGGATGGATTAAATATTAAATGTTATTTTTACAAGGATTAGGATCTGTCTGGACTTACCTAGAAAATCCTTACTCCCGAGGAGGATCGGTAACTAACCTCTTCGAGGATTAACGTGGAAGTCGTGTTTCTTCTAGATCTTCGATAAAGTTTTTCCGGAATTTGCATCCTTCTCGTTGTCCTGTCAAAGCCGCCATTTTCGATCGGCGAATCAGGATGAAACGATGGATTTGAAAATCGTGTGTGAATTTCAGTAATCGATAAATGTCGACTCGACGGAGATCGACGGGACTGACGTCCCGACGTCTAACGTTGAAACATAGTAATCCTGGTAATTGACCGTGCTAATTTCGCGACGAGCAGTAATTAATTAGCAAACTGATTAAATCGTACGGCAGTCCTACAGCTCGTGGGTAACAGAAGGAACAGTGAAACTTTATGAAATATTAAAGAGAAAGAGGCACGAGAGATATAAAAGAAACGGAAGGAACAAGTGAAAATTGGAGGTTACTTTGATAGTCCTGCAGCATGGGCCATTTGACTTTATGAATTAAATCTCAGGCTAGCTAATAGCTCGTAACTTCTTCTTCTTCTTTCAGACGTTCCGCTAGCTGTAGTTATCGTCGAGTTTAATTAACAACACACAAATCTCTTTCGATTAAAGTTCACTATTAATTGGCAAAGCAGGGAAAAATCAAGTACCTGTCAATTGGCTGGAACCGTATCACGCGCGTCAAATTATCCGTTAACGTAACAAATAACTAATAAACAAAGCACTCGTAAAACACAGCACCGAATAAATTCCAGCAACTAATAAAATTCAACCATAAAATACGTTCCTCGAATGACGACGAAGCGTTCCTCGTTCGGCAGCGTGGTACAAAGACTGGTGGCGCCATCGGTAGTTCAACAAGTTAATTACCATCGAACGGATTATCAAGGGGACGTTCTTATGTAGCGCTACGTTAAAGTTCGTACAGGCTTGCAATAAATTCCGACATCGGAGCTACTGCACGTCAGTTTCGACCGCGTTTCTATTAATAAGTCGCACAGGGAAGGCAGGCAGTGCCGTCGTGTAAGTTGTGCTATCGCCGGCAAGATAGATGCCGTCGGGTCTTATCAATAATTTATTCTTAGCTAAGCAAATAGGTAAAATTTCATAGGGAACCAAAAGACACGATAATAATCCTTCCTTTTAGTTTAGTTCTCTTTAGTTTTTCGCAGCCAGTGATAACGCGGATTCTGAAGGTTGATATCAGGGTGGTGCATGTTCGCAGACCTCTCACCGCTCGGCGACAAAGGCGGGAGTCTCGTGGACGATCTAGGAGGAGGCGGCGGTGGTTCCTTGCGAAATGGCAAAGGAAAGAAGATGAGAAAGCCAAGAACGATCTACAGCAGCCTTCAACTTCAGCAGCTGAACAGGCGATTCCAGAGGACTCAGTACCTGGCACTACCGGAAAGAGCGGAACTCGCAGCGAGTCTTGGACTCACGCAAACGCAGGTTAGTCTCATCGAAACCAAAACCGCACTCGTCGGTCTTACGAAAGCGCCGGAACATTCTGGAACGTTAAAAACAATATGGCGGACTCCCGTTACACATTCAGCCAGCGCAGTGCCACCCTCTGTGGCAGGTAATACGAAGCTCTGACCATAGGGGCATCTGTCAGCGCATTATCGGTACAAATGACTTACTAAATCATTAATCCGCCACGCCCTGGACGCAGGAGATAGAATTACGTTAGTGTCCAGTGCGGGTGGTCTAATGAACCAGCCATAAATTCCATCTTTGGTCATCCGATGCTCAATTCCAACGTACACCTAGTGCACGTTGCCAGGACGACAGGAATTTCAAATCAGCAATCCTTTCACTCTCTGTGCTCTAACATCGACATACAATCCAGGATACACGATTTACGTCATTAAGCACAGGTCGGAGCGATCCCTCGATCAAGAAAGATCCCATCCAAGAAAAAGGATTCTCAATATAAAAGGACAGACTAAGCAACGAGTCCCGTGGGTTGGCAGATATTTTCGCTAAAATATTTACCGTATAAACATCCCGATAACCCAGACTATAATCATTGAGTAACCAGCACTGGTTACTGGTCCAGGTCAAAGGGTACCACATACCGGACCGGATAATTTCATTAGCCCACACCAGATATAATTCTCCCCCATGATAAAAACCAAGTCGCAATATATCGTGATTAGTCTAAGTGACCCTCCCCCGTCGTATATGCGTATCCACCGTGCGTATACATATTCTACGTACGTTTCGAAAATTCAGTAGGATCTCATACCGATAATACGTTTTAATATTACCGTCGGAGAGATTCCCTCCAGGCCTTCTCCGCAGCATCCATTTACATCTTTACCTCTTTATACCACTTTACTCCTCTCTCGTCTCACTATGGCCGACTAACACTCCTTTCCCTTCTCCTCCCTCTCGCTCGCTCCTTTCTTCCTGTATGCTGCCGTGCATTATCCCAACGATAGCAGGGCGTGTATCCAACGTCGTCCACGTTCACGGCAGCTCGTGTACTTTTACGGGAGGCAGCGTGCATAATCCGTAATCGCCCAATCAAGGCGTTCGGCCAAGCGCCTCGACTCAGCCCTGCTACCGTCACTCGTTTCTTGTCATCGCTACCAACATGGCGCCTCCTTGTCCTGGACTCACCCATCTTCTTCGGATGTCGTCCTCCCTTCTTTCTCTCTCTCTTACCTGAAACCAGCCTTTAGGTATTGTACTCGCTGTAGGGCCCCTGCCTAAGACATATAGCGAAGCCACTGCACGTGAGAATTTATTCCCACTGCTTAATGACTGTAACCTCGAGATGTATAATTGCAGAACGGAAAGATAATTTAAGAAATATTTTTTTCTTTCAATTAATATTTTTTGCACAATGAAATTTTATGATTCTTTTAATCGAATGTATTACTGACTTTGGGTTATGTATTTGTGTACGGTGGGCTGTATCCAGGGTCTGTCGGTGTGGTGTATGCTTAATGCATGTCCACGTGATGTCATCCCTGGGCTGTAAGACTTTATGGGGAGGGGATACGGTTCACTTTCAGCACTCTGGTAGACAATGCGTTATGGATGGGCAGGACGAGTGCCGTTTAAAAAGTAATACATAAACCACCAATCGATAAGGGTGAGTTCACATCGCAGTCGTATAAGGGCGTCTGGGAGAAATTCGAGGACGATTATTTATTCGTGCATGCGTTACGTACTCGCGTGGTATTCTTCGTGTGTGCTTGAGAGGTAAAATGATTACTTTTAAATATGTATATGCGGCTTTTCTTTAGTCGCGGCTTTTCTTTATTGTCGGTGGACGAAGAATGGCGGAGGGAGACTGAGCGACCTAGGCACGTTTTTTGCTAATGGATGAACGATCCAAGAAATGGTACTTGCGCCCTTTTATCGCTGTGTGTTATCACTGTGGGTAGGTAGGGCGACTGATGTGCATTGCAATATGCATAAGTGCATCTGCAAATGCACGTTTGGATATACTTGTATATCTATTGGGTACGACTGTGTGATGTTTATATGGTTTATGCTGTGAGTCTATATGTATCGAAGATTTATAGCTTATACGTCATATGTCAAATATTCAAATGTCAAGTTTTGCTGTTTGATCTGGTCTGGTTTGACTTGGTCGTTTGATACGGGTCGGTTCAATGGGTAATTAAACGTTAATAGATTACAAGACGGAAACGTTCCTTTGGATTTTTGTGGTATTCGTCGAGATATTAATTTACTCGTTTGAAATTCAACTACTTTGTATATTAATCGGATTATCTAGTGATAGCAAATTAAGTCATTTGGATGACGTGTAATTAGCAGCCTGATAATTGGTTAATGCTATGTCGTTGCTCGAGCTACGAGCTGTACCACGTGATTCAAAGAAAACCAATATGGCGGCGGATATACAAGATTTTATGTGGTCGAATCATGATATATCCGAATAAAACAGTTTATATTAATCCAAATATAATTTTAATGAGTCCCATATCTAAATTCATATTCGTTCTTTTCGAAACCGTAATCAAAACGTTTGATAAGCCCGGCAAATGCGAATGATCCTACTTCAAAAATCCCAGCTGAGTCTCGCCGGTGTAAAAGAACGTTTTATCCAACGAAAATCCCATGAAAATAGTTAAACTGTAGTATTATGTGTTTCTCAAGTATCCAAAATTAGTCCAGCAGGTCAGTCTTGCCAACCTGAACATGAAACTTTAAACGCAGAAAAACTTGAGCAAGGAAAACGATTGCGGCCTTTTTCAGCGCAGCCAACCGACATTGAACCGGCTTATCAGACTATTATCCTATTGGCACTGGCCGGTTTCATGCGTGTCGAGATAGGGACTTGTCCAGCTGTGTCCGTCGGTTCGTTCGTACAACAGGCGCCATTATCGACGGACAATAAAACTAATAGGACTTCGGCCGTTCCGTTCCTATCGGCTTGTATCTGTCGACCGCCATCCACTGTGACTTACAAATGGGAAAGTTTTACTGAACGGCACGCGATCCTCGGCCATTAAGGATGGATACTGACATAACTTCCTCGTTTTCCCGCGTGATCTCTCCTGGCGCTAGTAGTCGTCTCGGTGGCTTATTTTTACGATTATTCAATTTCCTTATCGCATATCAAAGGACATTAAAAGTCTTATCACTATACCTCTGTCTCTCTGCTTATTGTTACAAGCTTGTACTGAGCAACTGCGAAAGTGTCGCGCTCGCTGAAAATGATACTGAGTAACTTTGTATATATCTCTGACGTTATCTATCTACATGAATGGTACATGACAACTTGTTACAGTATCAATCTACATACTACACGCTCCATATGCGCCATTCACGTAACATTTCCACTTGAAGGTTTCTTACGTATACGAACCCGTAACTAATTAATGATGTCAGAGAAGGTGGCTGCGTAGGTATACACTGCGTGGCGGAATATCAACATTTTTATATGTAATATCAATAACGTGATAAGAGAAATATCGATTATCGATACCGTAAGGAATATCGAATCAGACATCCCGAATACAGCATCTAGAAACATTGTAATTTAAACATTTTTTTCAATTTTTATTCCTTTCTTTTTTTTTTATCAAAAAAAGTGTGAATCGTACACGATTATCAGATAAGATTGCACGTTGATAAAAGGCAATGGCCTAGCGTACGCGAACTTAAAGTTAATGAGCTGTCATGTCAACCTACGGTATCCGTGCGCCGGCATAGATCTCAGGATCGCCGCAAGGCTTTTCCGTGTCTCGGCTTTGGCTTTTAACATTATTATGATCGGCAGGACTTCGTAGAGCGGGACTTCTCGTTCGTATTTTTTTAAATGTTTTTTTTTCTTTCTTTCTTTCTTTCCTCGCTCGCTTTCTCTCTCTCCCTCGTTTCTCTTGATTTTTTGGCTTTTTTCCCCCCTCATATATCCAACACCGCTCACGAGCTGGCATTACTAAGTATAGCAGGTCTCGACTTCCACATCGGCGTCAGGGCCACCGTCGCTGACTCCCGATATTAGAAAGTACCGTGTGAAACGGCGGAAATGCGATTTCATTGGATCGTTAAGAATTTTTCATGTAAACTTAGAAAAACTGCCCAATTCGTGATGACTTTGCTTTTGTAGAAAGCGCACGGATAGCTGTTACTTTTTGTATCCTGTATAATTCTAGGCTCCGTATGTCTGTTTGCTTTGCGCGAAGGGATCGTTCTTAGAAAATCGCGCGAGATACGCGCATGGCGAAGGAAGATCGTCACGTGAGAATAATTATTTTCACGCAGAGTAATCAGGAGGTGAATTGACGTCCGCGACCTCCCAGCACGCCAAATGCCAATAGTTATTATTAAGAACCAATAGCCGTTGTTTGCTGAACGTTATATGGTAAAAGTGAAAAAGGCACGAGCGTGTCCAGACGAAAAAGATCGTTCTCACGGCACACGGCACTCAGATACATGATGTATTCAGGGTACATAATACTTATATATATATATATGCTATGCGGGGCAGCACTTTTCGATACCATTTTTACCTATGTAATGTTATGAGGTTTCCAAGAAGCCATTGCTCATATGGATACTGAGAGAGAGAGAGAGAGAGAGAGAGAGAGAACCTTTTTACAGGACTTCGGTATTATTGCTACTAGGTATGCACGTTCGAAATAATATAGGTTACGCTGTAATAAGCAGGTACGCTTTAGCCTCCGCCGTTGTGTTCTTCATGAAGGAATACTTACTCTCTATGTAAAAACATGAGAAACGCGTTGACGTCTTTCCTTTACTCTCTCTCTCTTCTGGTACTGCTCGTGCCTTGGCTCTTTTACCGATTCGAAATTCAATATGGCGGCGATGCGAGATTTTGATTAATCCCGTTATGTCAAATGATTTTTTGTCAGACAACAGGATAACATTGAGGCTAGTTTAACGGTCGATGCGAAATAGTTCACAGTAGACGAATACAAAAATTTAAAAATCATGACCAAAAGTACAAAGATGGCGGAGATACACGAGTTTAAAAGTTCCAGGTGATACGTGCGGCGTGTAAAAAGCTTCGGGAGGTTAGGATCTCGTTAAGGCAGTTATCCGAGGGGACGCGAGATGATCGCGGGGGAAGATCTTTGTGATGTGTGTGTGAGAAAAGGGTGTCAGGTCAGGTTGGTCATACGTGTATACGGTACAGTGGAACGCGTGCGTTTAGCTCAACGGTGGTGGCTTATAGTGCGGGGAATACCGTCTGCGGAATGGGTCAGCCAGGTTGGGGTACACATTATTTCAATGTTGGCAGTAATGCCTGTTATTAAGCGATGATAATGATTGGTATTATCGCGGGTAGGGAGCAGGACTGGTAGCAGCGGATATAAATCATCCTTACTTCCTTCTTGCTGGCACTCGAGCTCTCCTCCATGCCAAGAAGCTGTAAATAACGGTCGAGTTGCGCTGCTCTTCGCTCTGCTAGGTGGCTTCTCTTGGTCGCGGAACTTAGACCCGCTTAGGTAGCTCAGTAAATATATATATATGTATATATATATTCACGTTCACAGCGTCTTCGAAGGTGCAATGCGTATGCATCTAAATATGTATATGCAGTTATGCACTTAGCTCTATGCATAATTCGTACGTGTTCCCGTGCATCTTCGTGCAGACCTTTGTGCATCTCGTTAGCGATCCTACGCATTGGATACTTTGGGTAAGGGAAAGGTGAAGGGAGTTGAAGGTTTTTTTTGTTTTACTTAAAAAATTTCTTGTAATACCTGTTTGGATTTTTGATGGATGTATGTGGTGATATTTTGATACTGGTTAAATTTGAGTGAAGGAATTTTAGTGCGATGGATACGATGACTGCTTGAAATTCCCACAGAATTAAAGGGGGGGGGGGGGCCTTATTTTCTGTTTCTTGGATATTCCTGTGAGGCCCACCCACCCCCCTATAAGGGGAAACATCAGATCCCATCCACCTTCGCTATTTTGATTAACCTCAGCGCGTAAATCATCACTCACCGATCGAATTTGCGATACTCCTTTATTCCTAGAACGCTTGTGGAATCCTGAGAAGGTGAGGCGGTGGGAGAGGAACCGATAGAGGAAAGAACGAAGAGGGAGTTGGGAACGCGTGCGCATAAAAGTTTGCGTGAGCCATTCTTGACTAGGAGTTCGGTTAGGTTAGGTTAGGAGGGTTTCGTCTTATACGTAACGGTAAGGGTAGATAGAAACGCCCACGCGTATCTCGATCCAATAAATCCACCGTTTAGCCAATAAATTCCGCACGGGTATCCCCTATGCCCGTGGTAATTCTAGCATTTCGATCAATTTTTCGAAATTTTCACACGATCGATAAAAAAAAAATCGCTATTCAAGATCTCAGTTCTCGGAGTTAGACATCGATACATAAATCTGTCAGTTCGAATATTTGTTGGGTAATATTTAACATCGGCAAGAGTACTGTCAAAGACACGTGTCGTTGAAAAAGTGAAGATTAAAACGCAATCTTTATCGGTGGTCCCAACTTAAGGCCCCGAAAGTCTTCGGGTTCTCCGAGATTCGTACCGATCGAGGGTTGCCGAACCCGAACGAGTCGTTCCCGATAAAAACGGGGGAATTTGCAAAAATGAACAATTATAGGAATCCGGAGTAGGGCCCCGTGAGGCCCAACCTCCTCTTCATCCCCCTTGCCGCGCACGGTGGTTCGATGGACGTCTTCGGATCGGCTGGGCCCAACGGCGGAGTAGCGCGGGGTTCGCGAACGCGGGTCTTTTGAAGTAGCCAGAGGTCCGCGTTTTGCTTTCTTACCGGCCAACGCGCCTCTCTCCTTACCACGTCGGCTCGCAGCTCTTTCGGTATTCGTTTGTTTCATGGCGGCGGCTTCTCGGGGCCTCCCTTCTGCCTCGGAGCGACGAAGCCTCGCAGACTCTCCGGCCTTTGCCCGGCTCTGCTGCCCGCATGAGAGAGGGCCCTACGTACCGCATAGTTGCGGCATTGCTTCGGGGGCCCGGGCCCCGTTTTACAGCCTCGCGTCTCTTTTCTCCTTGCTTCGGCCAGGGATCATCCTCTCTTTTACGATCCAGTCCTTTGCTTTCGCACTGTTTCCTCGCGCTGCTCCAATTACATTTATTAAACCTCCAGGAAGATCGATCGTTACGGGCGATCGGTAAATACATTTTTAAAATATCCTATACCTTGACAAACTCACAGTAACGTTATCCATCGTGCCCGGTGACACTGATAAAATACGATCGATACAAAAAGTGCCAATGCACATCCGTTCTACGTACAACTGCACTTTACGATACGCTCGTAAACAATTGTTTTTCCAACTGTCCGCAAATACTTTCGAAATACATACAAAGCGACATCGACGTCGTTCAAACGAAGAAAGGAGCATCCACATGGAATCCCGATCGTTCCAACGACATTTTTCGCGTTCCTCGTCAGGCCTAAGAGAATAGTGGGAAAGACGGGTCAGTCAGCTAGAAGCGAGTAGGAGCGACAGTAGCGCCACGGTGGCGTCTACCGGTACTATAGGCAACTTCGAACTAACCCATCACCACGTACGTTAAACCTTTACGAATGATTGATGGGGTTATGAAAAACGTCAAAAATTGTAACTATAAATCGTGGAAAAGCTACCAACTGATTTCTAACAATTTTCAATACAATTTCTCGTACCTCAAGCTCGGATACTCGCGGTTAGGACAGGATGACTTGAGTTAGGTTAGGTTACCCGCGATCGAGAACGGCCAGTTCATTCCGTATTCAGGCTGCGCATGCGCCAGTTGTCACCGCTGACACATCGTTTGTCAAGCGTTTCTGCACACAAAGATAGAGAAAAAGGACGATCGGCTGCCAAGGAGGACATCTCAATCGGAATCGGAAACCGATCGCAACGTCTTGTTTCCGCTTGCAGCGTCCCTTCTCGAGAATGACAAATTTAATTTTGAAAACAATAACTCAGGTTACGTAATACCTACGGTACCAATATTCAAAATTTCTATATCCCAACTCTCGGGCATATTCATCCTCTTTTATAACACTTTTTAACGTACTATAGCGCCTATCATTTCTCATTTCGATACCTTGCTGGTATGTACTGCCTCTTTCATAAAAGATTTTACGTGGTGATGCGCGTCTTACTATCTTCTCTAAGAAGGTGGAGGAGGTTGGAGTTGATCGCCTTGGAGCCTGAGAGGCGCCCCGCCCACCGTCTCGTCTTAGCTCGAAGCCCTTTGCGTTTTGTACGTTCCTCCAAAACCAAAGACCGAGCACCCTTTTAAGCTTGTTTTACACACTTGAGAAAGTTTTTTTGTCGCCGATAAAAACTTTTCAAAATTTTGGTTTTCTATACCAACGTTCTAACGGGTACCGAGTTATTGCTACCCGAAGGGCTGAGAATATTTTTTTTATTTATCACTATTTTTCGACACCACATTACTCCGTACAATTATCTCACTGTGTGAATACACCTTTAAGGGTCGCAGCCTTACATCGTGGTATCATGGCACTCGCGTTTAGGAACGTAAACCACACCGTGAACCCAGCCACGATCCATTCAACCAAAGATCCTACGGTTCCCGAAGGGTACCGAACTTGCCCTTTTGTCAAAACTCTTTGTAAATCGGAACCGCGAAAGGGTTATCGTGTTACCATTAAAGCTGAGACGTACTTGAGGGATAACCCCAATTTACGATCTACCTTACAAGAAAATATCGATTAACGGTACGACTAATATATTATTTTCTACTAGATACACTATGGCGGAAAAAAAAGTTTAATAATAATAATATCCCTTATCTTCTACACCTTCGGAATTTATCGTTATCAAAGGGTCAATCAATGTCTTCTAAGTATTCCTAGCGGTCGCAATGCTCTGTTATACCGTCAAGTCGTGCGTAAAATATTTTACAAAAAAAAATTGTATTCCCCTTCGCGGTTTTCCGAATCACATCCGTGACCGGGTAGTGTTGGTCAGGTTTTTTTTTTCGAATTTATTATATTCATTATGCAAAAAAATTGAGGACGATTCACGCGAATGCAATTGAATTCAATATTTATGGACGCGGGATAATATGGGTTAATATTATATTTAATAGTCTTTTTTTTTATCGTTTTATGGAAAGCAGCACATTGACTATACTTTTTACATTGTGTGTATATATACATATATACATACGTATCTTATACGTTTCTCGCATCGCTATCGACTTCACGGATCGTTAATTTATTATGACACGACTGTAATTGCCCCATGTAAAAACAATGGTGGGGTTTACGAACGTTTTAATTTGGAATAATCTCAGGCTCCCTGGTCACACCTCACTTTCACGTTTATCTCATGTACCAGTTTCTTAGAAATAATCGTACCGACGACCATTGGCAATTAACGAAAAACGTGCACGGATTTATTTACCGCAAAGCACATACAAAAGACATTTCGATGCACTTCTCAAGACATTCCCGAGACTTTGTCACCTTTACAAAATTAGATTAGCCTCTTGGGAATCTATTGGAACTAAAAAAAAAGCAAAATAAAAAAGTCCAGGTCTAAAAAAAAAACCAATCATCAATAATCTCAGCTTGTACGTAAACCCCTTTTTTTTTATCTTGGCTATCTATAGACCTAACATACACTAACCATACGTGTCTCTCTTACGGATGCATAGTAATGGGGAAACAGTTCTGTACATAGTCGCAAGGGAGCACAGTACCGGTGCATACTGCAATTTAAATATAAAACTTGACTAAGCATAGTAATCGATAGTTACGAGTAGGATAAAAAAAAAATATTTCACGGTTGCACATAAGATATAGTATATATATGCAAGTAGTGCAGCAGATGCAACTATGTATGCAATTTCGTGTAAATCAATGGCTAAAAATATTATAGGGGCAGGGTCAATAGTTAAGGAGATAAAAAAAATTGTAAAAAAGAAAAAAAAAAGAATTATTTACCACGGCCAAAGAGCCGATATCTATAAGTAACTGCAGAGGCTCGTATCTATAGTAGATAATAGTTGCACAACGTCTCATAGTGACTCAACCAAGTGACTATGTACTTTCCAACGTTCCTCTTACACCCACCGTTGTCCTGGACGACTAACTGGACGACCGTAGTTGTATGCGCCGAGTATCACCAGGCTGCCAGCAGTTTCATTGCCGAGTTAAATAACCATAGTATCCACGTAACGTCAGAGCCACGACGATTCCTCTCTGACGAAGACAGGATCGTCGTGCACCAGGTACGGCATATCGCGACCTCCTCGACCCCGGGCGTATCCTGGTAGCACTGGTGAACGTTTAGGAAATTTTTTTGTTTTTTTGTTGGTAACAGAATTTTTTCACGAAACGATCCCTCTCGACAACCACCCTGGCGAGAGGGGATGAATTTTTCTCCCGGAACAACAGGTTGCTGGCGTCCTTATATTCACGTGGTTAGTCTACCGTAACAACAGAAACATACGGCGCTTCGAAAATAATGAAGGGCGTCCGCGCGTCCGTTTCTTTACGTCCATCCGTTACGGGTTTGGGTTTTTATCGTTATTTCCGGAAGCAGGGGAAACTTTTATAATAAAACCTCCATCGGTGGTTTACGTCGTCGAGGAAGGATCGCTGAATATAATATAACGGGTTGGCAAGGATAAAATTAGTGTTATCAATAGTGGTTTTTTTTTTTTTTCAAAATTTCATTCTCGACGACCCCTACATGAGCAGTGACGGAATAATAATTTTTATGGTCTTTCGAATCTTTTATGGGGATGTACCTTAAGGCATTTTTCTTTTTTTTTTTATTCGTTCGACGACGCCGGTCAAGTATCGGATTGCAAAGTGCATAAATATTCATGGGCCCTGAGGTGATACAGTCGGTAGTGCTAGTATATTAGTATATGGTATTAGCATTAATATAAATACTAGTAGTGCTAGTATTCGTAGCAGCAGCACTGGCCTATGGTACAAAGAGAAGAAACGTGCTGCTTGTACCGGCTAGGTGGGTAATATTAACGGGAAGTTTAATCGTTGGCTGGTCTGAGCTGTCGGCTCGGACGCGCGCCGGGTCAGTTGGGCCCTGGAGGTCAATTAGCACAGCTCAACACTCTCTCGGCTGAAAGAACGAAACCTACCACTTATTGAATGGTTATCAGTTGTCGGTAATCAGTCATCAGTATATTGATAATACGTAGCCGAAAGGCTTATCTTGAAAAATGCATTGGTGAGACTCGAACTTACTTTACGGGTTACACGTAGGATGTACGCGGAATAGGTATTCGTATTTATTGGTCTGACAGTTAGCATCGGGGATGACAGATAAATGGAGCACGTGGTCAGTTGACGTATAGGACTTGAAATTAAATTTTCGTACGTTATATACGGGGTGTACGAAAAGTAATGTCTTTATCGGTCCGACTGGTTAGTATGGAGGACGACAGAGAAATTGGAACGTGTGGCCAATTGGCATGTGGGAGGACATTTTTTTTTCTTTACGTTATATACAGGGTGTACGTGAAATAACCAGTTTTGTTTGTTAGCCGGGTAATTAGTCTGACAATCAGTGTATCAGGTATGACGGATAACAGATATATACTTGGTCCATTAGCATACATTAATTGCTTCCTCTCGTGTAGTACGTGTCTTCTTTTCCCTTATTTTTAACAGGGTGCATCATTCTACTACCGTACCACCCTCTGTCGTCCCGTATGGAAAACTTTTAGTCTCGTCAACCTCCCTTATACCTTGTATATATATATATACATATGGCTATAGGATCTCGCTTCATGAAGATTCCCCCATACTCTACTCTGCTCTCTACTCGACGCGACAGCTACTCAATCCAGCGCGCTCGTTCCCCTCGGTTATTAAGTCCTCGGGAGGGCGACTCTCGCCTCGCTCGTATGAGGTTTCGAGAGAGAGAGAGATTAAGAAATAAAAAAAGGATTTTAAAAAATAAGAGAAAAAGAGGGGATGAAAATAAAAATTGTTGATCGAGGTTCGGAAGGGAGAGGGGGGGGGGGGGTTCATCTCGGTACTCGATGTTACATCGCGAAGATTACAAAAAAAATTATTTGGTACGTTGGTACGCCTGTTGATGCGATTTTTATGGTGCGTTGTTTTTTTTTTCTATTTTTCTTGAAGTGGGGAATTTTTCATTTTTCTCTAATGCGGATGGTACGACTGGTATTTTTTTTTTTGTTTTGAGTAACTAGTTTGTTCTTTTTGCTGTTATTTTTGCATCTTGGATTAATTATACGATGCGATGTTTTTTATGCAATCTTTGAAATCTCTCACTGAAATGAGATAAACTTCGTGACTCGTTTAATTCCGTTGTGTTGGCAGCACTGCTGACGTTGCGGCACATTCACCGCGGCCTTCGGGCATCATTCACTACTGGACTGCCGCTGAACTTTCGTTATGCACACGCCTTTAATTGGATTTTTCTCAAAGTACTGCAATACATGGTGTAAACCCGGTTAGATAACGAAGCAACAAATTTTTCTTGAAAACCGACCAAAAAGAAAAAAAGAAGCCATAATTTAACCTTATTTGCCATTTTTTCCACGATTATTTCGTTACATCGAGCAAGAAACGTCAATTCACCTGATCATTATTTTAGTAACTATTAAAAGTTCGGTCGATTAACGAACGCGCGCAGATATAAGGATATCAAATATTTCTTTATCCGTATAATCAACTTTGACTATCCACAGATATCGAAGACATTATCTGCCTTTGTAATTATCTTTAAAAAAAAAAAAAAAAAAAAATGCCAACCGACACCAAGATCGTATACCAAGTATGGCAAAGCTATTCGCCACGTGGCAGCTTGACAAGTAAATAATGAATAAAGTCATCGTATAGTCCGGCTAATCGAATGGAATTTTCACGCATCTCCATTGCATTTTTGCTTCGTTTCACAGCCACGTTAATCTGCACTAATTCATGGCCAGCAGGACGACTCTCGACGGCAGCAAATCAACCACTGAGGTCGGTTAAAAGCGATTGCGGCTGCTGGTCCATTGATTGCTGTTTACGTGCGATCATAAAGACGTCATTACGTAATCCGAAAAGTACACTCTCGTATGCAATTTAAAAGCTCCCCAATACCCGTTACCATACCGAGGTTACAGAGAAAGAATCTTTTGGCATGACTTGTACCTCGTAAAACGTAACCGTGGATCCATCCACAGGATCTTCCTCAGTTTCTTTTTATCAGTCCACCGTGATTAACAAACTTTTTATTGCATCCCCTGACAAAAATATTTCATCTAACCCCTTAAAAAAAAAAATCAAACCTTAAATCGAAAAAGTAAAAAAAAAAAAAATTTTCCAAATTTTTCATCCATCCACAAATCCTCGAGTAGACCTGTTCGTTTGCCCGGCCCTGAAGTTCTGCCCACCTGACGTCACGCACCTGTTCTCTCTCCCAGAGAATCCACTCGCGGCTGACCCATTACAAGAGCGCGGCTTTTCTCCGCGATTTTATGCCGCAAGACACACTCGCCGCGTAAATCCAACAGCCGCGTTTTCAACGAGCGACTCTTATTAAAATCCCGTATAAATCGACCCGTGCTTATAAGACTCCCAACTGTCTAAGGAAACTTGCCGCATCCATATACATATATATATATATATAAAACTTTTTTTTTTAAACCATACCATAAATAATCATCTAGATAATATCGTCGTTATCTATCACAGATTAGCTCATCTTAGAAATCTCGCGATATCCGAACGATCTTGCATGAGTTGCACAATGCATCCTGAAACGACCTTGAAACAAGTCCGACCCGCGATCATCTCGCGGAAAAGTGCCGATCCAAGAAGAGGGGCCGGGGGGGAGGGGGGGAAGGTACGAGGGGGCAGATGGGAGGCAGAGACGAACGTGAATTAATGCGACGTGGAAGTTACGTAAGGCCCAAGGCGTGTATACATCGCGCGGATAGAGCGCATCAAGAAATTCCTCGAGCGTGGAAAACCTTAAGCTCGTACGCACACGTGAGATACATGCGTACATGTATGCTGGATATATATTTTTTTATCAGTAAGACACAATACAAAGTAATCGCATGCGAGATAAATCTTCCCGTCATTCTTTATCTCCGCTAAATGCTAACATAATAGGATCAATTAGATGGCATAAATAAATAATTTATTTGTTACGTGTAAAAAATTCAAAAAATTTTTTTTTTTAAATCCAATTTTTTTTTTTTTTTTTTTAATTTTATCACACGGCCTATTCCCGTTAAACGGAAGTGGCCAGTCTGTATATTTCACCGGGTCAGTCTGGCTGCATTGACTTCGTTGCTTTTCACCCTAAGGAAACCACGGGGTCCCATATGCAGAGCGCGAAACCGTTGAGAAGGTATAAGGAAGAGGATTCGTAAGGGGAAACGTATATTGTCTCTCTCTCTCTCTCTCTCTCTCTCTCTCTCTCTCTCTCTCTCTCTCTCCCCCCTACCCTCCCCTGCCCCTCTCTCTCTCTCTCAACCACCTGTAGCTGCCGTTCCGGAGCTGCGTTCTCCAAAGCAGCTCTCACGCAACGTCATTAATAATAACACGTACGCACGTTTCGGAGTAATAAAAATATCACGTCGCTCTCATTTATAATAGCGGATACCACGTGGCGGTAGCCATATTGGTTCTCGAACTCTTATAGCCCGTCGATGGATGCGCAATTTGTAGTCAAAATAGAGACTCAAAATTCACTATCATTCACTGCGGCCCAGCTGCACTGTGACTAACGATCAAGCCAACAAATAGTCAAGCAGTGTTACTGATATCAATGACGTAGTCAGGTAGCATAGCCGTGACACACTACCATTACCGACAGAGTCAGCGGTCGGTACAGCCACTCCTAGTCTTCCATTACGATATTGAAGAAACTTTCGAAAATTGTTGCCAACGCTTGGAGAATTTATTTTAAGAAAAAAAATCTTTTTTTTTGTATTCTTCCCGGATACACCGCATTTTCATTCGCGCTGGAATTATTGTTTATGCATTTATTTATCAGTAAGGTCCTCGCTGGTTGGTTGAATTTTCCTGGAATTCACAATAGCGTTTGTGTACGCGTGTCTAGTAACTCGATTTATATTACGTAAGCTACGTGGTATACGAGTCAATATATTCTTCGTCCTCTTAGGGACTTACGTATGGCGTTACGTTGTTGGTACCGCGCTTACGTACGTTGGTGCACATGATTTTTACGTAGGCAATGCACTTTGGACGTTATTACATAATAACGAGAGAATGTGGAAAATGAATGTCAGACAAGCTCCCTAAAGTCTGTACCGCTGAATGTTTTTTTATTCCTAGCATATATAACGCATAGGGATATTCAGGGATTTTTTGAGTTTTTTTTTTCGATATTAGGCTTGAGGTTGACATTACGCAAGATCAACGTGGGCGTGTCCTGTCGTCCTTTCGACATTCGCATGAAATCCACGTGGTTGGTAAAAAAAACGTAATTTTTTTATTTTGAAATATTTCTCGGTTGCCCGCGTCACGTGGCAAAGAAACGACGCCTGGCGTCGGTTGATCCCTCGGCAATAGATTCGCGATAACTATGCATTTCGTATTTCGATAGGTTCCTATATACAGCGAATCGCGAAGACGGATAATTAAACGGCCTATCGCGATTAATTAATCGTTTAAGGTAAAACCTTGACCATATATATATACACATACATAGGTATATATACATGCACAGTATATACATATATTATTATTATTCGCTTAATTCCTTTTTCTCGTGTCGGACCGTGCGAGACGGATACCGGGAACTCGTTAAAGAAAAATGTTGATAAAAAAGAAATCAGGAGTTAGAAGATACGTATATATATATTTTTTTTTGTTAAAAACAAACCTGCAATGGTTACTAGGGATCTTAATTTTTAAAATCTTCTTTTTTTTAGCTTTCAAAAAATTTTTCATTTTCCTTTCTTTTCGTGTAAAACTTTACGTCTATCAGTCTTCCTCGTTTCCTCGTAAGGCTTTTGGGAATCCCTACTGGCCACGAAATGACGATCTCGTGCCGCGCAGACTCTAGACGGATACATATGTAGCGACTTGTCGCTTGAATATTTATGTCCGGCCTCTACGAACGAGAAAATGCTGCATTCTGGAAAGAGCGCGTTCTGATTTATATGCGATCGAATCTCCAGTGCCGCTCAAACGGCGCGACCACGCGGCTACCATCCGCCGTTGGATTCACCTACGATCGATCGATCGATCGATCTTCATACTAATTGATAACGCGAATTGTCTTTTATCATAATAAAGATATTGCTCGGCTTTCGCTTTGCATAATAAACAAGTAACCGCCTACCCTATTACATATGTGCGTAAGATAAGAACTCAGTGACACATGACAGACCAAAATTCACAGGCAGCCGAGAAACTCGTATTAAAGAAAAAAAAAAATTATTATTATTATTAATTTCCATCGAACGTAATTACGTTCGATGTTTATCAATAAAATAAAATATATGATTTATCCGATCGATTAGTAGCCGACAACATTTAACATGTCGTTTCTCACTTCGTGCCTCGTTATTTCTCATTCGAATTTCCCGCCCTACTGTCCTCGCCTTGTTTCACCGCCTGCTCGACCAGGCGCGTCAACCTTTTTTTTTTCATCCAGTTCAAAGGGTACAGGGGGGGGGGGGGGGCCAACTTTTGGGCAATTCAAAGGTCACGGGGGATATTTTACGTATCGCTCGCTAAAATCCTTCTGGTCCTCGCCGACTTATATCTGATCTACCGAAAATTCAATTACCCCGGAGGAGCTGGGACTCCAGAGTATAGAGGGTGGCTCATATTCTTTAGGGTTCCTATTCACGTGAGCTAACCTATAAGCGAACCCAGGCGAACCACGTAAACCGAATGCTCTCCGGCTTCTCGGGTTCCTCTTACTTTGCCTCAATCTTTTGATAGCAATACCGGCAATTAAGATTGCGCGCCAGCGCAATTGGGTCGAAAGTAATTGCACTAGGCTCGTTTCGATATCTCGCGAAGCGTAATGATATAATTACCAGTAACGCTGGTTTCGCTGATAATTTTTTTTTGGTTTTTTTTTCAAAAATTTATCCCTACGTGAGACTTTTTTTTAATCGCGAGCAAAGTATATATATATATATATAGATCACTTGCATTCGATTCGGGCACCATCGGATCGGTTCGGCTTTCTTCGTCGCGATTATAATCTTTTTCTATTGATCTATGAAACTTTGTACCGAGACACTTTTACGCATCCGTAAGTATCTTGCGTGTCTGACGAACGGGAAGAAAAAAAAATTATTTACAATTCTCACGTCGCGATCGCAACATTCTTAAACACTGTCATAAGAACTTATGCAATTTAGTTACAATATATTAAAACCATATACATATATATATATATATAATATATGTATATCTATAAGAGAATGTTATATATATATATAACAGTGAAAAATGAAATTTTTTAAAAATCAAATTCAAAATTTTATTTACGTCCGTAACCTGTGCTACGCATGGAAATATAATTTTGAATAAATTACGATCTACGATCGTTACGGTATTTGTAATTATAAATTATATACAGTCTTACGGTTAATGAAACTTATGATAAATTAAATGAATTATAAATTACTGTTCAATGATTCCATAACGCCAAGGCAATAATTAAAAAGGTTTGGTATAATCAACTGGGTAACGCAGGAGAGCTCGAGTTAACGTTTCGATATCACTTGTTTCCGACTAATGGCCGACAACGAAACCAGTTCCCTCAATTATTTTTCGTGCAATCGTCGCTTCGATCGTACGACTCGCGTCGCGTCGGCCTTCGAGTTGGCAATTCCCTGGAAAGCGTAAAAGGGCGCGAACTACCAAAGGTACGTCAGCACGAATTCCAGGAAATCCTTATCTTCGCTGTAGAATTTGAAAAAAAAAAGACAATTAATTCCTCAGATCCGTTGCCATAAGCATGCAAAAGAGAGGATACGATTCGACGATTTTAATGATAAATTATACAGTAAAAAAAAATAAGCAGTCAAATCCGTGAATCACCGTGGAAAAGAAGCTTTTTTTTGGGCTTTTCTGCTTTAATAGAAAATTAGTATCGTCTTACTTAAATTTGCCAAGCTGATCCTGAGATTTCTTACTGGGACCTGGACTGCGTCTAAACACGAAAACCGAATAGCATGGTACTTATGTACTATGTATATATACATATAAAGAGTATATATATATATATACATAAAAGATATAGGTATATGGGGATGCACTGCTGTTCCGCCCACTAAGGCCATCCCAGGGTCTCTCATACGAAAACTTCAATTTTCATTTCTACAGGCTGATTCATCTTTCACAGTCAGTGCAAGTAGCTGTATATGAAATAAATAATAAAGAATGGTATAAAATTTTTTTTTCGGGGAAATTTCAAAAAACAAAAAAATTTCTATCCCGATATCTAAGCTCCTGTCACTTTGACGCGCGCGCAAGATAAATTTGAGACGAATCTGTAAGGATGAAAATTGTTTTTTTTTTTTTTTTTCAAAATTATTATCTCTTATCCCTCGGTAAGACAGCCGAAGCACCACTGGCTCTGATAATTTATGAAGCGTCTTCGCGATTCTTTGATACACAGTCCGATTTTTGGCAAGCGGACCTTCCTCCTCGTCATCGGTACGAGTTTTAATGCGTTTTACGGTCCCGGCCGAAAACCCATCAACTTTTGGAATTACGCGGCAGGTGGGCAAACGTGAGACCCCTTGATATTATTTGCTTGGCAAAAATATAACTCCAGGCTGATCCAGGCGTCATACCTCCTACACAGGACAATGCATATAGTCATTCTGCGTACACGAAGTATATAGGAAATCGAATGATGAATTATAGAGAGATTATTCGATGACGTCAGATCAAATCGATCAAAGCGCTAAGGACACAGAGAAACAGCTGTTGAACGTCATTATGCAGATTCTAATTCGAATAGAAAAAAAAAAATGTTTATATCGCTCCTCCTTTGCGCCCCCCCCCCCCCCCCCTCTTCGAATCCTCGTTTTCTCGTTAACTAAACGAACCATCACGTGCAAGTCGCAGTCCTGCGGAATAAAAGGACGAGGGGAACGTAGAAGAAGATTATTACCCGCAGTAGCTGTCACAGAAGCCTGTCGCGGGACACGCAACCGGCATTTTCATGGAAACTCGCAACAGTGCGGGCACCAGCCGGCAATGAGTTACCAGTTGCCAGTTGCCGTCTATACATATAGAGAAGGAAGGACTCGTCGGTGAGCAGATTAAAGAGAGCAGAACGTATTGGCACGAGGTCGTCCCGTTTCCACTTCCGCGAGGAGTCGCAAAGTCCTGGCGACGACGTGGCTGACGTATGAAAAAAAAGAAGAGTTTTCGGCAAAAATAATTTTTTTACGTCAAAATCAACGTAAGTTCGAACCGGATTGTCAAATTTCAAAAAAAAATTTTTTTTTTTAAATTTGACCTTCAATTAATCAAATTTCAATACTCAGACTCGCGATTAGCGTGACAGTGTCGATTCCTAGACAGTAATTAATTGACGATACATTATAGACATGTGTTGGCCATGATGTGTTCAGAGGAGTAAAACAAATCGTTTGAATCAGCAATTAACACGGCTGCCTAAGTGCCGTCACTGACCCAGACAAGTGGGCCTGATTCGGGCCTCTCCCCCCTCCCCCCCTTTAACCCCCTTGTTAAATCTTCACTTTAATTAGCATACTCTGTCAACCGGGCGACTGTGCTTACGCGCGACGCGGCACCACACGAATTATGCTAATTGCCTTTGTTAGCGCCGACTCGTTATGCGCGTTTAGGCTTATATCTATGACGGCGCCGTTGCAATTACCGAGCCGATGGAAACTCCCGTGTTTTCATCTTGCCTTAAGCGCGCGTTGTATTTCGCTGTCGATCGGAGCCGTTCACGTGATGCCTGGAGTATGGCGGGAAATTTGAATTTATATATTTTGATATTAACAATAAATTTATTTTCCCCCACTTCAAAATTTACGATATGAAGGATCCTTTTGAATTTGTTGATTTGTTTCTTATTGGGGGGGGAGGCGATTTTTCTTTTACCAGGGAAATACGTTGGGTCGTTTATTATCGCAAGATGTGCGCGCGCATACGATTACCCGTACGTGTAACCATACGTCAGGCGAAGTTGCGCACAACCACGACAACGCTCAACCGTCCTGTGTACCGTAAACAAGTTTTATCCATCCGCATATAAAATAAATAAATGGCGCTCATGATGCAGTCCGCCCGGTTGCCTTCCTCCCGTCGGCATACCGGGTGTTCACATCCGTGAAAACAGGCTTCGTAAATATGCACGTTTTATGCATCAATACCGTGCCCGCGTTACGCCCGGAAAGCACGGTCGTGCACAGCCACGTCCAAAAAAGGGACCGAGGACGAAGTAACGTAACTGAGGGGGGGAATGAAAAATTCGTAAAAAAAAAAAGAAGAGGAAACGAAGTAAGAAAGAAAAAGTCCATAGACGCTCCTAATGGAATTCTTCTTCGTAGTTGCGGTTCCGCAGAAACGAGGTCGAATTATTTGGGCGCGTCCGTCAGGTTCGTCGACCTGATTCTACCATAGGTAAAGAAAAAGAAAAAGAAAAAAAAAAGAAAAGACACTCCCAGTATCCATCTCGAAAGATCAAGATACTACGGTATCGAGGTTTATTTGATACACTTCAATAGAGCACATGCAGTACCGTAATAACCACCGTGTATATAGATATACGTTTAAGGAAAACGTGTAGGAGAGAGATGAAGATAGAGGAAAAAAAAATAAAAAAAATAAAAATGAAATAAAAGTAAAGGGAGGAAACCGCAGGTAAAGGGAGAAAGAGTTTAAAAAATTTTTTTAAAAAAATTCGGCCATCATGCCTCGGCAGATAGTTCGTTTTATGGCCGACGCGATTCCGCGCGGCTCTTCGGTCTTGGTTTTACGCCCGACGCGCACTGCGCTCGTTTTCAGCTGTTGCATGGAAATTCGCAGTTTTACTGCCCGACGCTTCTAAGTTATGGGAAAACTTTATGGTTACTCTATGGACTCCGCACTTGTCCGACTCCGCCTACCGCGCCTCTCGCGGACTTTCTTGAATGCACGGCCATATACGCCGGCGGCCACTCATTACGGGGTGTCGAGGAAAGAAAGGTAAAGTCAGATAGGGGATATAATCTCAGTCGGAGTCTAAGAGACTGAAACAGGGCTGGTGCGCATGTCGAGGAAAAGTAATGAGCGACCGTACCGAGGTCTAATATTGTTTCGCAATTTCTATTCCCTGTAGTGTTATATGGGAGAGCTTCGAAATTCACTCACCAGGAGGCGTCGCGATCGAACGAGACAATTCGGCGTTGATTCGATACGCCTTCGATAATATATCGAACGGCTAACTTCACTTTGGACCAAAACCGGACCGTGACACTGATCCAACTTCAGACTTGTCTTAAATTAATCTTTTGTCTCTGCCGTACAGTCACAATAGCAATTCGCAGCTCCAATCGAAGCTATCGATATCTTTTGGTCACGTATCCGATCGCTTCATCCGCCATTATGGATTTTACATTTGAATTCTAAGCGGCTCTTTTCGAGTCCATCGTACTTAATATCCATGACGGCTTCGACCTATCGACTCCCACGATGTTTTATTGGCTGGCTTTTTGTCACGTCATCGCTCGGCTATCCTCGACTCCGATTGGTCCGAATGCCGATCCTCAGTGTCACGCTGAAATTAACCGTTTTAACAAGCGGCACTTTTCGAACGCACCGTTGACCAATAACGGCGGCAGCCAATCCCGGTTTTGGTCGTATCGTATTACGTTCGGAATATGGCGACGAGAGGCGTACTACGTCAGTGGGTGTAGAGACAAGTGACCAAGGAGGAAGACGAGGATAGAGTTGAGAGAGAGAGAGAGAGAGAGAGAGAGAGAGAGTATATATACATACATCATTTTACCTGTATATATAGTAACCTAGAAATATATATATATATATACATATAGAAGATTTGTAAAACTTCTGAACGCTTCCTGCTCTTTCCGGGAGGAGTTCCTGTCTTCTTTCAATTTTTTTTCTAGCTGTCCGACTTCCGGTCGACAGACGACAGCCACGAGCATTGATGCGTACGAAAAAGCGCGCGCACGTCCACGTCGCCCGTTTCACATTAGGGAAATATTCAAATGCGTCCGCGGGACATTGTTATTCTAGCGTGAAAACGGCTGCCGTTGTTACCTTTTATTAATGTAATTTGTTCTATTAACCGTTTACCGGGGTTACCGGGCTTCCTTAACGGTTTCGCTGGTTTAATACGTTCTGTCTCCTTTTCCTTCCCCTATCTCGCTAAACCTCCCCAGCGTTTTGTCGTCGATGTATAATTCATCGGATTCGTCTAAATTAATCCCGAAACTACGTCGCCATTGCTGATTATATCTAAATTTCCCTATTCTCCATTTACCTTCCCCCACCCTTATTCTCTTTTTAGCATTCTCTCTCTCTCTCCCTCATTCTTTTTTGTCTTTTTCCATCAATCTCATTCCTCTTCTTCTTATCCATTCTTCGCGAAGAATCGCTATTTAAACTCCCCGCCATTGCCACTTCCTCCTAGTGGAAAGTACAGAACAGCTGACTCACCGATTAAGATTAATGGACGTGTGCCGTAAGACCGGTAAAACGTTACGTGCGAAGGTTAGACATCAGTCTTTCTGCCATCGGTATCGCGAATTCCCACAGGAAAAGGAACTTGGCGAAACAAAAATTTACAACAAAAATTTTTGCCAAAATTTTAAAAGATCCTCGGTCCACCTGCGAGTGTCGGCATTTTTTCGTATATTTTCGAACGGTCGTGAAAAAAAAAAAGAATCCAACATGGCCGCGAACCACCGTACCAGAGAGTAATTAACGATATCGATTTTTGATACTTTTTTTTTTCCTAATCACTGCTAGGCTACTCAGGATTCGTAAATACCAGTCGGCAGGAAGGTTAGGTGGCATAAAGCAAAGCATAAACGACCCATCGTATACGTTGTTAGACACGGGGTAACCGTGAGATATGATCTATCTTAACGTTACATAACCTCACCTTGCCGCTAAACATAAAGCAATGCTCTCACGTGAGACAGTGCGAGGTGCTGAAGATACGGATCTCCGGCTAACTGTAGAGAGGAGGTAGAAGAAGAAGAAGAAGACGGTAGTGGTGGGGAGGGGAGGGGAGGGGAGGGGAGGGAAGGGGAGAGGGGTAGGAACTGCACCGAACGCGGTGAAGCCTGGGTGAAGCGGCTCTTTTGATTAATGTGTAACATTCATAGAAAACGCTACCAGAAGTCCGAGGCGAGCGGTAACAGTGAAGTTGGATAAAATAAATTACAATTTTTTTTTTTAATTAATTCTGCCACTGGTGCGAGGTAACCCTGTCTAATGGAAGTAGAGTGCTGCATGTGATGTTACGGTTAAAAATCTTTTGATTCAAATTTACAACGTCCATTTGTACGTGGATAAGCAGCATGTACATAATCGGCGTATGGACTGATGATGCGTTAGAAAAAAAAATTTTTTTTCTCTCAATTATAATATCTAAGGCAATTTATTATAAATTTACTTTTTCTTGCGACTCCAATCTTTTTGCCTTCTTTAGCCCATGGGTGTATATATGTATATACTACGAGAATTCTTTTCTCGCGTGAGTTCATCGCTACGGCATATGCGAGCTTATATGTCTGTTCTCCGTTATACATAGGGAGGTGAAAAAAAAAGGGAAAATCTTCAGCTCACGTGAACCAAAAGTCGAGGATAGTTTCGAAAGGATCTTCTTGACTTTTACGGACTTTCGATCGTCTTTCGCATTCACGTCGAACGATTAGGTTACGCGTTAACTAAGATTAATAGGCGACCCTCTCTCTCGTTTTTTTTTAACATAATTAATGAGCGTTGCTTAGATTTATATATAATTTTTTTAACGTCTGTCTTTTTCTTTGTTAACGTCGCTATGTCTGTATAGGTAATCTCCATTTTTTTCATTGGTTTACGTATTGGTTGGATTTATACGGTTTTTTATATCAAATCTCAATGCGAGCATCTATATAGAGATTTTGTGTAGTAAGTTTCTTTGTATTATATATATGTATAATATTTACTATATATTATATATATTGTAACGTATTTTTTCTTTAACCCGATAACGATAGCAAAGTTCGAGAACGACGATCTGTGAGAACCAACCTACGTTACCTTCGTCCGTCCAGCCTTCGTTCATGCATCCGCATGCCAGGCGGG
>JASANN010000452.1:212596-246624 GCA_031762395.1 Calameuta pygmaea
CTATATATATATATATATATATATATATATATATATATATATATAATATACACTATATAACCGGATAGTGTATAGAAGGGAAGATTTCTAGTGTGATAAATCCGACTGAAGGAAGCATGTTCCGTAACTATCTGACTCTAGCGGTCTGGTTTTCGTGTACCCACTTCCCTTTCTGCCGACGAAGTTGCCTGTCTGACTGCTTCTCTGTGCCACCTTATAGCACAGAGACATATTCCATAAGGGTATAGGATCGGACAAACGTAATACGTATTATAATATCTGAAGGTGTGGTTGCGGAGAATCGTGACAAGATCTGGTGAAATTTGTTGATATGATAATTACAACAATATATATATATATATTGTATATATATAAAATAATTATAAATCGCTACGAAGATCAAGAAGATAAAAAAAAATATAACACAATTGAATTTTTCAAAATTTCATCGACACCTAGTTCCACTGACCGACCTTAAAAGTGAACCAATGAGCATCCGCACCGACGTCCCATTCTTTTTCACTCAGTTCGCTCGAAGCGAATCCTCAGCTACAAATTACCTTAACTCGTCTTACGCTATAGCTACAACGAGTTCTCAGGTTCTCGATTTTCCATAAAAGTTAAGAAACACACGCGGCAAGCGTTCGTACGGCATGGCAATTAAACGTTGTAAAATACCAAGTCGGTTTCCTCGAAGATAAGAACTCGACGATGTTTATATCTTAATTCGAACCGGAGTGTGCACTTCGTTAACACGCGATTCTGATAACCACGGTCATGAGCGTAACACACTATTGCTCGTAAGAGCGATCGAGAAAAATGAATTAAAGAAAAATGAAAAGAGAAAAAATTTTGGAAAAAATCTACCAAAAAAAAGTTTTTTTTTTACAAATTTTTCATTCAAATCCAAAAATTCGATGCTCTTGAAATTTCCTTACTTTCCCTTGACTTAAAACGTCAGAATATTATCTGGGAACAGCGATGAAAAATTTAGCACGATAATTCTTTTTTTTTTCCTCAAATCAGTTCGCGTACCTAATGCTCACCGGGTATGTATATTATATATAGGTATAGTCCATGTAGTCGACACTCTTCCTCGTTCTCTATGTAATGGTAAAATGTGACGACCATGGCTTAGTGGGACGCTGACCACGGTATAGGTACGACTCCCGGGGACGAGGATCTACACCTCGATGAGCACAGCACGACATTCTCCTTGTGTTCCTCCGTGCCTCTCCTGGCATCGTTCGTCGTATCCTCCCTACCACTAGTCCCAAGAAGAAGGCCCCCTCCCCCTCCCCCCCCCCCACCTTTGGCACTGTCTCCGTCCTCGAGCACGTCCACCGCGATTGTCCGGTAAGCCATGAGCGAATCGTTCACCGTGACGAAGGTATCCACCTACTACACGGTGGATTCTCTCGACGTGGATTCAGGGCTACCGACATGGGAATCGCCCAAGAGTCCCGGTTCGATGCCATTAATTGGGGCCCCATAGGTCCCATGAAATGCAAACATGACCCGAGTGCCAAATGACCTGTATTGAAATGTACTGGTGACTATTGATAGCGGAAATTTTGAAAAAAATGTTAATTGATATATTTTTGAAAATTATTATTTTGTCCATTTTTTTTATCAAAAAAAATTCAAACCTTCTGACTGTACGCGCTTTACTCGTTACCGTATCTTTTTGCTATGCCGAAGACGCAGCTGCCCCCTGGTGAGAATTCTGAGTACCGATCGACATTGTTTCTTGTATTCTTACGCGATTTGGGAATATAAAGAATGTAAATCCAGAGCGCGTTGCGCTTTTGTTCTGCTCGAGACAAACAGTGACAATGGGTGACTGGTATTTTGTTGTCATAAAAATAAAAAAAAAAGTATAGAGAGTACCTACGTACGTAACGGGCTGAGGGAGAAGAGTGTTAGAGGGAGGTCAGAGGGGGGAGGGAACGTATAAAGAATGATGTAATAACGCGTTATGAATATGTACAAAATAACAAATGGCTTCTGCACAAAAGAACGGAGACGGGGAAAACGTCAGAGACATTCTATATCCATGGTCCGCTTCTGTGTCTCCTCGTCATTGTCCCTTACGTGCGCCCACTACAAAATATTTTCGATCTCCGCTCAGTTGCTGGTTAACAATTTTAGTTTTTTAACTACCTACCTCTGTGTGTATATATATATATATACATCCATGTATAAAGTTATACACGTTATGGATGTGGCTGATATCAGGTTAAGAATCTGGGTTAACCGCAATCCAAAACTTTCTTCTCCATTTCCTAGACCCGCGCCACCTACCTTCCTTCCCAGCCGCCATTTCACCCAGACCGTCCTTACTTGGACGGACGTCGCGACGCGCGGATCAGACTTGGCTAATTACATTTCCACGTCGAGCTTTAATACAAAAGTTTGGCTGAAATCGCGGCCAAAACACGTGACATTCTCACGAAAGTCAGTCCAAGTCTTTCTCGCTCCACTCGGCTTACCTATCGTCGTTTTATACGTCAGGAGTTCGACCTGAAGTTAGTCGGGAGTCCCGGTGACCGTCGCGCCCGCCACAAGTCTAGGCTATGGAAACTTTGTGAAACTTTCCAAGGTTCGGTTACGTAACAGTTGATCTTTTTTTGCTCGTAATATTTTTTTTTTCAAACTTTTATTATATCTTTATTCTCTCTTAGGTCAGTTCGTGCAATTTCTTCGGGGAGACTATCGGACTTTTTTTTTTTTAATGCATTCCTAAAGGTTCGCTCGGTAGGGGCGACGAGAGCTGGATGAAAAACGCGATGATAAATAACAAAAGCGCTGCGAGCGAACCGACGGGGGAATTTCGTTGTCGAGGTGGCACTGCGCATCACCGATGCCAGGCAGGAAGTGGGAACCGCCGAAGCACAAGGGGAAAGGCAGGAGGCAATGCAATGCATTGTGGGAGTGAGCGGGCGAGTGAAAAAAAAATGAAGGAGAAAAAAAAGGAGGAAGAAAATAAAAGCATTATAGCATTATGTGAGCGAACGGGCCCTAGTGACGCATTTACACGGCTGTTATTATCCCTACGGCCCGTGGAATTGTACGTCGAGTTACTCGCCGTTCGAACTCGACATATGTCGCCACTGTGCGTGCGCAACGCAACGCGTGCTTTTTCCATCGAAAAAATTGTCCGCGACAAGAAAGTAGAAAGTGCACGCGATGCCGCGTGAATTTTTGCCAGACACCCCTTGTTCTCATAAATGCGATAATAATGCATATTGATAATTGATCTTGTGGAAATTTTCAACCAATTTTTTTCCTTTTCCCAATATTAACGATCGCACGGTACGATTCGATCAATTTCGTAAAGCGTGCGTGTAAAACGAACGTGAAAGGGTTAATGCATTTTTAATGTAACATTATGTTAGGATTAAAAAAAAATGTTGACAATTTATCTTTTCACTTTTACGAATTTACAATGAGATCCAAGCATTTCGACTGTATCGTCATTTGCAGCATTCGCGTTCATAATCAATCTGACTCAGGGCGGTACCCGGTAATCGAAGGACCCAACCCCTAGGAGTTTCCGGATCCCTCAATACTACTGAATCGGTCAGGTTCGAAACTTCATCCCTTTACCAAGAGACCCTCGTTTCGCCCTTAGCCAAATCCATAAAAATTTTTACCCTTAAATCCTTCATCTCCCAAGCATCCCGCCATCCCGAATCTCCAGCATCCTCCCACGAGTGCTCCTCACCACTACGCTACTGGCATCTACTCGTGTATGAATTCCTATAACGGTCCAAGAGACGCCGACGCCCAGCGGCGTCTCTTGGAACCAGACACGGAGGTGGAGACCCCACGCGAAGAAGCTGGAGAAGCGAAGCTAATTCGATTTGTCCGACGCGCCCTTTATAACTCACCACCGGCACGTTTCTGGCCCCGAAAACGACAACACTGCCAGCAGGGGGTTGACGGCACTGATTGCCGCCAAGTGGGAGCGAGAAAGAGAGACGGCAGAGCAGAGTGAAGCATCATAGGCAGAGGAGGAGTGACGAAGAGGGGATGAAACTAAGGGGAACCCCCGCAATGCCTGATCTCGATGACGGATCAGCAAGTTGGGTTAGGTTGCTCCTCGCGAACAGGTAGTCCGATATGCGTGATTATTTATTGTGCCCATAGATTGGATCATTCATTCCTACCGGTGGGGTGTCCACGCGTAGGGGCTGACATGTTGAGAAACGATTTCGTATAGGAGAAACGATACCACGAACAATCCTGCAATTTTACCCGTGCTCGATATCAAATGATAAAGACGCAGCGAAACGATCGGAGTCGTCCATGTTTTTTTTTTTCAAAATATTTATCAGAAAAAAAAAGTTTTTATAACGCAAAAAATTCCTATGATCGATCAAGCTTGGAAATTATTATGCGTGGATTTTCATTCAGACGGCCGATCGCTCCTACAGACTTATAGCTCATAAATATTAAAAACCTTTGCGATTCTCGCATGGGTACGAATAAACTCGTTTTATTTTAGTTCTAATACCCACCGCTACGGCCGGTTAGTCGCTCATTGAGTATGCATCAGCGATCGACAGAGGCCGTTACGAAGTTCTCGCCCGAAGGTACGTCGGAAGCCGCGAGACTTGCTCTTTTCCCCTCTTGCTATCTCGCAACTGGCTCTATATCCATTCTCATTTTTATTCTCCATACTCTATACCCGATAATACGTACAGTCATAAACGTACTTACGTACACAATCCGCACCGCGTACATAACCCATACGCAAAGTCGATCCGAGGTTTCTCTCGTTCCTAAGCCATAGGCCCATCGTGTATTAGGGCCGCCGTTCCTCCCTCCTTTATATTTATATATTCAAAAAGTCTTCGTTCTAACTCTTCACGGATATCTGCATACACTTTGTTTAACCCGTATTCTTTCATTCACGTCTTCCCCGAGCCTAACGTCCCAGCCGACCGTAAGATTCCGCCATCTTGTGCGCAGAAGTTGACAAAAGCACGTACTGCGCATCGAACCGAAGCAATCCCGTCAACGACAATCTTTCGTAATCCTATTCTATATCTATATCGCGAAAAACATTCCACGTCTCGCAAGCATCTTTATCTCGAGAAGAAGACTTCTGAGAGTATAAATATATTACATTGAAAAAGATATATATATAAATATATAATATATACATACATATATACCGCTAACGAACATCTGTATCCAGTCAACAGCGTAGATGGCGCTGCGGTAATAAATATCAATAAAAATACATTCGTAAGCGTTTTACCAACAACCAAACAGCCACCAATCTTGCGTTTGGCTTGTTCGCCAAACAAAAGCTACGTCAAAGATGTCTCGGAGCTCCCGCGTACGACTCTTTGTCGGATGGCACCGAGTGCGCACGCGCGCGATGCGTTACGTTTTTCAGCGCGCAATTAGAAAGAGATTTATTCGCGGCGGCACGCACCCGCATCCCGGGGACAAAACCCTGCGGTACTTTTACAGAGCGGCGAGCCAAGAGGAAGATGGGCATCCTGGGGGACGGTGAGCATACCGTGCCGATAAACAAACGAGGAATCGTTTCGAGACGGGCAGTGGGTACCAACGTGAGACAATGCGACGCAGGTAGATCTTTTTGCGAATTAGCGCTCAGATGCGCACTGCGCTTTTAATGAACTCGTTTTGACGTGACGCCCTGGGACCGATTTCTTCACTTTTGCTCCCTTACTGTATACATGTATATATCGCTATAGTAGCCTCGATCATACTTCTTCAAAATAGTTCCTACGTTGGTTCGTAGTTGGTATGCCTGCAAATGTAACGTGGCCGTCACTGACGGGTTCGCGATTTTCTTAATTAAGGTAACGGATTTTGATTGACGTCGAATAAAGCGCGAATTTATCTTCCTCGGGCGCGGTTGCGCAATCTGCGTATTATTTTTTATTAATCGAGGTAGATTTATTTATATCGTAATTATATTCCAATTACTGAACTTAGGCCTGGAGATTTAGGTGGAGTAACGCGTATCGAGGTGGTTTACGAAATTTATGAGGTTATGTATACTCGGGATTTTTCATTTAGACTGATTGAAAACTTGATTGGGTACTTCAATCTGTGTTTGGTATGTCTGTACCTATTTGATACGTTACGTGCTTACTTGTTGTATGGAGTTACGTAAGATTCGAGTACGCGTCACGTGTAGGCTGCGCGTGTGTCATGGACTCGTGACGGAATGATAGGAGAAGAGAGATGAGAAGAAAAAGAAAACAAAGACTGCTGTGCAATCCTGAAAGGTGCGCAGGCGTAAGATCTTCGTCGTATATATATATATATATATTCATAAATAATTATAACCCGGGTAACCTCAGGAGATTCTTCCTACTTTGGTTAATTTACAAAATTCTTATCTACGCTTTAGTATAATTTTCAAAAATGACAAAATCAATAGAAATTTGTCTTTTTGATTACAGGTGAAAATTTGGTTCCAAAACAGAAGGAGCAAGTACAAGAAGATGATGAAGGCGGCGCAACAGGGTGGAGGTGGCGGTGGTGGACAGCACGGTAGTTTACTGGCCGGAGGTACAGCTCTACCTGGTGGACCATCTCCGCAACCAGGTCAACCAGGAGGACTTATGCAAGGAGGTTAGATTTTTGGCGGGAAAAAAATGGATTTGAATATTTTTTATACCGTAACATATTTTTAATCGTACGATGCTCTTTTATCGGTTCCAGGTGGCGGCAGTTCGGTCTCTGGTAGTCCGACGACAGGGTACCTTGGCGGCATGGGTGGTGGAGGTGGCGGTCACACACCCGGAAGTTCGAGTCCAGGAAGCGAAATGTCTCCTCAGCATAACGAGAGTCCTCCCGCACCTTCTTGGCCTGGTGAAATGAAGCACCATCCTCACCCTCATGCACCACCTCATACTCATCATCATCCGCATACGCCTGGACATCATCCTCCACCTCCACCACCTCCTCCACATCACGCGGGTTACATGCCTCAGTATTCTTGGTATCAGGCGGATCCTAATCCGGGATTACTCACGTATGTATTTTCATCATTGTGCGAATTGCCGTGCTGTGGATGGTGTTAGATATTTTTTTAACCCTTTTTCTATTTTTTTTTTTCTTTCCATCTTCCAGGGTCTGGCCAGCGGTTTAACGAAGACGTCGGGAACTCGATTTCGGTTCGGCAAGATCATCTTCGCAGCCCTGAAGACGACGCATCGTCTGACACGTGGATATGCAATGTCGCTGTCCTCTTACGGAGACGCAGAGAGAGAGAAATTCGTTATGTTAAATATGTCTAGTTGTCTTAACGACGGTACCAGGATACTTTGGTACCGGCGGAATAATTAAAGAAAGAAGAGCAGAGACAGTGAAGTGTTGCGTTAACGAATTAATCGAACTCGTGTATAAAATATATGTGCACAGTGCGCCATCAAGTGTTTACAGACTGTTTGGAACAGTGAACTCTCGTTGGTTTTCATGATGGTGACTAGACGGAGTACCAGTGATATATATATAATATATATATATATATATATATATATGAGTGAGCGTTATGTAAAAAAACTGTCAAAAAGATAAACAAGAAGAAGGTATGACTAATTGTGCGAATTAAGATGTAAATTAATACGAGACACTTTTCGCAATAACACTCTTCTTGTGGTTCGAGATATTATTACTGTACTTGAGTACTTTTTGGAAGAGCAAAATGTGCTAAACGAGACTCTGGATCAGCCTCGATCGATGGCGATCGATTACCAAACTCTAGTTGGGATGTTTTTTTTTTTTTAATTTTGTGAAAATTTCGTTAGATGTCATTCGGATCGGATGACCGAGGGAATAAAAGCTAATCTGTAATTTAGAGTGTTTGTTCATGCTGGTTGCTAGGAATGAGAAGAAATTGGCAGACTTTTCAGCATCTTCACGGCGACGATCTTTAAGGATTCCGAGGATCTTCTCAGACTGTCACGATGATTTCTTCTGTGACGCTTTCGTGCAGTGTTAGACTATAGACTGGGAATAGAAAGGTAGAATGGGGGAAAAAAATAGTAGGAAACTGAACAAAAAAAAAAATGAGCGTGTTTCCTCTGGCTAATGATGGAGGGCGTTCCGAATCATCGTGCGTGAGTGTCGCATCGTTGGAAATAAGCTTGAATGGAGAACTGAGTAAATATATATATATATATATTTTCTTGTATTCAGAAAGACATTTTTTATCCTTGATTTTCTTCTCTCTCTCTCTCTCTCTCTCTCTCTCTGGCTCTTTTGTCCTGGGACAAAATATTAAATTTGACAAATTTTCTAGGGAAGCAAATCGTTAACGTTCCTTTTCATAATTTTATCTTTAAATACAGTCGACTTACAGTTCACCGATTTCGACAGTGGATTTGTCCGCTTTACGAATTTCGTAAAATATATTAAAGCGAAGGAAAACAAAAAAAAAATAAATGTAATTGCAAAAATGTCAAACGCCGTCTGTATTTCCTTACGGTGGTTGTAAAATAATAAAATCCTAATGACATTTTTGTGAGCCAAACGAGGCAATCATGCTGGCAATATAATCAGCGTGTCCCCCCCTTTCCGGATGATGCAACTCGGTGGGTCCCCACCGTAAAGGTACACGGGAGAAAAGAGAGAAAGAGAAAGAGGCAGGAGAGATTCGAGAGGCTGAAAAATATATATATACATGCGCACGCGTAAAAAAAAAGAGAGTAAAAAAAGTTGCGCGCGAAAGAGACGATCATTACGTTACCAAGTGCCGTGCGCGTTCATTAAGGTCAGAACGATGAAAGAAGAAAAAAAAAGAAAATTGTCGGAAAAACGGTACCCAATGACCGCGAAGATTTTTTTGAGTTCGCAAAACAAGGCCCCACCGATTTTATAATTTTACTTCCATATTTTTCTTTTTTTATTTCTTTTTCGAAACGACCAATATCCGTTTCTTCGTTTCCCTTATTTTTATATTCTCATCCTTTCGGACGTTCGTATTTTCAAGAGAAAAAAAAAATAAAAGGCGAACGACACCCGTTACGTCTTTGCGCAACGTTACGTCGTCGTGACGCTCACCACGTGTCTTGCAACCTCCTCGTAAGATCTTAACCAGTCCCTTTATACGTGGGAAGAAAAAGAGAGAGAGAGAGAAAAAAAAAGATAAAGAAAAAATATCACAGCTCCAAGAACGAACGGCATACTAATATCCATAGGACAAAAGTATAACCCCAAGAAACCAGCTGTGATTTCTTGTGGCAATGGTTTTCCCTTCGGGCCCTCCCCCCCACCCCCCCCCCACCCCCCCGCCACTCGTTCTATCTGTAGCAGTGCTGTGCGACGGCCATTTCAGGCCCCGCGTCTAATCAGCCCGGTGGCCATCTTGCTGCTTACGCAACAACCTCAAAGTATCTCGAAACGAGCCGAAACCGTAAAAAAGTTACTCGCTCGCGGCATAATAGAAGGAAGCGAAGGACTCTGGCTTAGTTAGCCCCTTTGCTGACCCAAATACTAACTGTACAGAATAGTCGCTCTCGTGAGAAACGTACCTTCTTTTAATGCTGTTTCTACCTGCGTACAACAGTCTAAGTACCTCGGACGGTTAATACGTTTTGACGGATAAAACATCGCGGAAAAATTTCTAACCTCGAAACGAAAGTCTCCAAAGGGCCTTGTTACGACGAAGAAAATGTTTACGAGTCTTTTTCTGTCGCGAAAAAAGAAAAAGAAAAAAAAAGAGCGCCTACGAAAATTGGATGAATGAAATTAAAAAAAAAAAAAAAATGGCCGTACTCAACGTCGCTGTTAGTTTCCCCTGTATAGATAAATCGACGCTAGGCTACGCGTTAATTATGTAAGATACGTCAAAGATGGATAATTAATTATACAACTGTATTCGGTCCGGTGCAATAAGACGCGTTGTCGACGCTTTAGACGCTCCTGAGTTCCTAAATTGCGATACGAGCGATTTGAAAACGCGGCATGATATATATATATATATATATATATATATGATGAACAAAAGTGACAAAAAAAGAAATTAAAAAAGAATACCTTTAACAAAAAAAAGTTTTTGACTTACCACGTGAAATTTGAGTATTATCAATAAAAAAATTTTTTTGGACCTTATGCTGCGACCTCAATGAACCTCGTAATCGCGATACGTGTAAGGAGAGTGAAAAGTATCGAAGAGCGAATATTTTGGTGAAAACGAAAGAAAAATTTGCGGGAAGACTATGTAATTTCGAAAACGGCGATGAAAATTGTGTGAGACTTTGTAAAGAAAAAGAAAAAAAACAATTTTTTTTTTATTAGCGTTACTAGCCCCAGCCGCTTAGGTGCTCGAAAGGATCGATCCGTAGGTGGTGACGAGAAGTCGAGGTCGATCCTTTGCTAGCGTGTAAATATCGCGCTGGGACCACCCTCTAGCCTAACCTAACTCTAACCCAGTCCAACCCTAACCCAACATCCCCTATACGTCCATCCAACCAATTTCTCCCCTCCAATCTTCATCCCTATCCGTACCGTGGTATCAAATAAGCTATACATGGATCTGTGTAAAGTATAATAATGTGATAAGCGTGTAAAAACAAAAAATCGTCTATAATGATTAATGACACAAGCAAGTCCCCAGTTTATTGATTTTACCAAGAAATGCTACCCTTGTACGATGACGACGACGATGATGACGAATTACGAAGAGAGCACTATAGATATTATAAAAAAAAAAAAAACTAAAATACCTTAATTATGATTACTACTGTATAAAATAATAATAATAATGAATTAATTCAATTTAAAGTACTCTGCTGTCTCGTCTTTTATTTTTTTCTCTCTTGGACCACCATACACGTTACTATATCGCTTGGACACATAGCCGTTAAAATATTATTATTAATTTTTATATTAAAGATTATTCTTTATACAGTCATTTTTGTAGCAGATAACATGGGCCGTTTAAAGAAAATCATTCTTTATTTTTGCTACTAACTGTACCTTCATCCTGGATGGCTATCAGCTGTTCAAAAAATTAATTTTGATCCTGGGTATCGATGAGGAGTCAATCAATTTTTGATTAGGGCCCTTATCACGTTATACGGTAAGTAAGAAAAAAAATCAAAAATTTTTTTTAAAAATTTAACAATACGATTCAACGTCACGATCTAGATCGTCCAATACACTTAGTTGTGTGTAAAGATCATCGAGCAGATATCCAATGACCCTGATGATTTAGGCAGAAAAAGGTATTTTCAATGGCTGCAATTTCGGTGCGGTTTTTCATCGCGTAAACTTACACCGTAGCTCGCTCAAGGAAAAATCCCAAAATCCTGACAATGGTCCATAAAAGTCTTGTAAGGACGCGCGTGGAATACAAAAACGTATAATGGACACAATACCTGAGAAAAAGAAGAAGGAAAAAAAAAAGAAATCTTCAAAGATCTTCACGGATTCTCTCGACTGGAAGGCGCCGGTATTCATCTATGAGAAGAGTCCATATAGGTGGAACGAGGCTCCCAAAGAAGATTACGTCCCGAGTGGATGTTTATTCGGCCTCTTCATTCTTCAGCCAGTGGACAATGTGTCGTGTATAAGCAGAAGCAACCTGACACTTCATTATATCCAAAGAAACAAGCCGCCACTTCACCGCAACGAATTTCACTGTACTATTTGATATACTTGAGACAGCGAAGAGAGTCTGAGCTACGTGTAAGTGTCTCATTGAGAGTTATCGAAACGTACTATAGAGACTGTTTATATTCCCACGAGAATGATACATCCACAAATCCACCTAATAATATATAAATATAATAACAACAAATTTTTTTTAACAAAAAAACTCTAATAATTTAATATAATCACGAATATCATTATTCGTTATATTAAGATACAAGTATACACCTATATATATATGTACAGTATAATGTATTACGTCACAAGCATACTATAGTGCATGCTCAGTGCAGTCGCACCCGTAGCACTAAGAGGCGTCGAAAACAATGCCTGGATTTCGTGTCGTCCCTGTTATCGCTATCAGTAATCATCAAGCGCGCCTCTTCCTATGGGCATTTTAACTTCCTCAAGCCCTAAAGCAATTCTCGCCAATGCGCAACCAGCGACGCGGTTGCTCAACCTTAAGCAATTAGCATTTAACCCACATTAGATTTGTTGGGCACTCGAGTCGCGCGGTGGCACTAAGCGACTCGGAGCAATGCTCAGACCTTATACTGACATCCAAGAGACAAATGGCCGTCGCTTAATGTCTGTCGGGTGGAAAGGGTCAGGAGGTCGAACGAGTTGTAAGACGGTTGAGGACGATATCGAATAAACAAATGAGTGGGAGTCGGAGGAAGTGCTCGATATAAGGCTGTGAGGTCTGCGCGACGAATTATCTCAAGACTATCCCGAGGTCTTAAATCCGCTTTTACTATAGCATTTTTTTCCCGTGGTTGTTGTTATCATTATTGGTGTAAATAAAGGTATAATAAAATAACGGTGCGCGAGCATAGAATAAATATAGGGTAACGATAAACTCTGTTACGTGCGTTTGTTTGGGCTTGATTATTTATTGATTGGAAACAACCCTTATTTTAAGGTTAGGTCACTCGGGCAACGTAGGGGCTGTGTATTTTTTTTTATTTTCAACAGGTTCGAATAATTTTCTAGGTTAAGAAATTTCTTGGCTGATCTTTTTTTTTCTAATCTAAAAATATAAGGGTGCAAATGGAGGACCCAAGGGATGAAAAAGGTCGGATGGGCTGGTCGGGCTGCAATTTGCGATTCCACGCAGCGAGAAGGGCGTGGCGGACGCGCGTGGTGTTGCTGGGCTCGTTTGCGCGACATTGTCGACGACCCTAACCCCCCCCCCCCCCCCTTTGACCCGTCTCTAGGATTTGATCTCTTCTCATACGAAACCCCTCATCTACGTCTAACAAGCTAATCTAATTTTTTGATATCGATAGAATCGAATTAAGGGTAATCTTTGAAAATCATCCCTTAAATAGGAAGTTATCGTGTCAATGAAAAATATTCGATAACGGATCGATGCTAGGAGTGGAAATAAATATTGAAGGCCATAAGGGATGAAATTTTGACATTTTTGATATGGAAATAAAATATTTTATATAGGACAAATTTTTTTTTTTTTTCCATACCACCCTAAAGACTTAACGGCTCGTTCCCTGGTCGTGTACCGTTACAAAGTTGCAACGGAACGCAACGTAAAACTTCATGGTTACGCATGCGCACGCTTCGCCTTCTGCTCCTCCAGGTGGCGGACTCTGTGTACCGCGTACAAAGCTTAAAAAGAACGAGCTACGAGAACCCCGCCCAATGGATCGTGTACCCCGTTTAAGGGTTGCGTAGGGAGGAAGAGGCCACGTGGCTACCAACACAACGTGCCTCTTATTCTGCCCCATGGAAACACGCGATCTCGAACTATGGGCGCGTTACAATTCGGGGTAAACTGACAAACGGCAGAACTCAAACACCTTTACGGTTTAAGGTTGGGCTCTAAGGTGGGTCAATAAAGTTAACGAGAGAAAGGAAATAAAAAAGAAAAAAAAAAAGATCGAGAGAAAGGCATCTTTCTATCTTATCGTCAGACTGAGAAATTAGTAAAAAAAAAAAATGTTTTTCACTTCGAACACGGTCGGTGAACTTATTTTTTTTTTTTTTCAAAAATCCAAAAATCTTCAGTCCTCGCAGGTCCGCTACTTGGGATCCCTGCCCTAAGACTTTCTAATGCGGTCACTTTTTTGGTACTCGAAGATCGTATCTTTTTCGAAAATCCGTGCAAAATAAACAGGTTTAACGCTGGCAGACCTTTTTTCAAATGGAACGGTAGCTGAATGGGATGCTTAAACCTTGTTGGACAGCGGTCGTGTGTCTGACCCTCTGACCCACTCGAGTTGGGGTCCATTTGAAAAGGGCCTGTGACACTAATCTGACACCCCTGTCCGCTTAACAACCTCAGATCTTATCCGTCGGCAACCCCTTACGACAGACCAAATTACAGGAGTATCAAGAAGCCAATGAATATAGGTAACGAGAGATTTTCCATATATAAAATGCATCTGTCCTTTCCTAAACACCCCGTATAATTTTCTACCAGGATTAAATCGAATAAAAATCTATAGTATATGCACGTAAGTCTGTCACCCCTGAAATACATTATAGTATAGCTATAGTAATATACAACTTTAAAAGGACCACGTCAACGTTTAAAACTCGTATCACAAACAATAACAGTCCTATCATTTTTAGATTTAATTGTCGGTTTCCAGTCGCTTCCGGAACCAAGTCTGTCTAAAGTCTCTACCATGCAATCACACCAAATGACTTATGGCAACAGCATCGAGTCCCTATGTCTTACACCTTGTAATTTCTTCAGTTTCATCCCCCTATCAGATATCCAGGCCAACACTTTATCTATATCACAAGGGTTGTTTTAGCTGCGATTTCGATTCATCCCTAATAATACAATTTCTTGCCACTGACTCGCTTTCGATTTTTAAACCTAGCCTTCATATCCACCTACCAACCTGAGCGTGAGAATCTCTTACTGCATATAGGTCTATCCTGAACAATATTTAATGAAGTATTTATGAAAACACGCCTTAAGGCTCCTCCGCGTGTGTCGCCGTTACCAGAGGGTGGTTCTTTACTTGTGCAAGTAATATACGTTTATTCTTGGTTTAAGCCTAGGGCTTCCTCCAAGCTGACGAGTAAAGAAATGGATGAAGGAAAACGAAGAGAAAAAGTGGTAGTGGGAAGTTGGCGGGGGGGGGGGGGGTAGCACATGGGCAGCGACGATGGAAATGAGGGGGGGGGGGGAGGGCAGGGCAAGGAAGGAGAGAAGGTCGCTCGATTTTCAATTGAATAATTGATGGGGCCAAGTTGACTTTTTTTTTTATTATCAGACTGGAACTAAACTTCTAGTTGGTTTTTGGTTCTGAAGAATTTAGAAAAAAAATGTGGTATCTCGTGGAATTTTGCTGTTTATGTAAAATTTCTTTTTTTATGTTCCAGGGGAAGGGGGTTATTTTTTTGGGGGGTGGTTGTAGATTCTTGGTTAACGGTTTTTGGTTTTGAATTCTTTGAACTGGCAGAGCGCAAAGTAGCCCGAGGCAGAAACGACAGTTGACGCCCCAGACTTTCGGACACAATTGAGATTAGTATTTAAAAAAAGTAAAACGGAAATAATACTAAAAAGATTGTCGACTAGGGGCGAAGGGTAGTTTACAATGTGGGAGGAATTTCATGGGGGCCCTCGAAGTGTTTTTTTTGCACTCCCTCTCTCTCTCTCTCTCTCTCTGGCAATTTTGCCTCCTTCTCTTTTGGGCTGCTGACAGTTCGACGCGTGTACCCGTACCGCGCGTGCGCATTGTCGGGCCACTTCCGGTAACCGGATATCGCCAGCCGCGGGACACATTGACATTAATTTATAAAATATTCGCGGCGACACCCACCAGCGCCGCCCAGTCAGACAATAAAGTATAGGAACCCTGGCTCCGGCTGTGTTTCAACCCCTGTGTCAACACTGGCTTCGACAGACACGAATTTACTGCCGTCCATTAGGATCGACTAGTGTAAAAAAGTAATTTGAAAGTAAAAAAAAAATCATCCCCTAAAAAAAATTTTACTTCAAATTTACGAATACCCGAGCGAGTCAAGTTTAAACTGCGAAACGAACTTACGAGAAATAGGGGTTGCTGTTAAGACTTTATTGGGACAATAACGCAGGGGGGGTTGAAGTGCTGCATTTTTTTTCAGGGGTGCCGAACGGCGTATCGACATTTCACCCTATCGTCGCTTCAAATTTCAGTTTCAGACCAGTGGCACGTGTGTGCCGTTCGTCGTATAAGGGTAGCTATATATACATATATACAGTACCTACGAGAAGGGGTTGATAATATGAATAAAGAAAAGGGGCAAAGAGACCTCAGTCCAGGTTGGCTTTGTAGCCTCTTGCCGATCGCATTGCGTGTCTCTTATGTCGTCAGAGCACCCAGGTCTTCGAAGAATACCAACCCTTAGAGTTCATCCCCTAACGGAGGGTTCGGGCTTAGCGCGAACGTTAACGTATTACGGATTAACTTTCCCGGTTCCGTTAGCCGAGTGTCTCGGCTGCGCATCGTAGAACGAAGGAGGAAGTGAGAGAGAAGAAAGAAAAGGCGCAAGAAAACAAAGGAAGAAGAAAAAGATAAGGTGAAGCGGATGGGGGTGGAGCACGGGTGGGAGGGGGGGGGGAGATGAAAATTAATGAGAATTTCCAAGGGAAACCGGTATAAGGGAACACGCGACTCTAATGTAATTCATGCATGGCTCTGTTTGCAGAAAACCTGACCTACCGACGGTTTATTCTCGCAATTCTCTTAATGAGCGGCTGTTAATTACCTTAATGAATAACAGAAATCCAATCAGCTTACCAGTTGCACTGAAAGATCTTTGCTCCTGCTGACGCGGATTTTTATAAATTCGTAGAAGCCGCTTGTGAGTCCTTCGAGCCTGAAGTATTTTTAGGTTTGGATTTGAGGTTAGGTTAGGCCGGGTTAGGTTAGGCTAAGACGCTGCTTTTACTGTTAATTCCTTAAGGAAATCCTGTAGGAATTTTTTTTTGCACGCCCACCTTTTTTTTTACTATATTTTTCCAGATCGTCTACGTAGACGACGCACTGACCTCAGCTACGATATCTACGTATGACTCTTTACGGATAAGAAATGGCTGCGATCGTTTTCTGCGAATCTCGAGGCGCCTAGCGTGCGTCGTGTGTCATTAGGAAAGCAAGTAATTTTATGTTTGACTAATGACAGCTTCGTTCTTTAACGGAATACTAATGACAATAGGTGCGCTGGGATTTTGGATAGGATTAATAAGACATAAGGACGACCGTATTTCTATATACGGTGTGTGAGGAGAAATAGTAATTTTTAACACCGGTACAGTCTTGGATAAAAATTTGTTCTCTAACCGAATCAAATTATTATTTATATCTAAAATCACATAGCACTGACGTCACACGAGTAATTTATTTTTTTTATTATCTTTTATCTTTGGATTATTTATTATTTCTTTGAGCTGCGACTCGTTACTTTTTGATCACCCTGTATTATCGCGTGGTGTGACCATCACTTGCGTGGGCTCGCGTCTTTACAGGCCGCTTCCGACCTTCGTAACAATTACTTGCAATTAAAGTTGTCGCAGCAAAGGCCGACGACGAAATTCAGGGACTTTTGCGTTTATGGGCTACGTGATATTAATACGTAGATATATGTATACATAGTGTATGGATGAGGCATAGAAAAGTATATAGGATTAAGGGTAGTTTCCGTAGTTTTTTTTTTTTTTTTTTTTTTTTCTTGAAAAAGATGTTGCGGTATTTTGGAAACAGCTGTCAACTATGGTTCTTACTGTCTTCTCGTTGTTGGGACCATCCGAAATCACGCCCTCTCTTTCTCTTTTTATTATGCGCTTCTCTTTGTCACCGTCGCTCTTGCACGCACCCTGGAGAGCAGACGAACCCTGTCACTGCGGGAGGCTTCCGGACGGTCTTTCTCCTGGTAGCCGGCGCGCACGTATGCATGGAATAATCCTTTTCATGAAAACCGTAAACACCCATTGAGAACGAGCTTTAGAAATCCTCGGGTACGTTTAACGCGATCATTTTTGAAAATCGGATTTACCCCCCATTGTCCGCGTAGGGATGACACTTTTTTTTTCAAACGGGGACTTGCTCTCTTCGCTAAGCTACTTAGTAATGCATACCGTAGGATACTAATGGAATTGAAAAATGGTGTAAAATGCGAATACGAAAAAAAAAGGTAAAAAATTTTGGAAATACTCAAAAAATTTTTTCTTTTAATTCAATCGCCTTGGCAGGGGAATCTTGATACTTTATATACGTAGCTGTGGATTTTCACCCCCGACGTAATTCTAACAAGGGGTTCGGGTCTGAATCCCTCCTCCCGGAGCATCCTGAGCCGAGAGGGCCAGGAAGAGAAACGGAATCTGGAGTGAGCTGGAGCATGGCCATTTTGTCTGCTTAGTTCCACGCGGAGACACCCGATGTATGGAAGCCCCGGGGCGTGTAATCGCTAATGTCGAAACCCACCCCACTTGCACCCTCTTTCACGAAGGTGAACTAGCAGGCCCCAGAGCTAATCTTGTATTTTTCCCTTTTTCCACCGACACCATGAATGAACCATCAATCCCTCCTTTTTCAGACCCTATCAGCCTCTTCGTTTCTCCCTAACTCAGGCTCAAGCGATCACCAGCGACATCTATCTGACCAAAAGATGGTTCCTGAGCAACCTCAATCTCCTCAATGTCCCAGCTACAGCTTTACATTCCCAAATCAAAGGGGATGATTTGCCTGACGAATACGTATGAAGTTGCTGCTGAACAAGATCAACCTTCACCAAAAATGACGACTACTTATTCCAGTACAATGTCCATGGTTGCCCATGGATGAGCGTTTCATCCATTTTTCAATAAAGAGAACACAGCGCCATCTACAAATATCGGTAGCCCATATTGTGGGAAAGTGGAAGAGAGATCCACTTGGTCCATATGACAGATTTGCACAGTCCATTGAGTAAAGTAGATAAAAGGGACGCTGCCTGGTGTAGCTACTGAAAATTGGCCATTTACATTTTCGCAGGACTCTCCATGGACCAACGAGCAACATCAGAAGAAGCTCCAGTGAAGTTTGTGAATGAGCCTGTAAAATACCTGAAGTGAGCAACGTAAAGAGTAAAGCGTATAAAGAGCTCGTGAGAGATTCTCTTTCAGGATCAGACATCAAGAGGATGCTGAGGACACTCGAGATTGGGTCGTGCTTAGGTGCTTCATCCTCTGTGGTTGAATACCTGGTTGACGTGCCGCCAGTTGACTACCGTACAAGAGTGTCATGGATCCCTGTTCTTTTTTTTCTCCATACATCCGTGGGATCCCTACCCACGTGGGAATAGAGAGCCTGAACGTTGCCTCCGGGAGATGATGAAAGTTTGCACGTATCTCTTTGTTGTAGCTAGAAAAAAGATCTATGATCTTGTAAAAGACGAAGTTGCTGGGTACCAGGAACCTGGTACCAACTGGCGAACCGGATGGCACCTCTTCGGAACTGACCTTACATAGCGCTTGACGATTTCTTTCTCTTTCTGGAATGAAAAGTCCTGAAAGAGAAGTCTGATCTGGCTGATCCGTTTAGCGAGCAGAGGAGCACTCGTCTCTGGTCGCCGTCGGTCTCTGATTGTCCTTTATTGGGTTAAATTGAACTTCCTTCTCGTGATACGCGGCTCGCATCAACTCACTCACTCTGAGTAGTTGCTTAGCTCTTAAACATCTGTATAGGTACGGGGTGTCCCTAAAGTATCTTGCTCCTCTCTGACCTCAGTTTACGTTGACCCAATGTAGCCTGAACAAGAGTCCATTTCAATGCGAGTGTCTGATAAATTATAGAAATGAATCTTGGCATTAAAAATCGTGCCCGGAAATTTGATCGATTAATATCATTATAATTAAAGCTCACGAGCTCTTTGTGAAAAAAAAACTGTGTCGCTCGTGGAATACAATTTTTCGGAATGTCTCCAATTTTGAAAAAAAAAAAATTTTATCCTAAAGCCATTAACGCTGTAACGCTATGTCAGAGTTGAATTTCGTAAATTTATTATTGGTTGCTCACTGAGTAGTATCGATTAAAAACTATACGAACACCTTGTAGCTAACGTCTCGGCGAGTCATGCGAGCTTAAGAGTTAAGAGTTTGGGTTTGTACTACGCAACAATTCGCGAGGGGGCGAGTGACTGTGGAATTCAGAGCGGGTATATACAGTGGGCGTCCCTCCCCTCAATAGTGCGTATCTCCGCCGTCGTGACGCTACCGTCGTGGAGAACGCGACGACGCAATCCGAGCGACCTATGAACCAAGCATAAAATAATATCAGTGCCTTGACAATAACAAGTCCCCCACAAATTCGTATGATAAAAATGATTAACCCTTAATTCCCCATAAGACCTAACCAGACCAGCGAATCATAACCCAAAAACAGAATCAATGAAGATTTCGTAAAACTAACCGGTAGAGAATTTTTTTCAAAAAAATTCATCCTTCCGCTCTCAAACTCCAGTTGAGGATCCCTGACAGGAATCGTACTGATAAGAATGAATTATGCAGATGAATGTTGCGGCGATGTCGCCGATGTATCAAACCGCTTCAACTAGCTCATTCTCCTTCGTTATCTATTCATTGACGAGTGCGACGTGTGACGTGAGGATGGAGATGGATTCCAGAGTAGTTCCCATGCTCCAATCTGGACCTTCGTCATCTCAAAGGGCATCAACGTTCCGTAATCAAAAAAACAAAAAATAAAATCAAATTGCAAAATCTGAATCCTGGACCAATTTTGGAGGAGAAAAAAAATAAAACAGGTGCAGATAAGAAGTAGCTATGTTCCTCGTGGAGTCAAAGTTCCCAAGTGACCCTAAAGGCAGTTTGGAAGATGCTGTATGGTCATAATGATCTTTAAACAAATCGTACGTCAATTCCTTTGGCGTTCCCTGCAGACGACCGTGGTCGGGATAACCTGGTGGGCTGTCCAGGTTATGTATGTTCTATATATTATAATATATAGAACTATAGTATACGAAGTAGATGCTCGAGGTGGCCGAGGTGGCGATAGATCATTAGGCAGTTGACTCGGTTTAAGGAACGGTGGTAATTATCCTCGAAGGAAGTTAATAACCTTGAGGGCAGGGCGATCCTCGGCGTGTATTATTCGTGTGTCCACGAGCAAGAAACACGCGGAGGCCTAATGATCCTGCATCCGGGAGTCGCCAGGACATTGTACCCCGCAAAAAAGATTCTTATAACGTGTTCACAGCTGGACCTGCATTCTCGATTCTACAGGGTCCCGTCGAATCGACTTGCCTACCTAACTTTCATCTTATAGGTAGGTAGTACCTTATTTCTACTTCGTTCTCGGCATCGTATAGTGGATCTTCTCTTGTTCGTTGTGTATATATATGTATATATTGCATAGGTTATGTTTCTTCTGAATAAGCCACTGATCCATTATTAACAGTCGAGAAACATTAATAATCCTTGCGTCATTTTTTCTCAAATAGATCAGAGCACCGGAATGGGTACCTGCTGTTTACAGGTACTGGATTTCTGTATATGTAATATGAATGCGCAGGAGTGTTGAGTGGAGCGGAGCTTATTCCGATGCTGGAACAAGGTAATTTTCTTGTGATAATTTTATAATGAAATTTTTTGAGAAAGACAAGGGAACAGTTATGGATGAAGATTTTTGTGAGGTTCTTGTGGTTTTTTGTTTGGTAGCCATGACGGATTTATAGTGTCATCGATCTTCGGGTTAGTGACGAGCGTGATAATTGACTGTGGTGATCGTTACTGGATCGTTGCGAAAATTGGTTGTACAAGGTGTACAAAAAAAAATGGGAATAATGGATCGGGCTATTTTTTTAAGGGTTGTTCGACCACTTCGAAATCTCGTGAGATAAAAAAGTCAGTGTCTGCACCCTCTAATAGAATTTGTATAGTCCATTCAGGATCAACAGGGTTGTGTATGGTCTGTTGCTGCATTGGTAGAAGCGCATATGGGAGAAGAAAAGGAAGCGAGCAAAGAAAGAAGAAGAAGAACAGGCTCAAACAGAAGAGAAGAATAGAGCGTACAATCACGGTGAGTGGCGGCCCCGAGGTGCGAGCTACGAGTGGAAAGGCTCCCGGGCTGCCAACCTAATAAAGCAATTTGTCACGGTTGTCGTCCGAATGCCAGCCATACATTAACACACAATCTCGCCTCCAAGAGAGTCGCCAGTCGTCATCCACCTTCCACCGTCTTCTCGATCTCCCTCCCGGCAGAATAAATACCAAGAGTCTAAACTCACACGCGAGAAACGTTCACGTCCAAATATTCGAAAAACATAAAAAAATCAGGGCTACTTCATTTCAAAAATTTTTTATCCATATTCAAACTTTCGAGGTGACAGATCGACCCGACCTATCCTCCAAGACGCGAATAGTCCATATATCCCTTTTTTCGTCGTTTCTATCGAACCCACTGAATTATTAGAATTTTTTGCATCCTCCATCGGACCTGGCAGAACTGGCATGGAAACCAGAAAATATAAAGAAATACAAAAAACTTCGAGTGAGACGGTTTAAAGGTGGTGGCCGAAGCCGTGCACGGAAAGGGATCCAGAACTGCCTCTGTGACGCCGCGAAGCGACGAAGTTCTGTAAGTTCTTGCTACCGGCAGCACTCGAGGTGCGGGACATCCGTGATTGATGGATCTTCGCTCCGAGTGGTCTGAGTGCTCCGAGTCCAGAGGAGGAACCAGATGGATTCCTCTTTCCTTACTCTTTATCCCATCTATATATCCATCCTTATCTTCCTTACCAACTCCTTACTCTTCTCTCGACCCCGGAACCCTCCACCTTCCCCTCGTCCCCAAACTGGACGCCTTCGCATCCGATGAAGCGAGCGGCTTTCTAATCAAGAATTATTGGTCACACTTGTCTCTGTCAAGAAACAACGAAACGTGACGCGGAGAAAATTCCGCGGGTTAAGCTTCTGTCTTTCTTCATTATATTCTTCTCTTTCTTTCTCCTTCTTACTATACCTCACGACTAACCTATCTTACCTGCTTACCCATCACCACCCTGTCTCCCTTATAACGCTGCTCGATCTTTCGCTAGTAAAGTCTCTTCGGGTTCTTGTTTCCTTCTTATTGACCTTATCCGCCGAAGTGGCAATGGCTACGAGAACTTGTCCTGAAATCGCGCCACTTTCTTTATCCGTGTTTCCCATTAAAATCACAACGAATTGCTTTGCCGTTTAGTTGCCCAAAGATAGCCTATCGTTAGGCGCGTAACGATTGTCGCGCATTGCGAATATTCTAATGGCGCGGTTAGTACGTGGTACTTAACGTTGCCGAAGGTAGTGGTTAAAAATAATGCCTGTGAAACGATGCCGGAATGGTCGAGGAAGGCGGACGCGTGGAACGAACACGGATGAATGGGCCTTTGGACCCATAGTAAGGCCCCGAGAAGGCAGATCGCAGTACTGAAGTTGAATCTGGTCTGGCGCGCAACGAATGATGGATGAGTTCTGTCTATATGCTCAACGGGAAATAATTATTATCTTGGTAATCTGCCTTGCGGATTAATGAAAACGTATTATTTGAGTATTTTGAGAATGGGAACTTTGCTTTTGAAAAGACTTGATTTTTTTTAAACACACTTTCTTTTTTTTTTCTTACTTCAACTTTAGATTACTTATTTTAGATACTTTTCTTTAGACAACTCCAAATGGACTCTAGGCTCATCTTCCTGGCGGGATCCTATGGTTCAAGGTCATAGGTCAGTAAGGTCGCATGTCCATGAGCAACGATGTATCGGCGTTCGGAGGAGACCACATGGTGAATTAAGGGTCAGCCTATTACCGATTTGACCTCCGCTGACCCGACTGTGTATACAGAGCTGGTTGCGTGCTGCTTGATTCAATTAACCCCACGACACATAAGTCTGTCTATATATGCGCATACAGTATAATATATATATATATACATGTATACATATCACAGAAATTAGATGCTAAATGTCTAAGACGACAAAATTGCATGAGACATACGTTTTTCATATATCAAAAAAAATTTCAAAAAAAAAATCAAACGATTGTGTAGCTGGAAAAATTATTTTCACTGATTTTAAAGTATTCTTCAAATTCTTATATTCAATCGTATATACATATACATGCATACTGATAAGAAAATCATGTCGGACCACAAGTTAAAAGGGCGCATTACGTGACCGTACGAGGATCGCATAGGAAAGGACATGCGAACCATTCATAAACCATATAACGGAGGCCGAATAAAACGGATGAAGTAATTTGATGAACATTAACGATAAAACTGATCAGGAGGGCAATTGTCACATAATAATGACAGCTCACACGTATCGAGCCTACAATTTGTACCGGGAACGTCGGGATGCCTAATTTGCTCGACTTTTGGGTACACGAACCCTTATAAATATGTCACAAGTTCATTATGGCCACCCGGTACACTTTCGTATTTACGATAATGAAAGCTAATTACTATCAGTAGGAGTTCGATCGTAACTTACAAATGAAAGACTGCCTACAGCACTATACATATATACATACACACAGTACATAAATACAAATACGTTTAAACATTTAGAAACAGAACTATCGACATATCCCCCCCCCTCTCCCTCCCCAAAAGACCAATAAGACAAAAATGTCCATGAATATCAGCCCCCTTTTCCTCATCCCCTCCAAATGATAATGATCAAGACAATTAATGAATCGGACAATTAAGTGTCACGATCCAACGAACCGTTCTTAAGGTTCGAATTAAAATCAAACAAACCTACAGCCGGGTTCTCACTGCAAGTAGCGACCATTAAGAAAAAAAACCGTTCCGATCAGCCAGTTATCGAAGAAATTCAATACTTTTTCCATAAAATCAATCATTTCCCAAAACCCCTCACCGTCGCTCATCCAACCGTCGCCGACACGTACCTTCGTGTATTCTCATGAGGATTCTCATTGCAGTCGTTTCCTTGAAACGAATTACCACCACCCCCTCCCCCCCATCGAATCCCATAGCCAAGCATTACGCAACAAGTGCATATACTATGTATGCAATAACACAAATGTACTCCTAACAAGTTCTTTGCCGCATAACGCACCACCCTCTCGCACGTAACTACGTAAATACATAACAAATCAACCTCTCGACATTTATTGCATCAACGCATTTGATAAGAGCGAGGTCACCCGGTGACCGGTCCAGTCAGTCAGTCAGTCAGTCAAGTCAGTCAAGTCAACAGATGCAGTCAATTGGGCTATTGCTAATGCTATTCCGCAGTCAACAAACGAGAGGCCGCTTTTGCCTTGCGTCAAGCCATAGTCATTGATCCTAAGTGTATTTAAACGTAATGCCCCCTAATGCTGTCGTCTGGTATAAGAGAAAGAGAATTTTATTCTTTGACAAGGAAGCGTGGGGTGGAAATGTTGCCCCCCCCCCTTCCTTTCTTTTTTTCTACCCTACCCTATTTCTACGAGTGCTGTATATAACGTGTCTCCGTGTATAACGGTACAGTAACTCTCCACTATAGCAAATACTACCGCACTTGGCACTGGTATTGGATACTATTGTATAACAACATCGGCTTTGATATTAGTAGTATTTCTTATGGGGGGAGGGGGGGGGGAGGGGGTTTCTAGTACCCACTGGTACTTGTATGCTGAATCCTTTATGGTGCTTTACTATCGGTTCGAGTACCGTTTCAGTATTTTTTATTCGAATCTTTTTCCACCGAGGAACCGGAACGCTCGTTAAGAATTGGGTTTGGTTTTGTTTGGAGGATCTTTTCTTCCTCTTCCTTTCGGTTCCTTCGACTGGATCTTCCTTGGCTGGTACGAGGTCCTGCGGAGGTTTTTGATGTTACAAATCGTGCCGGTAAGTCGAGAGACGTTGCCGAGAGTTTTGCAACGAACGGCGGTTCGTTCTGTTGGTTTGCCTGCTCGGCCACGGATAGCGCAACTTTATGTCTTTCTGCAATATTAAATACTGGTGTCTGAACGCGTTGTACAATTAAATTACGAGTTTACAACTGGAACGTGGTGCTAGGATATTTTTATGGTTTTTATCTTTCCTTAACATTCTAGACGTTTTATAGTTTCCAGTAAGACTCTTTACTTGCCTCGTATCATCCCGCGAGGACGAGCGCTAGTGTATCTATAGGGTGAACGAAATAATTTACGAAACACCCCAATATGCTCGTTCCCATTGATTGCGCGCACACTATACCGTAATCTGGTTCCTTTATTCGTCGAATAAAACGACGATTAAACGCTCGTTGGTTAACGTGCGAAGTTCTACAATTCCCACTTCGCCTAGCCGTACGACTTACCACCAGGGTTCTCCGGGGTGCCGTAACAAGGCCCATTGGGCATTATGGATTTTTGGGTCTTCAAAGCTCAACAGGCCGAATTAAATCACCCTTATGTTTACGGGGTAGCGAACAAGCCCCTTTGGCGGATTTCCAATTGCACGCCTTCCTGATCCTTTCAAAGGTTTAATCAGCCACGCGTACCATGATCCTGCACCTATCTCAGAGGAACAATGTTAATCAAATTGGATCAAGTGACTCTGGCGCTGCCTTGTAAGACCCAAGATGGTCACATAGCTATATATATACATACATGTACACACACCCACCGTGTAAGTAAATTTAATCCCTTATTCTCCAAAGCCAAGTGTGGTCCATCACTTCAGAAAGGATCCTCACTGATAAACGTCGACGAACGAGTAGGACGTGACATTAGCCTAATATACGTAAGCCAGTGGGCTAGAAGAGGGTGAGCTTTGATTGGTCCATTGAGGACACGTGCAGGCAACCCCTGACAGGCGTGGGCCAGCCCTCTGGCTGTGCATCTCGTTACGAACTCATTCAGGAACTCCGTCGCCAATGACGGAATCAAGTGGGATTGTTAACCGTGGTCCATAGGTAGACATCGCTAATGATAACAATAACATAATGACGATACGTATCTAGGATGATCCTGCATTTGATACCTGAAACATAGCATGGTTAGGTTATACAAGACAAATAAGAGGATTAGGGTACAGAAATGAAAATTCAAATTTTCCCGCGGCCACAGGTAAGTGGGACCAAAAAATAAAATAATCAGGCCCAGCCACTCGCGGGCTTTAAGTCGTACTCACTTTTCTTTCGGTCGCCCCTTTAACGTACCCCAAAAGAATTCTTTTGGACATCATCTGGCGGACGAAAAACTTGAACCGTGTGTTCCTTATGCAGAGTCGATCGGGCCCCGTTTGTTCGGTACTACCATGTGGGCCAACAATGCCCACTTCGGTAGCAACCGCGACGCACTTGAAACTTCGTCCATTATTACGGCCACATGTAAATGTGGCTCGTTCGCCGGCTACACGTATCCCCCAGGTCTAGAGCGACGGCAACAACCCAACAACATGGCTCCTCCATATACACCGAGTGGTTCTCCAGGCTGGCCACTGTACAAAACCCTCGAGTGCTCTTGGCGAAATTCGCTCAGCGGTAACTGGAGAAGAGAACTCTGACGGTACCTGCGTCAGAATTCTCAACCTCTGGTCGAATGAATATTCGCCTTGTTCTTTGCTACGCGGTTGTATCTCCTTGCGCTGCAAAGTTTTTCCCTGCTGCGTCGGTAATACAGGGAATTTTATAAATTTTCACAATTTATATTTTTCGTTTCGTTCAAGCTTTCTCCACGTGGGTCACCAAAACGAAACAGAATGGTCGCTGGTACCGGCTCGAAGGGTGAAACAATAAGCGACGAACGACAATGAGTATTTAAGTGGCGACCTCAATGATATCAACTGCACGCTGGAATAGAATTCAATTGAATTGAAGGAACAACGAGGGGACCTCACTTCTCCGAGTGACGTTTATGCGACCTCGTTGATGTCGTCTAGGTACACGAGATTCTTCCTCGGTGAGGATCCCGAAGACGGTGGACGAATTAAAAAAAAAAATTATTTAAATCGTCCTACTCGTCGCTCGATCGATCGCTGTGATTTTTGATCGAGCCTAATTTTACGTTTCAATTTTTTTTATTTTTCTAGCATCTTTATTAGGCCGATTATCCTACCGGTAGCTCGTATAATTTATATCGTCGCATCGGACGTTCAGGAAGTCAAGTTACAAACGGAGATAGCATGTAGCTAATTTATGTTAAGCGATCGCGCGATTACGGTTTCATTACGTTTTATTACACAGTATGTCTCGTTTTCACGTATACGTTCGTTACTTACGAGTGTACCCTTTATACGCGCAACGCGTTGTAACATAAATTGTGATACAATATTACTCGAAGCAGCGTCATTTGAAGATACAGGCTTGACGAATAAAAAGAAGAATCGGCCGAACAGTTGAGCTATCGAAGGCGTGCCAACGAGAGAGAGAGAAAAAAAAGACTAAAATTAAATATTTAATCGAGCCAGAGCCAACTTGTGTCATAAATTTCGTCGGTCTTCCGCGAGTATATGAAGCATTGCCTGGTGGCGCCATCTCTCAAGAAAACACCGAACCATCCTTATGCTTTATGGGCCACATTAGCACGCAACCGTACATGGCGTCCCATAGAGAATACACGGGGTCTCGGGTATACTCAATTTCTAGGACACACAAGCTACAATGATATAATTAACTTCGAAAAATTCTATTGGCGGCGCCACTTTCGCATTATTCACATACATCTACTTGACTCGACAGTTGGAATAGCTTTGCTCAATTATTACAATCATTTCCGTTTATCGTATATTTCAATGACGTATTGTGCTCGGGACACTTTGTAATACGTAATCAATTATTTAGAATTGCCAGGACTAACCCTCTACCAACCCTCCACTGATAACCTCTATTATCATACTTATATAAGGATACGTTATAACCGGGGCTAACAAATATAATCCAAGCCGTGTAAATTCCTATGTAAACAGCCAAGAATTTCTTCAGTCCTACACAAACGGAGAACCTGAAACGGGAAGCAATGGCATTAGCGGTTATACATATGAATATATATATATATATATATATATTTATAAGCGTCGGAGGCTCCGGGAAAGCAGGCGACAACGACGCGGAGAAATCGTGAGTAATTTTGGTTAGCGCGTCACACCTGTACCATTTGTCAAAATGTTATTACTTTGAAAAGACCTGTAGTGTTATTCTATGCTGGCACCGTTATCAATCAGTTATGCGTTACGTCAACTTGACGGAGGCACATTTACAGTTAGAGTTACAGAGTGCACCATTGGGCCTTGCGTAAGTGACGTGAAATCAGGCGTCGTTAAGCGTACCCGACGCCATTTGCCGTTAGGAACGAAAATGCCCACGTTTTTCCGATAAAATTACGCGGAACGATCCACTTTTCCTTGTACACTCGTAATTTTATACTTTTAAGGTAAACTTCGCATTTGGTTGCGCCTGCTTTCGTGTCTATGTAAATTTTATAAGGAATTGCGTATCTTTTACGTTGATTGGTATGTTTATCTTTGTTTCTTTTTTTCTTTCCTTCTTCTTTCTTTTCCCGTCAATATTTTTTTTTTTTTACTTTCCTCGCTCAACGCTACTCGCCGCAGCCATTTGTAATTTCTATCTGTTACTCGCGCGAATTATCCCATTCCCGAATGAAAATACGATTCCTCGTAAAGATCCGACGGGATCGCATTGCTGAGCGTACAATCTGGATCTCTACCTTCAGATTTATACGATGCCAGGTTTTGCTCGGTGGTTCGCGATTCGCGAATACCGCCATTGCTGCTAACCTTCCATTCTGCCCTGAGACGAAATCATCTGTACGAGATATCCAGAGTAACGATACGGGTGACGGCTGCGATACAAGTAATGATAAATGAAAAAAAAGAATCGATCATGAATTAAATTGCGATAAAAAAATTTTGCTAATTTCATATCTCTGGGAATTTGACTATCTGGTCACGTGACTCTCAGTTACCGACGAAATTCGCAATATCCGCGAGGATTCTTCGCCGATGAGACAGAGGATGATCGTCGAATGGTCCTAGGGGTAAAGGGATGGCGAGCGGGGGATCTTGAGGAGTCGCAAAAAAATCGGATGCGATAGTTAAGGAGCGAATTCTCGTGCTGCTCGTCGCAACGAGAAGAATTTACGAGCTTCAAAGGCGTGGTTACACTGTCAGGACATGGACCCAGGGAGTATCGTCTTGAGGAAGGCGTGTGAACGCGACCTAAGAGAAAGAACTGGTGTAAGAGGGCCCTGGCAGTGACGTCTGGTATCCCGCAGAATGTCAACTCCCTTGTAACGTTTCTCTGGTTGCTATTGTGCTCGGCCGAGCTAGTGACCCGAAGTCGTGTCCGGACTTCAGCAATAGGAGGTTAGAGTGGTGGTTCCTTGCGGGACCAGGAGAAATATTCAATGAGAGGGTAGGTACCAGGAGAAAGAGCCAATGGCGTGGCTTTCACATGGTGGAGGCCTCTGGTATCCCATCGGCCGAGTAAAAACCATCAAACGATGCCGACGCTGCCACCGCCTGCGAAAGAGCGCTCGATTGCATTCATGGAAACCTGCCTTATTGTTTCTCTAGATCACCTGAACGCGTTATCGTAGGTACCTCTTTCAGGATAAGCTTGTAACTTCTTAAATGAAAGGTTGGGTTATCCGTGCGATTTTTTTTTTGGATGCGTCTTCAAGACAGTTTTGTCCCTGCGTGAAATCCCGATTAGAAACGATGACTTCGCAACCTGTCCGAGTCGAGTCCATCCATTAACCTTCATCGGTGGTAAATTACTTCCTGATTTAGAAGGTAAAGAAAACTTCTGCTTCAACCTGTGGAGCGGGCATGAAGCATTTGTTCAGCCAAGTACGAAATTCAAGGAAGTCATTAATATCAGACGTAACGAGGTCCGTGGTGGATCATATGGATCCATTTTGGATTTTAGAGATTCGTATGTTTTTTTTGTATTACCTTTTTGAATTTTTATTTTTGAATCGCCGTCAGATTGATATTTTTGTTTTTGGTAGCTCTGCGTCTTGGAATAATTTTCGAATTATTGTTCCGGTCAATTTTGTTAGACCCTCATTACCTTTGGTCATTTTGAACCTGTTTCTAGGATTCGATTCAACCAATACGGATTTTCGAAACTCGACAGATGGCCCTCCGTGTGAATGCACCTTAATAAACAGGGAACAGGACGCAGGTGAATCTTGTCAATTCGGATCGCTGATCATCGGAGTGTTACTACCTTGACGAATGATTCGTGGATCCATCAAGCATCGTTAAAGAGTCCAGAACCGAGACGATACCTGTCAGTAAAAATGATCTTTGTCAATGATACATATATGTGTATTGGACCACGTGTAATTTCGAAAAATAATATCCATTCATGGTATCAAGTACTTACAAATTGTTATCGCACCGAACTGACGCGTTATCGTTAACAGCTTACGCAATGCGGAACAAGTATAAAAGTCCTCCATTTAAAAACTGATAAAAATGACATTATTGAAAACAAAGTAATATTGCAACAAAATAATAACGATGTCATCGTTAAGATAAGGATAAACGTATAATTAGTCCTTTTTGTAGATCGCAATAATGAGCCCCCGTAGTGCTGAAAAATATAAACTATCAGGCGCCTTGTAGATTATAAACAATTGACCCAGAAATATTGATTTTTTTACTCATTATAAAGATTAATTTATTTCTTCCTTATGCAATATTGATAAACCCTCAGAATTTCATTTGACACTTCGGCAGTTTCCACGAACTTCGAGCGTTTCCGAAATCGATCAATCATCCGTATAACAAGTGGCTATATAATGGCGTGACAAACGTCATTTCCCACATGACTTTCCGTAACGTTATTTCACTTACAGTCCAATCTTGATTACATATTTACACGTGCGACTCTTACAATGAAGCCAGCCACGTGTAAAATTATGTATAACCTTAAATGAGTAGATTACGCGAATACGTTACCTTGGCTTTTCGAATCCCTTGTTCACAGAAACTTGAATCAGCTGTCATTCAATCCTCAGCCATAGTACGGACGCCATTACCGTGTATTTCTTAAAAGACAAAATTTTGTCTTATCCTTAAACATCCTACCGCAAGTCCCAAGATCGTTAGAGTCACCTTCCGGTTCCGTAGCGATCAGCAACTAACCTGAGATAAGATACCATAAACCTTATTAAGCAGACCCATAAAACTCCCATAAACAAGGGGCTGATTTCGAATCCCAGGAAGACCTGACTGGTCCACTGGCTCCATCCAACAGTATAACGTATATATTTATTGAGACAATAAACCGCAATTATACCACCATAACCTCCTAACTAACCACCATGATATAAGAAACAAAGTTTTTCGTCCGTCGATGGGGATTGAGGTCTACTTACCTTTTTGTTAAGACAAGGGTAGTTTTTCGATTCTACCATAAATCCCATAAACTTTTCCTTTGTGATACCGTCTTACAAAAGCGTCATCAACTTCTTGATAAATGATCTAACCAACTGCCACTATATGGACACTAGTCAGATGACTGACTTGGAAGATAATGATGAGTTCAAAGGGCTACTTGATCCAGTATGAGGCAGTTATTTTCTGCCTAACGAATTTAATGATCATTATACTAACACTAATGATCGCACCGTAAAACGTTGCCGCTGTACTTGGAATCGCAGAGATGAAACTTCAATAGGATTAACTAGCCCTTGGTAATAATGATAATAAATAAGACGTCACTTCCGGTTATATATTTCTCGAGCGTGGTCAAATTTCGTGTGTGAAAAATGCATCGGGAATGCAAATCGCGTCTGTGCAACGTCGCTTGGACTTTGTTGCAAAACTAATACAGAGATGAATGACCCTGGATTAAATGCTAATATATAAGGAAGTTGCTTGACCTCTGCCAATTTCAATTATCCGGGTAGGCCAGCATTTTGCATGTCAGGCTACTACTAACCTGTCAACGTCATTAGCATGACTAGCGTCGTTATATCACACTGTCACATAACCTATAGCTGCCACCCAGGTTCCTTTATTATGACACTCGTTCAATTTTACATAACCTCTTCAAGCAGATGACTAAGCACTGATTCTATATTTTTCTCACTTACATTTTGAACTCGTTAGGCTTTTATCCGGACTGGATAATTTAGTCTGGTCGCGTTATGCTAATTGGTATAAATCCGAGAAACTCAATCAGAAATAACGTAGGAAGTTTGGCGAATTATTTAATCCTGTGGAAACAGCTTTAATTTCACGTATCATTCTTTTATGGTTGATTCGAAAGACCACGGGTTAAGGGACTTAAGTCTAGATAAGAAACTCTAGGGAACTGCAGCGCCACGTAGAGTTGCGTGTAAACGAATGGAATTCAATTAATTCACGGCGGATGTTGTCAGGTGGCGCGAGTGTAGGGCTTGCTGATTTTCGAAACGAAAACACAAGCAGTTACGCTGCACTTAATAGCTATGAATATATTACCTTTATGAAAAAACAGCTGAAAGGTGCCGAGTGCTCGTAGCAGAGTGAATTATGAAGTCTTGTCACATAACGGTGGATAACCTTAAAAAAAAAGTGGAAAAACTCACCGTGTTTTACCGAGGGAAACAGAGTGCTGGCATTTTCTCGTTGAACTGTTAATAAAGGACAATCGTAAGGCAATGGTCGTGATAACGTGTAACCTCGTTAATAATGGTGTATCGGTGGGACAGTAATAAATTTGTTCATTGTCAAATTAATAAGACGTGAGATCGCGGCATTGAGAATTGTGTTTCAAAAATATCGAGGACAGTGGGGACAGAGTGAAGTTTGAGTGTTTTTTGAGTGAAAAGTGAATATCGTAAAGGAGAGAAAAGAGCCGGCGGTAGATAAAGATGCTAAAGAGGCCATCGGCGGCGTAGAAATGGGCGCAGTGGCACAAGGAGGAACTGGTAATTAGCATATTCCAGGAATATTTCAGTAACACGCGATAGTCTGGTAAGGGCGAAGCCATACTTGAATTTTGCTTCGTTATCCGTCTCGAAGACAACAGTTGCGAAATGTATAAAATATTTAGGAACGTAGGGAAATATCAATAGTGATACGATGGATGGTATTGCCATAGATTTTTTGAAGAAAAACATTTATTCCTTCACACTAAATTATTCAACTGACAATTTTTAAGTTTGCGAATCGAACCAGTCGATTATATGGAATCCGATAGTTCACCCTTGCGTCAATTTTTTTTTTTATTTATTTCATAACATTTTACATGTCTTTCTCCGTGTCGCGTATACATATATCGTACGTTCTATAACTTTTACCTTGCATCTACAACATTTTTTTTATTTAGTTCATAATATTTTACATGTCTTTCTCCGTGTCACGTATACATATATCGGACGTTCTATAACTTTTACCTTGCATCTACAACATTTTTTTTATTTATTTCATAATATTTTA